>VWZS01001442.1:102436-173183 GCA_013397075.1 Rhabdornis inornatus
GTCCTGTTAAACTTCAGGTGCTGGCTTTTATATTTTGGGTGGAGTTTTTCCATAAAAATGTAAGCCTTTCTTTTCTGTATGATTTTTTTAAATTTTCCCCAGAGTGTCTGAGAAAAATCTTCCAAACAGCTTCAGGCTTGTTACTCTTTCTTTTCAACTCTGTACCCAACACATACGAAAGTTTCTGTCTCAGCCTTTTCTTTTCCCTCTGTGGAAATAAAACCTTCAGAAACACTGCCTTTCTTTTTGCTTTCCACCTAGTTGTCTTAAATACTCTTTCATTTGAAGTATCCAGGTAGAGCTGAGTCTAATAGAAATGTCTATTTTTTTCAATTGCTTTCAGGTAAGACTGGATATCTCATAATGTCTTTCATTAAAATTTGAACAATAAAAGGATGATGCTGCCTACACAATGTGCTGCACTGTGTGCTAAGATAGATGCCTAAGGATTTTATGTGCCTGATGTACAAACCTTTTTGAGATCCTCATGCACATCGCATACCTTCTCCTGCTCCCAATCCAGAAAGCATTCTAGGAAACTTCACATAGTATGAACGCAGCAATGCTGCAGCAGTGTGATTAGACTGTGAGTCCTGTATTGGTAAAAGTGATCTTTTAATTGCTGATTTTAATTCAGAAATTATGCAGAAAAGCATTTTACCAGGTGTTTTAGACTGAAATTAAGAGAGGAGCATTTGAGCTGCTAACTACTGAAATAAAAATGGTTCACTCTTATGCCTGTAATTTTACTGAAAAGAGTATGCTATCAATCTCACATTTCCATGCTGACTCCTGTGCGCATAAACTCGCACTTATAATATCACCAAAGAGAATCAGTGCATAGACACAGATAGTTATCTCATATTACCATCCTCAGGGGAGTGGATTTTGGCAGGTGAGTACACCTAAAAATGTTCTGTGGCAAACACCTGGTTTTGTGAAAGTCGTCTGTTCCATAAAGTTTAACTCGTTGTTATTATTAGTCACATCACTTTCTTGGTTGGTGAACAGCTGCCAAAGATTGAAGTGACATACATTCATCTGTAGGAAGTCAGCAGAGTAATTTTGTTCTGCTTTTTTTCCTTTGCTTTGAATCAGGAAAGCAATGTCTATAAGACAAAGCTCAGAAAATGCTTCTGGTGGTCAGACAACCATTTTCTCCAGAAAGGGCAGTGAGTGATGTGTGCACCTGCAGTAGAATCCAAGTCCATGCAGTGCCTGGCAGAAAGAACTCCCGAGCCTGACAAGGAATTTTTGAGAAGGGAAAATGACTTTCAGTGCAGGCACTTTGTAAAACATAGTAAAAAATAAATAAATCATATTATCAGTGAAAAAAAATAAACAACTCTAAAGGAACATTTAATCTTTCCTTATGTATACACAAAGAAAGAACCCGTGCTGCTTTAATCTGGGGTGGGATTGGTTTCAGTTGGCTCCAGTGATGGATCAGGATGCAATTATTTGTGACAGATACAAATTTCTTGTAGGTATTTTATATAAAAACACAGAGAAGTGGCAAGAAACCTAATAGGTATTTGGACCACAGAGGAAGTTTAATCTAGCTTTGAACCACAGTTCTGTAGGAGTGTACTGCACTCATCCATGAATGAGATTTAGTTATTTTGTGCACAGATTATGATATCACCACAATAAGCATGACAAATGCTCCAATTTGAGCAGGAATCCTGTCTGAATGTTAAAGATCCCCTTCCAGGCATTGCCTCTGGATTTCTAATTTCATAACCATATTCGTTATGAAAAATATATGAGATATCAGCAGGTCCATATTTTAATAAAGAACAGGAAAAGCATCCAATTAAAATTCTCAGGAAGAAAGGATTTTAACCTACAAATAGACAGACACATGCACATGTGCATGTACACATACCCTTTCTCCATTACAAAAATTTTAACTGTTTTTGGTCTCTCTCCAGCAAAAACTCTTCATGGGGGTCCTGACCAATATTGTATTCTGTCTGGTGCTCATAAAAGTATTTACTGTATCATCTCTGTAGACCAAGCAGAACTACTCTGAAAAACTGAGTTCAGTGTAACATGGTGAAATGTAGAGATATTTTCTGAAGCAAATTTTTTTTCACAAGATATGCAGGTGATATTCCATGGTTTGAGTCTGAGGTAGAGCTCTTATTTTGATCCACTGTTGCTTGTTCACCGTAATTTTAGACACTTTTTTCTTGTGTATAATAGCTTTTGCATATAAATAACTGTAACCAGAATGTTCTCCTGAAGCTGGGAAATGTTAATGAACACTTGAAACTGTGATACATTGGCTAATGGCTTGGAGTGTGAGCTGGACTGCATAGTCTTCTTTATGGTAAGATGAGTTATGAAACCTAATTTATTTTTTTAACATACTGTCATTAAAGACTTTGAAAAATTTCTCTTAAGATTAGTTGCATAAACCTGGTTATCCTGTGCAAAATTCAACCCAGTCACACAAACCTGTACTTTCTTTTGGCTAAGTTCATATGGTACACAAAATTATACCTCTATGTATACACTATAGAACTTGTATTTTCATTTGTAAATATACTTTGATTAGCTATTTGTTGGAAGATTAAGGTTTGGTGGACCTGAAAAAAAGATGATTCTAACAGAAAAGTTAAACTGTAGGACCTATTTATTAATATCTGTAAACTTATTTATTAATAAAAATAAGTTTTTTATAATCAGTGTGATCAGTGTTCTTCATGTAATCTGGCAGTAAATGTCTCCGCACCCACAGAGCTACTTAAGTTCAAAATCAATTTGGTGATCTTCCAGCTGGAAGTTACAATAAATTAAGGACATTTCTCCAAGCAATGGCAAAAACACTAAGTAATAAAGCTCCTTCCTTTATGTTGAATCATATAAGTAGAATTAGAGCCTATTTAATTACATCTGTTGTTGAATGTTTTGATCAGACATTTCAATACCTGCTTCAGGACTCACAATCCCATTTCTCCTTGCTAAACTGGAAACATTAAACCCCCAAGCAACCAGAGCAGGCGTTTCTGTTCTGCACGAAAGGACATAGGAGAAAACTGGTTAACAAGTAAAGCTACAAAGGGAGGGGAAGAAAAAGGGGCGAAAAACCACCAACACCTACATATTGTGGGTTTTTACGTTTCATTTAAAATATATGTTGATTTCTATTTTTATACCTTGTCATTGCAGTCTGTATTTTCGTTTTTTCAAAAGGTATAAAGGTCTAGGAAATAAGGGTAAATAGATATTTTCCCTTCTCATTTGTGCACATTTCCATGTAATTTTGCAAGATATACCATATCTCCAAAGGAGAGGCTGATCATTGCAAAGTATTTTGTAGGACAACACAGCAAGATTGTCTTTATCTTCTCTGAACTCCAAAAATGATATTATGCAAATACTGTCATCTTCTAATTTGACCACATGGAAGAAATCCTTCTCGTACTCAGAATTTCCTTCTTGGTACTTTTCCTTGTTGTCGTCTTCAATCAAACATCAAAATAATTCAGTGGCACAAAACCACATTTTTGGAGATAATTGTGCAGTCCTTAAGCACCTGAAGTCCTTGATATGTTTTGCATGTGCCAGTCGTGGTAGCCTGACTATGACTTTTGAGATTTGCTCAGGTTTTCTGATAGTAGTACTGCACTAATAAAGATGATGTAACTTGAGGCCACCACGTCCCTTCTAAAACAACAGACAAAAAACTTTTGGGGGAATTCTTTGCTTTCAATTTACCCAGTAACTTAGTTTTGTACTCCCCAATCCCTTGTTTTCCTTCCTTATTTAAGGCAATAAGAATAGAAAATGTTTTCTCTTGGGGCTTGGAGAGGTCGAAAGGAAAGACAGCACTGCACTGACTGGATGAGATTGTATAGAATTCATTCAGGTCTTGTGAGCAATAGACAAAAAATCTGCAAACATATGTGAAATTCATGTTTTTCATGTTTAACTCTGGCCTATTCGGGTAAACTGAGATGCACTAAGTTGACTCAAGAAATGCAAAGAAGGACTACATTCAGATGGATTAGCTGGAAAAGCCTGTGCAAACTGTAGTTGGTGTTGACAAGTGAACTACGGAGTCTGTGTTTTATTGAATTTTGTTCAGTTAAATAATGTATGAAAGTGATAGAAGGAAACGTATTAAACTTATACATAGGGATTTTACAGTCATGCATTAATATTTTGGACATAAAATGCTACTTAATCATCTCTCTGAGATAACAATGTTTGATGTTGTTCTCAGAAGTACTTTAAATATAAACAGATAGTATTAATAAAGCAATGGAATTGAATTTTAACAGGAATTTTAGTTAAGTCTATGAATATTCATCCAGGTAACTTCTTCCTCTGGACTAGACATCCATGATTCTCAATGCCTGCATAGCATGACCGTAGTCCTGAGTAGACAATTAAAACCTTATTATTCATAACAATAGATGAATAAACCAAGACCTCCTACATGGATATGAGTCTACATTGTTGTAAGAGATATTCAATTTCATGTACACAAAATTGGAAGTCTCTGAACAGTAATTATGCTTTTGCAATGTGTTATAAATGGACAAATAAAGTTGAAAATGCTTTCCCTTTTATATTCTGTAGAACAGTGGTGAGTGAGATATGCTAAAAATACATGAAATCAATTTCTCTTGCTTATTTCACATGGCATTTTATGTTCCATTGCGTATTTAAAATTAGGCTTTGTGAGTATGCAAATGGTACAGTGAGCAACAAAATGTTAATTTTTGAAAAAACACATTGTAGTAAAGTTTAAAATCTTTAAAAAATATTTATACTCCTACTATGTCATTATCAGTGAGTGATATGTGGGGGATTCAGAAAATGGAGGAAAAAAGACAAAATCCATTCGTTATATAAAGATTATAAAGGACTCTACATTTACTTAATCCTTGCTTAAGGGTTTGCAAATTCACTCTATATTTTCTCTCACTGGTGAGGTAGTTCTTCATTGAAAGGAGAAAGGTTTGCCATTGCCTTAAGCAGAAACCAGAATTTTTCCCCATGAAGTGCAGAGTATTGTAGTACAGAGTATTGTAGATATTTCACTTATTTTCTCAATAGGATGCTTACTGTAAGGTATTAGAGAACTTTCTCCAGAACTGTACTCAAATAAATTTCACCCCATTGGTATTGGACATCATAATGACATTCTGGGTTCCAGAAACTAAATTGGGCTTTAAGAAGGATTGAGTGAATCTATTCAGGTAACAGGAATTGAAAAATACTGTGCCTGTCTGTTGGAATCCATTTCAGACACAGATGGACTCACTTCTCTTTTCAGATTCAGCCCAACTTCCCTTATCTGGCTGAGTGGTCCCACCTATCTGGAAATTTCCATAGGGATTCACATGAATCCTTGTCTTGTCTCTCATGTGGTTTTTATGTCAGTGGTGCTACTTAGTGTGAATCTCAATACTCACCAGCTGGCACCTGTTAAGAAACACTAACATCCATGCCATAACAGGTTTTGTTTTAAGATGCACGTAAATTGGAAATACTTTTTAGCTGAAGACTGTGTCTTGCGACATTTTGTTTTGCAATTGAAAAGGTTATATTTTGTGTTTCTGCATACATAGCACTCAACAGTCTCCTCTAACAGGCTAATTTGAAAGCTTAGCTAAATATAATTAGATTGTAGCTTTCTTGATAATGAGCTGTGCTTTGCTGTGAGACTAGTCCTTATCCAGAGATAAAGTTATGCTTGAACTTAAAGAAATGCTTTATAGTGTGGTCAGTAGTCATGGTTCACTTTATCAAACTAATTTAAGTGAGGGTTGGAAGGGCTTCTGTATTGATTTTATGGAAGGCTAAAATATAAACAAAATATTAAAAGGAGCATTTGCTTATTAACTAGTGGTGGTCTGAAACCCAGCATCATCTGCCTGAATGGTTGATTTACTTTCAAAGTTGCAGATCATGGAGATGATTTTAAAAACTCTGATAACAAAATAAAGGAAAGGTTAGAATATTTGTTGCACTTTTGCCCTCCTTTCAATATTTCATTATTAAAGTGCTCCTGACAGAAGCAGCTTTTTCATTAGCTTTCTATGAATACGTCTCCCTCAGGACAGACATTTTCAGTCTTCAAAGGCAGAGAAAAAATTTTTAAAATTTAGAAAATCTCAGAGATCTTAATATCCCTGCAACTCTGCATACCATAAAGCATAAAACTGATACTTCACTTCAACCAACCATAAAGCATAAAACTGATACTTCACTTCAACCATCTGTTAGTGTTTCTATTGCAACAGCATCTCTCTAGGGTGTCTGATCAGTGGCACCTCTGTGCCAGACATTGTACCCCATTGTACAATACAATCCTTCCTCCAACAGCTTATGATCTTATGATCTAAGGGTCTACTCTTGCAAAGGATCCCAGTAACCAAATGGAGCACAGAAAAGCCCAAAGAAAAGCCCATAATATCCCAACTCATGGAACTTTGATTGCAGAATTGTAAAAGCAATAAGCAGTGCTAGCAGCAATAGGGAAGAAAAATGTCAAGCTCCTCTTGCTAGTTCATAACAAGGACCACATTCAGCAGTGCCCAGTGTGCCAACTAGCAGACTAGGTCAGATGGCTTTACGCAATTTCATTATAAGCCCTGCTATTGAGAAATTTATAAGACTGCTATAAAACTTGACTCAAGGCTGATCAGTGCCAGAGAACATTCCTTTTCCACTCAAAAATAACATGTAGCTGCTATTGATAAATTATAGGGCTGCAAAAGTGGAGATAGAGAAATCTGCAAAAGTATAAATTGGGGTTGGAAACCCATTCTGTCTTTCTTGGATCAGCAGCCAATAAATTCAAAACAAGGAGAAGCAAAAAACTTTTACACAATTCCTGTGTAACAAAGCATAAATTTTGATTAGTAGCAGGAAGTAACAATGGAATTTTTCCTGCATCATTTTCCACCCCCAAAGAGGAAATTCTGATTCCAATTCTGTCTTTTAAAGTTTGAATTAGATTTTGGACCATGCTCTTTTGGTGATTGAAACTTTAAAAGGACAAGTTTGCTAGAGTTTCGAAATTATCTTCTATACTTCTTCATATAATTTTATACCTGCCCATATTGTCATTTTAACAACTTCCTGCTGTGATAAATTGTAATGACTATCTGCCCATGATCACCTGTCAGCTATAAAATATTGCAATATACATTCTGAAATTGGACAAATTAATCTTTATGTGATAGACTTTTTCCACTGTCTTATTTCTTATATACCTCTGTAATATTTCTTCTTCTAAATTTGACTGCATTTTAATTAATAAAATTAAACAAGAACAGTTAGACAAAGGAAATTAAATTTCAAGTTGACAAAGGACAAAAAGTTTGAGCAATGTACACAAAAAGCATGGCAAATCAGAGTTCTTCTTGCACCTCTATTCTTCAAGGATTTACAGATATCAGTTATAAAATCTGTTAGTTTCTTTCTGTTTTAGAACGAATAGTGAGTATGCATGAGTATTTCCAAGTATGTATTGTCTGAATATGTTTTCTCCTTTTCATCAACAACACTGATTTCTAGAAAGGTGTGGTTGGTCCTCACTGACTTGGATATAACAGTCTCCCTATAAGCATTCTACCTGCTCTCCAGAAACAAACTAGTCATGTGCTTTTTGCAGCACATTCTTAACCCAGACACATGAAAAAAAAAATGGTAGCTCCGGATGTGAACAAAAGGAAAAGATGATATTTAGGAAAATGTGTTACTGACTATTAGTCTTAAACAACTGAACAATACCTTTGTTAACAACTCTGCTGCTTTTAACTTCCTCTCTTTTCTGTGGTGTTTCAACTCTCTATGATGGAAGACTAAGAAAATGCTGCTTGTGGAAGGCAATTTAGTAAAAAGGAACAAATGCAGAATGAGTATCACTAGTAAAGTGATCTAAATTCTTGGAATACAACTAGAGGATGGGATGCTTTGATAAATTACCTGCAGTCTTCTGAGTCCTTAGGTTTTGTTGAAACAGACTGACTTTTAGGGTACAGAATATCTGTCTTTTCCCTCTAAAATTCTCTGACATTGAAAGTGAAAATTCCATAGAGTTACTTCTAGAAAAGACATAAATTATGTCTACATAAGTAAAATTTCTCAAAACATCTTCTAGTTGAAGTCAAACTGGGAATTAAAAACAGCCTTGTACCCCCTGTTGCAAATGACAGAGTTTAGTACAGAATTCCTAATTAATTTTGGTAAGGAACAAAGGACCTCTTAGAAATGTGAGGTTATGTTATCTCTTTTAGAATTGTGTTATCTCACTGTTCTTGGATATTTATTGGCATACATAAGGAATAAAGGAGGAACATTTTTGGATTTTCCTATACTTGTCCTTCATTTGAATTTATATGTATTAAAAAGTACTATGTGTGCTGTGTGTAGAGATGTTTCATTGTAATGTGGAAAAACTGTTTCATAGTATTAAATGGTGGCACAATTTTTTTCTCCTGTTCATGATTGGCACTGAAGTATTAGGAGCATGATTTTGTAGGAGAATAACAGTTTTAAATATATTACATGCTTAAAATCCCAACTGAACATAATATAACTTTACTAGCTCATTTCTCCTGAGGCATCAACACCATTTATCACTACTACTTCCATCTGGCATGTCTGAACTATCATGATCAGCATTTTATGGAGAAATGAAAGCATTCAATATGGTCTCTCTTCTCTAATGCTCTTAGGTCAGATACCATACTGCTGCAAGGAGCAAAGATGCATTTTTATCACACACTTGAGAGACATCCATTTGACATACTTTATATTTTCCTAGGCCAAGACCAGCCAAGCTTTTCCTTATTTGCACTGACCTGGCACGGGGTCATTTGCTATAATAATATAAAATTAATTTCAAGGGTCTTTTATACTGCAATGTTAAAGATTTGGCACATGCAGGCAAACATTTGGGGGGCTGAAACACAAACTCTAGTAAATTTTTTGCAATCTTAGAAACACAATGGAATCTCTTGCCCAAATATTTTGTCCCCAAGAAAATGCTGCATGTGGTTTTCTTAGCTGAGGTTTTTCTGAAGAATGATAGTTGCACCTTATTTTCTCATGGAGGATTAATGGAATGTAGGCTGGTAACTTAATTAAGTGTGCTTCTTGTAGTTTGGGTTTAAAACTTGAATTCCATTGAGTAAAAATATTTGGCTGCTCCTTTTCAATTGACAAATTCATGAGTCTCTCTTGATTTCTAAACCTCAGTAAAACATCATGTGAAAAACAGTGTTAGCACAAATATGTTTTAACATCAAATCCTTCACAGCCATTTGTGAAGATGGAGAAGGAATTATGGAATAAAATATTAGTCTATAGCTATTCATATACCACAGCACAATCCTTAAATTCTTTAGAACTCCCCCTAATAACATATACCTACTTACGTAATTTCAAACTCCATTTTTCAGTGCAACATTAAAATAAAGACATTCTTTTTATTAACATTATATAGGCCATGAAAAAATACAGGCAAATGTAGCAGAACAGGATGTGTGGTGTAGCTTGTTGAGAAGTTTTGGATAAATTTTGTTTTGAGCTTTGCCTTTTATTGCCTCTTGCTTTTTGTTGGTTGGAAACAGGCAAAGAATCTTCTGAAAATCTTCATTTATATGGTCACCTTCAACTCTCATATTTCTCTTTCACTCTGTTTTAGTAGCACAGCTGAACCAAGTCCTGTCATAATCTACTGTAAAATGGCTAATCAGCTATGTCTTGCACAGGATTGTGGTTGTATTTCTTTTACATATGCAAGCACTGAATATGTCAACTAAAAGCAGCTCTTCTTTACATAAATCCAGGTCCATGTTATGTTAGTGCATAGCTAGTACCAAGTTGGGGCCTGAACTCAAACACCCAACTCCATAATTGCACTCTAATCTACCAGAAAATCCAGATGTATATACATGGAAGACTGGTTATTTTTCTAAATTCCTTGTCTCTACTGTGAAACCTGACTTAAGCATTCTATTTAAGAGGTTTGAGCAGAGGAAGAACCTCTCTCAGCCCAGGTTAACACTTTAACAGGAAAAACCATTCCAAATGTACAAGTTCTCTGGTGCAAGTGACCTCTCAGCTCCACTGCTCTCCTCTGGGTGGTGGCACATGAACGACTCCACCTCTGCCTCATGATATTCTTGTTGGGAGGAAGAGATCCCGAAGTGTGACTCCACTGTCAGTGGGAGCATCCAGGGGGCCAGGAGCCTGAAATAAACCACTATACATCCCACCTGTCTAGTGCAGATAGTTTTGATGGTGAACAAGTTTGACATTTCCCTCTCTATTTCATTTCCATATGGTTCAGGTGTTATATCACTAAGGTCAAAATTCTTCATGTGTCTTCCTGGAAAGGCTGGTCACTTAGATCAGAAATCCAGTCAGGAAAACTTCATTTTGAAAGGTAAAGTTTAGAGATGGCTTTGAAAAATCTCATGTGTTAATCAAGTGCTTAATGTTGTGCTCAACAGCACACAGATGCCATGCCAACCTTGAGGAGAAAATGACAATCACAAAGAACTAAAATCTGTTAAGAACTCTAAATTCAGCTGTGTTCATTCAGTTCATTAGTTCTCTAATACAAACATTTAGTTTATTTTTAGCTAATAGATAGTTCCAGAAAAGAAGCAAAACTGAAAGACTGTTACTGTTACTACAACTTCTGTTAAGGAAGTGAAAATTGCTTCTTATATATTAGCATTATAACAACAAATACAAATATATTTACATTATCACAACTATTCTGCACAATTTTTTAAAACATCCGTATCTGTTAATACTGAAAGAGCTGAATAACTTACTGCCTAGCCATTAATGCTTCCAAATAGCTTTTCACATTCTCTGGAAAAATACATTTCAGTATCTGTTGAAGAAATTAGAATTAGCACAGCTTTGGAGAATTAAACCTAACTGACTAGGATGGCAAAAAAGTCCTGAAGGAGTGATTCTCCACAGGTTTGCAAAGTACTGTTGGAAACTTCTATAAACTAACTAATCACCAGGGATTTTCTATAGCTTCACATATACTTTTATACTCTTCCCAAGAGATAAATATGTTTTATACACTCTCTAAAGGGAAGAAGGAATGGCTTGACTTATCTATATTTGGTTTTTTAAAATCTCAGGCTTGGAGTCCTTCTGAGCAGTCAAAACAAAAATGAAAACTCTAAAAATCAAAAATCAGAGTTCCTAAATTTCTAACATTCCATACAAACACAGGTGTCTGTGCAACAGCCAATGACATAACTGTCAGAGGTCCTGAAAGGCTTTAGGCGTTCAATCAAAAGCAGATATTGATCATAATTTTAAAACCTTGGAATTCGTAGCATATATTTTCTATTTGACAAGAAAAGATTAGTGCAATATTGTATATGAAACAGTAATTAATCAATAGAATAATTATCATTTATATAGTGATTTTTTTTTCCAATGGTTGGTTTTATGTTTTTTATATACAGTAATAATTTTGCTGTGAATGATTATTTTGAGCTACCATCTCCCTGAAGGCTTTCAATGTTTTTTTTGAGATATCTTTATCATCCTTCAAGCATACTTATTGAATTTTCATTTTCTTTTGTTTGTTTGGGGTTTTTTAGATACAAATAAATAATACGATGAGAAAAACTATAGAAATTACCACAGAAGAACATGCATATTTAAGTGAAAAGTGCTTGTATGTTAAAATCTTTTGTTTAATCTGAGTTCATGTACCACTTGCCTAATATACAGGATATTAGACACTGACCTATGCCCATTTCTGTAAATCCCATGTCCTCAGGCAGAACTGAAATGTCAGTTGATGACTGGTGCACTATTACAGCTTCTGACTGGATGGAAATGGAATGCATCTATAAATCTACCTGTTAAGAAATCAATAGAGATTACACCAGCAGTTAACTTGGGGTTTTGCTATTCTTAGTTTGGCAGTTACATGTCACATTAAAGACATTTATTAATCCAAATTTTAAATATATAAAAAATTATATGCTTTTCCACAGGAGCATCAACAATAGTTTATTTTTCACTATTTTATGGTATCTAACCAATGCCCTTATATTGCAGAAAATGTGCACAAACAAGATGAGACAAGCTAAGCAAACTTCTCAAAATCTAGGACATGGCATTCACTTTCCATGTGTGCACTGTCCTTCATATAAGCCCAAATGAAATCCATTAAGTCATCACTGTTCGATGAGGATAGAGAAAGCAGAAACATGAGCATCGCTGAACTGTCAAAGAGCAGACCTTCTTGGGAGTTGTGAGGTTGAACCACAGAAGGGAAAATTTTGCACAGGATAACCAGTTTTGCCTAGTAGAAACACACTTGAGATGTGGGCCAAAAGCATTTCTGGCGCCACAGCTTAAAGGACATCTTTCACAGCATGTTCATGGCTCAGCATTTCCTAGGCTTTTATCATATTTTAGAGCAGTATATGGTGAGAGATGGTACAGGAGAGGAACCACCTCTGAATTCAGTGAAAGCAGGATGGTGCCCATCACTTCACTTCAAAAGTAGGTTTTTTTTAAATACAGACAATATCAGTTAAGAGAAAATGCAGTTTATAAGTCTCTGTTTTAAATCCTGTAGCAAATGATACACAGTGCTATCAAAGTGTCAGTTATAAAATGTCCCTGCATACCTGCACTTCACCATCTTTTTATTGTGCTTCTGATTGTTGTCAGTAAAGCTAATAGCTTATAATTAAAGCATATTTAGAAAAACAAATCAAAACATAGGATTGTTTGTTGAAGCAAGTTTCTTAATTAATGTACTGGGACAGTTCCCACAGCAAAGTGCCACAACTTTCTCCATTACCATGAACATACTTTAGTATTTACCTACTGGAAGAATCTTTGTCTAATAAAGGGTAATTGTTTAGAGAGTTTGAACCTAGATTGTTCTTCAGAGGTTTTCCCTGCGAAATGAGAATGTTATTGTTTCCTTGCTTTCATTCTTTGTTTACCGTATGGAAAATGCAAATAAAACATATACAGCAAGATTATATGGTTCTGTCTTTTCTGAATAAACAACAGTCACACAAATGACCTTACTTCAAGAAATGTGAAATCCTTTTCTTGCAAAGAGAAGTCAACATCTGCAAAAACTGTTACAAAAGAGTTTTCCAAAAGAGTCTGAGTCTGTGTAAATAATGATAATATCAGCAAACCACTGTGAAATTTAGAATGCATCTGTCACAGCATTGCCAGCTGGTCAAGAGAGATGATTTTCCTGCTATGGTATGTGCTGGTGCAGCCTCAGCTCGAGTCCTGTGTGCCACAATACAAAAAAGACAGAGCTATTAGAGAGAGTTCAGAGGGAACAATGAGGATGGTGAAGGGTCTAGAGATGAAGTTGTATAAGCAGCAACTGTGATCACTTGGTCTGTTCAGCCTGGAGGAGACTGAGGGGAGACCTCATTACAGTTACAACTTCCTCATGAGGGGAAGAGCAGGGACAGGCACTGATCTCTGCTCTGTGCTGACAGTGACAGGACCCAAGGAAATGGTGGGATGCTGAGTCAGGGGAGGTTCAGTTTGGATATCAGGAAAAGGTTCTTCACCCAGAGAGAGGGTGGTTTGCCACTGGAACAGGGTACCCAGAGAAGGTGTCACAGCACCAAGCCTGACAGAGTTCAAGGAGTGTTTGGACAATGCTCTCAGGAACATGGTGTGATTCTTAGGGTGCTCCTATGCAGGGCCAGGAGTTGGACTCAATGATCCTTGAGACTCCCTTCCAACTCAGCATATTCTGTTATTCTATGATTCATTATGACAATGCTGCTTTAATGAAAAGTAAGAAAATGGTTCAATACTATTTGTGTTATCTCTATAAGAAAATGAAATTATGATTTTGAAAGTCAATTTTTAAAAGCACTGAACAACACAGACCAGTTTTCTGTAGTTTCTTTCACCTGGTTTCTGTTCTTGCAAACTTCTCCATTTCAGATGACATTTTCCATATTTGCTGCAGTTAATGTGTCTTCTGAGGTTGGGAATGTATTCGACTATTCCCATCTACTTCATAAAGTCTATGATTAAGGCTATATCTCATTTTTAAAACTCATCTATTCTTTGAAAGAATTTTGAGCCTCTACTAATCAGTAAATGTAGCAAAAATAATTGTACATTACCTTTTCACAGAGAAAAGAATGTCCGTTGGATATGACAACTTGGACCAATTTCATTTCAACTTTTATAAAATGCTATTCCTTGATTGCTTCCACTTATTTCTGCTCTCATGTGACTTCTTTTTTGTCCTTCTCAGTCTTTCTTTTTTGCTACTGCTTCTCACCTGCTTTCAGCTTTCTACTGTTGCATTTTTGCTAGGTTTCTGTTGAAATATTTGATGTTAATAATCTTTTGGATTAACAACTACTATGCTGTATCTTGCTGTGTGAATGCATACCATTAAGATAGATTAGTGCATATTTGCAATATTAATAGATCATGATGCATTTACGATGCTGGGTTTTTTTGGCATAATTTATGTAAGACAATTCTTTATCTAATGTACTTAACAAACTGTTATTTAATTGACAGGTCTGGAGGCTTTACTTCAAAATCTGTATGTTATCCATATCTCCAATAATGAAGACAAACTAAAAAAGATCATGTAGTTGGATAGTTAAACCTAAAAACTGTAAAGTAAAACAATAGGTAGTACCTTCCTGTTTCTTTAACTAAGTAGGCATCCAGATAGTAATAGAGCTGTGAAAATCCATGGATCTAATTATTTCTGGAGCTGCTAAACAGTCTTGAAGATGAGCCATAGATTTTGTCCTGGAAAAGGTATGATTATGAAAATTAGAAATAAACTAGACATAAACCTAGAAAAGTTGACATAAATTTTAAACAGCTGAGTGAAAGTAATACTCTTCAAGGCCAACACAGAAGGATAATTATCCATGTTGCTCAGTTAATCATTTAATATCTTTGTGTAGGGAAGTTAGGGTGCAAATAGATTTACATATTTTAAATCATGACCACAGATTTAACAGAAATAACGTTCTTTTTGTTTTCTACAGGTCTAGATCTATGACCTTGCTTAAAATTGGGGAGTACAAAACTGAGTATCTAATAGCTTTAGCTTCAAAGATTTAAAATATTAAAAAGAGCTCTGTATAAATCCATGCTAAGTTTTACAGAGGCACTGGAATTACTGAAATGAAGAAGACAAACCACGAGTCCTGAACATGACATGGAGACAGCAGTATGAAAACACTAAGAAAGTAACTTGAGTGAAAGAAGATAATAGGGAAAAAAATCATTAGAGGTAAAATTAAAGAAATAGGGAAGAAAAAAAACCCATAAGCTACAGCATATCTTCAGTATGCACAGGTCAAGAGTCTTCTACATAGAAGAAACCAAATGGGTTTTGATACGCTTTACGTACTTAATACTTTTAAGCCTCATAAAAGAGACCAAGTATAAACATATGCTGCAAAAGTCTGAGAAGTATGGCACTGCACATATAAATGCGATTTTTTTATATTTCAAAATTTTTAATAATTTTAATCATGTGCTGACACCTTGCAATTTCTTTCCTTGTTCTGGTTGCATAAGTAAAGCTCAGAATGTAGAACATTCTTTGACAGGCATGAGATTGTGGTTTGCAGACAAGCATGGTTGTTCTACCATCACAACCTAACAGTGAAAAAAGACTCAAAGTAATAAAAGAATGATTGGACAAGGTTGTATCATCAGAGTGGGTTGAATTTGACATTGCTAATTTATAGAGCAACAGCAATCAAATGCGTGTTTCAATGCTTACAGAAATTTTTAGGGCAAACTAGGAATTTCAATGCCTGTAATAGATGCTGGTGTTAGAGAAACAGAAATTATAGACACATTAAGACCAAGGTTGGAGAAGAAAAAATTCCCTGAATTCACTTTTGCTTAGTGACAAGCCTATCAAAAATGGATATTTTTTGGTAGGGGTATGACACAAAGTAGTCACTTTGAAATTGATAAGTAAAGTAATTCCTGTAACAGGGAAAAAAAAACATGTTGAATCACAAGTCATTTAGTTAGACGACTGGGAAGAAGAGAGTGGATGCATTACCAAAAAAGTAAACTATTGTTTTACAGTGGGGGATTTTAATATGCAGCTTTTATTTCCCCTCCCTATTTCAGAAAAGGTCAGTGTTTCTGAACATGCCTTGTAAGACAGTTGGAGCCCCTCACCCTCACTGCCTGAAAGTGATTTTGCATCTCTTGACAGCAGTAAGTACAAGTAACAGACAGCATTATGCATTTCAGAGGTTAAATAGCATTAATATATTCATTCAGTGGGTAGATTATAAATATTTTGAATTACACAACAGAATTCTGTAAATTGTTGTCTTCTTTGCCTGGAAAAGAGTGACAACAAATTAAAACTCACATGCTCAACAAATGCCCAAAATGCCTTATTTCCATTTAAACCTCATACTTCATGCTGCTTAGATTTTTTCCAGTACCTTGGTTTGTATAGGGAATGTGAGCATGAAGCCACAAGAAACTCATGGGTAGTTTAGAGAGTATGGGTCAAAACTGATTATCAGTTAACAGGTACATTTCCTACAAGTATGTTGGATCCAAACTGATTTTCTACTCAGAGACAAATATCATAATACATGAGATATAAGACCTTATTAAACCATTATAAAACCAAAAAGCCGGTAAGATAGATACTTTGATAGCAGCAAAGGATTCATCTCTCTGGGGGGTGAGTAATCAAATTTCTTTTAGGTTATTCCTTCCTACATTCCTGCCCACTGTAAGATGTAGATAGTGAGGATTTAAAGTAGAACTTTCTTCTATGTAGACTGCAGTGAAGTCTTCTGTCTGCAGTTCAGGAAAGGGCCAGACTCACCCAGACCTGTAGAAACTGAAGCAAACTCCTGACTAAGTTACTATGACTTCTACTCCTTGTATTCTCAAGAAGACAGATGAATGAGCTAATTCATGCAGTCTGCTAGAGATTTAGGTTTTGACAGAGTGCATTACACACAGCTGTGGTGTCTCATCAAAGCCAGCCGCTGCTCCCCGTGCTGCATAAACCAATCTCTGCTATAACTTCACTCAATTCCCTCGTCATCTTTCTCCTCCTTTCTACCTTATACAGAGAAGTGTGATGTGTTAATTACCTAATTAACACATCTTCTTCGTAATTAACCTGGCCTTCTCTTTATCCTGACTATCCACACCATAAAGAATGATGTCAGGATCAATTTACAGCAATCTTTGCTGTTTACAAGCGTATAGGCAGCTTAAAACAAATGGTATGTTAAAGGGTGTCGATAGGGAAAAAAGTCTCCTGAGGAAAAGGGTGATTAGGAGCAAGCAGTTTTCAAGATGAGATTATTTGGTTTATTTTACTTGATTTAGCTAGATATAATTATGGAAGGATTTTATTTTAAATTTGTATGGTTGTGAATAAAACAACCTTTTCAACTACTAGGGCTAAATAAAAAAAAAGAGAATTATGTATTGTTACAAAATACTGCTAGTGCCTTGCTTTTGCTTTCCTGAGTGGAAACCAAAACCTGTGAGGAACTTTTCTGTTTAGAGATGTATGTTATATTCATTCCCTCTCTAGAGCATACGTATCACACCTACCTACCAGAGTGGGCTCAAAGTTTTAATTTTCTCTACTTTGGAATTTTGATGTAGAGCATTTTGTTGACAGTTCTCCTTTAAAAAGAAACATTAAAGACAGGGAAAGGGGGAGGGAACCAAACAACCCAGTAACTGCAATTCTGTGATATCAATTGCAGCTGATTACTGTGAGAAGTCTAGTATTTTACATATCTTACCCAGTTAATATTTAATGAAAATATATAAATAGTCTTGGCACCTAGAGCTTCCCTTCACAGGTAAGTTCATTTTTTCTTTTTTTACCATCATTCTATATATTCTTTTTTTTTGTTCTATTTTTAGATGCTCTAGCAATTGGGTTGCTACGTGAAGGTTCTTGATAATATTTTTCCATGCAATATTTAGAAAAATTAGGAGACCTCTAGTATGACTTTATGGGTACCTTTATTCTGAAGGCATTCTATGAACATTTTCAAGTGGTAAAAATCACAGGGGCAGGGAAAGAAAGAAACAATTTTTATATGGTATTAGGTTTAGGAGGGAAGTTGTACGGTCTGTCTGCTCAGCAGTGTCAGGACTGAGAGTTTTGTGGAAATACACTGAAGAAAAACTTCCAGCTCCTGAGAACCTATTGGGATAAAGAAGTGGAGGCAGCGATGACAATTTTAAGTGTTCTAAGTGTGCTGAGGTAGATAAACAGGGACTTCTAGAACTATAAATTCTGACTTAAGTCTCCATCTTCTGTCTAAGTTGTGCTTCAGATGCTGAAATCTTATTTTAAATTAGGCTACTAAAGCTTAGGTAGGAGTGGTATAAATACAAAAGAGTAATAATTCTGTATTGCTTGGGTGCAGTGAAGAATAGACTGAGAGTTGGGTTTAAAAAGGGTTCCAGAAAGCTTTTTCAGCTTATTTCTAGAATTTGGCATGTGTACAAATGCAATGCAGTAATTAACATCCTCAAATTAGGTGATTCTTCAAATCTTTTCTAAAGATAAAATTCTTTCTATTGGAAATGAAATTTCAGGAGCACCCTCTTGAGTGCAGTGCACACTGGTGATGCATGGCATGAAGGATGCAGTCCATATGCTGCCATGTGACTCACAGGGAAAAAGGTGCTCAGTGCAAAGGGATGCTGCCAGCTTATCCTGCTTTTTTCAAAATTTGCATTTAGCTGCTCTTCTGGAAACATGATCAGCTTAAAATTAGTGCCCAAGTCACCTTTAGCAGATTTGTGTATTTAGCTGAAAGAAAGCAAAACCCCAAGACATTTTTCACTTTGTTCAGTAGCAGTAATGTCTTGGCCAGAGTATAAGACTGAGCTGTAGATGCTGGGTGTGGTCTTATCTGTGTGTCTACAGAGGTAGTTCGAATGAAAACACAGTTTCTCAGAAATTAGTTTGCATTATTCCAAACTTTACCAGTTCCAGAAGAAATACAAAGTGCCTTTTTGAGACATGTCATCAGGAACAGACGTTAATGAGCCCAGACAATCAGTGTGCTGCAGGACTACACAACCAATCTCTTGTAACTGTAGGGGATGGGCTTGTTCATGCACGCACAGATAATGTTCTCTGTGTGGCCTTTGAAAGTGCATCTGTGTGATTCTGAAAGTGCTTACCAGCTCTGGGCACCATGGCAGTGAGAGCTGTTGTCTTAGGAGATGCTGGGAGCGTGCACCAGCTTTTGATATAGACTCCTTTCTTTGTTAGGAAGGATCTGTACCTCTGAATTCTAGCTAAGGGCTGGCTGCCCCCAGACAGGAAGAAATTGGCTTCCCAGTGTTCATCTAGGGATGCTCCCTGCCTTACAGCTCTTCTTGTTCTTCAATCTGCTTTAAAGCAGCATTAGGAATTTTCATTCATACCAGCACAAACAAATGTTCATTTGTTTGTTCATTTACAATAGGGGCCCTTCACCTGTATTACCTGATGCCTTTACTATCAGCATCCAACCCCACAGCACTCGAGAATGAGGTTTTCTACAAGTCTTACAGTTATTTTTTAGCAAGAAAATTACTGTTCCAAAACAAAGGGAAGATATGACAAGTGTGAACAGATTTGTATGCCTAAGTTAAAAAGCCCTGACCAATAAAGAGTGAAATAAACTGCATGTTATATCCTGGACAACAGCCAACTAAATCACCCCTGATGACTCCTGACATCAGCCTCTGGGATTCCCTCTTTTCTCCTGAACTCTGTGCTCTATGAAGATTTTACAAAATAAAAAAATTGCCAACTGCTATTCAAATGATAAGTGGTGCATGCTAATTACATTTTATATGGTGATTAATTAAAAATAACCATGCAAATGTCTAATTTAAGAGTCACTCAATTCACTAAGTCTTCAGACACTGCCTAGCTGCCCTAGGCATTTGGTGGCTAGGCAATTTAGTCAAGCTTTCAAAATATTCTCAAAATGTCTGTGATAATGAAGGTCCTTGAAAAAGTTCCAGCTAGCTTGGAATATACAAACAGAGGTTTCAGAACAGTAAAATAGCACTGCATATATTTGCACTTTTGAGACAAAATACTCTGTGTATACATAAAAATAGACCAGGAAAGGAATAATAGAGATCCTAAATAATCTGAATATTTAGCTGCACAGCACATAGCAGACTAGTTCATAGATTATTTCAGGAGCTGAAGAAAATGGAATATAATCTTACTTTTGTTTAACTTCTTTACATAGAAAGCCTTTGATTCTCAGGTAGATGGGGTCTTTGCCTTATTTACACATCTATATAATTTTATCAGGAGAGCTATATCATAACTGTGATTTGGTTCAAATATACTGAACATTAATCAGTGGAGCATGCAATTTGCAGAACAGTTTACAATGGCCTATTGTGTGGGAGAATAAGGTATACAATATGCAGAATATTTTCAGAAAGTAAGGAATAACAGATTAAAAAAAGAGGTATAATTTACCATTTTTGTTAATAGAAAAATAATGTTAGTACCTGAATTGCTGCTTTATGATCTGGTTCCATATGAATATTTGTGGTAGCATTTCTGTTGAATTTGGTCAATAAATAACAAAAACAAGAGAAAAAAGAATGTTTCCAAGAAAACCCCTGCATTTAATTTCATGTTTCTGCTTATATAGAAAGTGGTACTCTGGTGAATATTGCCACAATTCATCCTAGACAAAATGCTTGATGTTTTTGTGTCACGCAAGAGAATTTATGCTGTTCCACAGGATCATACTCCCAAAATTTACCTTTCTGATTTTAAGTCTCTCCAAAAGATACTGAAATATTTTCCACAGGGGTGAATGAGCCTTGGTTTATGGCAAATGGTCTTAAAAGCACTGCACTGGAGCAGCTTCACTCCAGTGAAGGAATAATCGATGCAGCCATCTTGAAGAAGAGAATAATGTGAGGGCTTTAGCCGTGCACTTCTGGGCCAGTTGAAAACTGTTTAATCTCTGAAAATTTTTTGTTAAATTCTGTGTATACAGCAAATTCATCTTGAGGAATATTCAGGTATTAAACCATAGAAAAGTTAGATCTATAACTGCTGCCTATTCTGATCTATAACTGTAAGTACTTATTTTTCCATGCATAAGGGATGTACCTACTGCTCTTCTTTTCCGCCTTTCAAAATATTCCACCTTTCAAAAATTAATTCAACAATAACAGGCAGTTGTTTTCTGAGACTATTCTGTTTACAGAAAGCTATAAATGGTCTTTAAAGCCTCCATCTCTGCAGATACCCCTAACTGCACACACTTTACACGCAGAAAAGTAAAATTAATTATTTGTAGTATTAATTATGACGTATTTTTACAGGTTTTATAAATAGCTGCATTTCTCGCCACATGCAGTCAAACACACAATAGCTGAGATTATATAATGAAACTTTCTACTATTCTATAAAAGGAATTTTACACAGAATAAATATTTTACTTTTGAACGTTTAAACAGAGTTTACCGTTTAAACACTTCACATAGCAGCTGGACAGAATTGTGAACAATAGAGATGGGAAAAACATAATGTGTTAGTTTTTTTGGGATTTTTTATCCTTTGTTCATACAAATTGGCAACCCTTTCAAAAAAAAAAAGGGGTTTTTTTTGTTGTTTGAAATGACTAGTATTTCAAGTGATGGAATTCAGGTTACTTTCTACTGGCAACACTGTGCATCAACACTGGATACATGAGTCTACTGAATTCCCTCTTTGTGCATCCAGAAATTATGTTTCGTGTCTGTTATTCTGGTAGAGTCCCCAAATTAAGGGAGGTTTTCCAGTTTACTAATGACCTGCCAGTGGAGGTGTCTGGTATAGTTTGTGCCTTTACTAGGTGAAAGTTCAAACACTGCACTAATTACAGGGAAGCTCTGTCATCTCACAGTAGTCTTTAGTCCCAAATGAAGTTACTTCCCTGGAGCTCAGGTTCTAAGTTTTCGTAAGTGCATTTAATCTGTAATTTCTTTAACTTCAGATGAGGTGCCAGAATATATCCAGATTTGCAAATGCAGCTCAGACCCAGTTTTTGGACACTTGATCAAAAACTCTGTTTTTCTGGAGTGGCTATTTTTCCAATATAAATGACTTATATAAAAATACTCTAGATCTCACCCGTAGTCCAATATTTAGAGGTGATTCCTTGTTTCTCCAGAATGTTTAAATTAGAAACTAAATTAGAAAATTACTTTCTAAAAATCTATATAATAATAAAATCATAGAAGGAATATATAATGAATATATTCAAAAAAATAATCTTTTGCTCTCCCATGTTTTGATCAAATTCCCTATTCTGAAAGTGCCCTAGATAGGTTACATCATAATATTAGTCAGAGTAAGTTATGATCTTAGGTCAAAATATGTGACCATCTATTGAATATCTGCAGTGTGTAAACCAGAGTATTTGTATCATTTCTCTTTTCTCATGCATTTTTGGACAGTCACAGGAAGTTTTATTGCTTCAGTATCATAAGTATGATTTATTTCCACTTGATATCTGGCAGATTGACTCTCAGCATGGAAATGATTTTCTGGGGAGCTCAAAAAGCCAATTGAACTATTGCTGAGAATCAACAAAGTAAGGAATAGAGTTGCTCTTTTTGGCAGAGCACTATATTTTCAACATTAATAAGGCCCGTTTCACATTGGTCAGCAATCGGATCAGAAACCCGGTTAGGACCGCAAAGCAGTCAGTGAATCAAAAGCATCAATGTCTTGTCTTGCAGCTGCTGTCTCTTTGTTGAAACAGTGACAAAAGACAGCACTCAGACTGCTCTGAACCTCACACCTGTGTGGTCCAGAAGTCCACGACTTCCCTCTCTCTTCCTTCTGGTGCCTGGTTCCACAGCACCCTGGCAGCCCTGCGGGTGTGGGCAAACACAGGCAGCCAGTCTGTGAAGGAATGACTGCACTGGGCAGATGGGAGCTCCATTTGTCCCAGACATTGTCTCCTGTGTGTGCACAGCACCACATTTAGCTTGCAGATCAATATGATTCAACCAAGTTGCTAATTCTGATGAGCCCTAAAAACTGCTGTTAGTCAGAGCACTATTTCAACTGCCTGTGACTGGCCATTTTTTCATTATGTTTTTTTTAGGACAATTTTAAAATTATAATGAAATGGGCATCTGACTACTAGGATATCTCATTGAGCTTGTTCTCCCTTTTCTTTCAGAGTATACAGATATTACATGTGTTAACATATAAAGAGTGTAAACAAAATAGGTGTTTGTTTCAGAACATTAATGATCAGTCTCTTTATAGTTCTTTTGTTCCACGCTTTATCCTCAGAATCAGTTCAAAAGAATTTTAATGGGAAAACTGAATAGAAAAAATTCTGCAAAGAAAAACACCGAAACATTTTATAAGCCTAATTACTCCTTTCACAGACCCTGTTACCATAACAACTTGAACTGTCACTATGGTCATATTCTTTTCTTATGAAACACAGTATTTCTTTTGTATGAGAGGTATTTTCATAAGCATCTACATCTCCAAAATTAAGATTATTTAAAACATTTTCTGGAATGTATTTCACAGTTTCATAGGACAGTATATGCAAGAGACAATTTTGAAAAAAAATAGTTTGATTTCTATTTTGAAAAAACCAAAAAGCTTCTCCTAAGAAATAAATGAAAACTTACATACTTACATTGTGAGGTCTTTACTACTTCTCTATAAATTTATTTTTCTACTCCCTTAATTTTTTCTCTTATGAAAAACAGAAAATGTAAAGATATTTTTAAACACTTATTTTTGCTTCTCACATGTTTCTATTTTCACCTTTAGAAGAGTGATAAGTGTTATTAAAAGCTGATAATTTCTTTTTTTATATGTAAGGAGCAAAGAATCAAAAAGAAAAAGTGAGTGTTTAAAAATATCTTCAATTTAAAAAACAAACCTCCACTATAGTAAAACAGTAATATATTAATTTAATTGATGTGCATAATAGAATAGATATTATTTCATATGAAATTTATAATTATTACCAATTTTCCCTTTATTATGCAGCTTCTATAGGTTCTGAGAGAAAAGCCTGAATTTTCTGGATCCAAGCAATGTATTGTAAATATATTATATTTTTCTACCAGGTTCTGTTTACTTCTCCCATTGCAGTTTCCTAATTTTTTTTCCCTTTGTGAAATTTTGTCTTGCTTTGTCTGTATAATGAGAGGCTGATTTCCAGCTCTTACACTAGGTCTCCAAGGGTAGAAGACTGTATTCTAAAGAGAGCCTTGGCAGATAAATCAAAGCAGTTTATAAGTTAGGTTCTATAGACCAAGCTGTTTTTTTAAAAAACAAGCAAAAAAACATAAAAAAACCCACCTGAAACAATAGAACTGAAGTTTTCAGCGAGATGTTATTTTGAATAATTTATATATAAACTCCATCAGAATTCTAGTGCTTATTAAAAAGAAAATTGGATCAGGAAGTCAATAACACAAATTAGATATTTTAATTTCATCAAGCCTGACTGTATTTCTGATATCAATTGTTAGACTCGTGTTTTCCCTACAGGTGTGCCCTGCCAGAGGACCACTTACTTTGAAGATGCTGTCCTCAGAGGTGAGGGGACAACTGCACGTATTTCCCCGTGTTACTGCCCATCCCTGAAAGGCAACTCAAGTCTTATTAATAGATCCCCTGGGGCAGATTAGAGTGAAACAGCACTGAATGACCGGTGTTTGTAAATATATATATGTATTATATATATGTATATACACATATATAGATATAGTTTTATTTTAGAGCAATTTGGTTCAGGGGTGGGGAAAGCCCAGAAAACCTGGAGTTCAATGGGTTAAGTTCAGGTTTAGGTGGGAATGCCCAAGTACCTCCCAAAAGGGGGAGCTCTGTGCTGTCTGCTGCAATGCTGTGGGTCTGTTATAACACTGATCATGCACAGACCTCTGGTGAGAAACGTCAAGATCAAAAGCTTCCTTAGAAGGCAGTGTAATTAAACTGTGTTATAAGATGGAATTTGAGACAATTTGGTGCTTGAAGCTTGGAATTTTGTAGTTGAACTGCTGGAAAACTCAACCAAGTCCTGATTCAGAAGTCTTCCATCCAAATGTTAGGGATTACAACTGCAGAAAGGTTAGAAGTGCTGGAAAAAATTCTCTGTTACATCATGTAAAGACATTGTGCAGGATATCTATGTTCTGGTGTAAACAGTGTTTAACAAATGCAGTATCTCAATATTTAAGTTTTCTGGTACTGAATATCTGTTTTAGATGACATTTGCTGTTCTAATATAGCCAAATTTGTATCCTCCATAATGAAGCCACTTAGCTTCTCATTTATTTCTTGCTCATATGCAGCTCTTTTCTTGGATTTTGTGTGGAAGACTACAGTCATTCATCAGACACTTTTTATCTGAGCAAATTTCCACTTCTCTTATTATGAACGTATTGGCCTGTGCATATGTAACAATGTGAAGAATGCTGGAAGTAATTTTTGAATGCATCTTAATGCCATCATTGCAAAATCTTACAAGACTGTTCATTTTCTAGAAAGAAGGCCTATAAGGTATACATGTTATAAAGGATTTCCAAATTATGTTCAGTTATTTTCTGCTCACGCGTTTAGCAATTTTTTTCATACTGTACAGTCTTTTAAAAAATATTCACACTTTCAGTAATTGCATTGATAAAACACCAAAAGGACTTCCAGTACTGACTTTTGCTATTTTTCATTTTCATCTTACCATTATTATCTCATTTCTCATTGCTGCCTAGTTCGACACTATGTAATAGGTCTTTAGGACAGAGTGGGAGCTTTCAAGTAGGTATGAGACCATTTTTATACATATTATTTATCTCTATAAGCATATATCTACTGTACAGACACTGGCAATGTGTGCACATAACACATTATTAGTTATAGGTATAGAAATTCGTAGTGGACACAACACCCAATGTCTATTTAATGTTCTATTTCTGTATAACATTGTAGATAAACTCCTGGAGCACAGATAAACTACAGTAGCAAATTTGTGGTCCCAACATAGACACTCTGAAGCAGTTACACTGATAGGTCTTAGTTTTAATAATGTGAAAATTCATCTTTTACATGTTGAGAGCAAAAGTTCGATAGTAGCTACTCTACTACCTTTTCTGATAAGTTGCTGTAAGAGAGGTATTAAACCTCTAGTTTTAACATTTACATTAGGAGGTGTGCTACACTCAACAAAGGTTTAAGTAGTGTATATTTGTAAAATATTTTTATACCTTGAAAGGGTCTGGATCATATTCTGTGTCAGTTATTCATACTCAGAAATATTTCATTTTTGTTATTAGAAACAATGAAAGAGTTCTTACAAAAACAAAATTACCTAATTAATTGTGGGAAAAATCAGGTCAAGTCTATATGATCAAACTCTGATACTAGTGTGAAGTCTGTACAGAACTGTATTTTACTCCCAGTTTTGTCCTGTGCCCAGACTGTTGGAATACAAAATTGTGCTTGCAGTGCTGTAAGGGAAAATTTGTGTGCAGGAGCCAAAAAGCACTCCTGCTTGTAGAAGCCAAGCAGAGGTGTAACTAGTCCCAGCTTGCCAATGTATATTTATTCTGTCCCTGCAGCAACATCAAATGATCAATGTCATGCAGAAAATCTGAAATCTTGGAGGGACTCCAGTAGCGGGTTTGCAAAACGAGGTAAGATCCATAAGTCAGCCTGTGCTCAGGTGGAACAGTGTGGCTGCTACTAATACAGGTGCCTGGAGCAGGGCTTACGGCAAATGCCACGCTGCAACCTGGTTTTTATTATACATGACTCCTGAATTTCCATGTTTAATAAGGGGGGGTGAGCATTCCTAAGAGAAAGCAGATTGACTTGATTTTTGAGTACTGTCATCTACTTATTCCCTTAACCAAGTTTGTGTGGAAGGAATCTTCAAGGTTGCCCCATATTCTTCCACATCTTGTTTTGCACTAGGGATACTGTAGTAATGCTGTTTACAAGTCTATACTGTCCTTTGCATCTGAGATGCTAAAGATGCTAATTAATTAGCTTGCTTTCCAGTCCCACCTTCCTCTTCATTTGTAAGTGCTCTGCAAGCCTGCCAGAGCAGTCATGCAGTACTTGTCAAATAGGTGCACTAAGAATTACCTTGTATTTTCAGGGTCAGTTTGGAAATTATTTTTCTTTGTGTTATAAACTTCCTAAATACAGTCAAGTAATTTTTTGGATCTTGTTTTGCTCTCTTATCATGCCCATACACAGGTTTCAATGAAAAGCCTACTTGTAAGTTAGGCTGTATTCACTACATTTTTTAGAGCGTGGAGGGAAAAATATGTAAATATGTTGGGCTTTATAGGTAATCATAGGATTTTTCTACAAATAGAACTAAATGGTTAAACCTGAAATGAGTCCCAAATTTCAAGTTCTAAAAATGACGTTTTATCTTGCAGTGCTAGTGGAACTAGAGATCCAGAGCACTAAACTTAGTACCATAAAATTCCACTTAGACTTCTAAATTTAAAAATACAGAGCATTACTATTCAAACCTTGATATCAGGATCAGTAGTGTGAAGGCAGTAGGTCATTCCCCACTCCTCAGAAAGACCTACCACCTGTCCAGGTGGTCTGTGGATGAGAAGAAAATATCCCACCACATTACAAATATTACAATTGTGAGGGTCTAGGGGCACTGGTGTCAAAACCACATGCATCCTGGCTTGATCCAGGAGAGAGTTAATTTTCTTTCTAGTAGCTGGTATGGTACTCTGTTTTGGATTTATTTTTAGCTTGTTGCATTAAAATTACAATGAAGACACTCTATAATTTATTATCCAAGCTACTGTGAGAGTCATCTTTTCATAGAAAGGTTTGGATTGGAAGGGACCTTAAAGATCACCTTGTTCCAATGCCCCCAACATGGACAGAGTCACCTTCCACTAGGCCAGGTTGCTCAAAGCCCCATCCAACCGGGCCTTCAACATTGCCAGGGATGGGGCACCCACTTCTCTGGACAAGTTGCTCTAGAACCTCACCACCTCACAGTAAAGAATTTCTTCCTAATATCTAACCTAAACCTGCCAGTTTAAGAATTTAACAGTTAAACAGTGTAAAGTCATTCCTCCTAGTCCTATTACTTCCTGCCCATGTCAAAAGTCCCTCTCCAGCTCTCTTCCCCAGGCAGAACAACGCCAATTCTCTCAAACTGCCTTCATATTGGAGGAATTTCATCCCTCCTTTTCATCTGTTCTTAAAAATAACATCCTTGAACGCTAAACTAAATTACACTCCAATTCTACTTTTGTGTATTTGCCAATACACAAATTTGCCAATTTTTTTTTTAATTAGTTCAGTCACTTTAGCTACTCTTTCTTATACCAATATTAACTAGTGCACAATACGGTCAAGTTTATCCTTTTTTACAATTAAGACGTGTACCTCAAATTCTACGTGATGTGGTAATGTATTAATTTACTAACATTTTTTTTCTTTACAATATGTTTAAAATGACACTTCTAGAACCACCCTGCTGAATTTAAGAAATTTAGTTTCCCATGTAATAGTGCCCATAGGTGGCTAACTAAAGATTATCTGAAGCTAAAATGATGGAGTAGAACTGCTAAATCCTAAATCGTTTATGGTTTAGCAGTTATAGAAGACCTGTAGCCATCCAAAGCATCCCTTTAAGGGGTTAATCTCAAACAGCATAAGCTTGCCATTGATTTCGGAAGGCGGGGGATATTTGGAAAAGGTGAACAGTCTTAAAAGGCTTGTTAAGAATCAGGGATAAATTTGATTTTAAGGAATCTCTTAGAGGTGGATCATTGTGAGAAGGGAATAGGATGAAAGTTACCTTCGTGATATTGACATAAAAGGAAGAATTCATAAAAATAAAATATACTTAAATAATCTTAGACTAATTTGAATAATACTAAATTGGAAAGAGAGGTATAACAGTAAGAATTTGATACAAATAAGCTCTCCATTTTTCATTGCTCACATCCTTGATTCCTAATGATTCCTAGCTCTATAAAATATAATGAGTAAGTAATGACAGCTCAATTTCATGCTCTTCAGCAGTAGTAGCTGGATCTTGCTCACAAATGAGAAAGCTTGAAGCCCAAATCATTCCAAAGTTCCCCCTGCAACACTGATTGTGCATTTGCATTACAGTTCATGTTTTCTGTTGAGAGCCAACAACCTATTCAGAGCCTTCTGAAGCACAAGTGTGTTATTTTAAAAAGATTAATGGTTCTGCAGAGTGGTAACATATATAATTAGGAAACTTGTATTTCCCCATTTAACCTGATTCAATGCCCTTCACTTCAAAGAAATGTAGAATTTGGCATTCTAGTTGAGTTCTGTCAAAACATGAACCTAAAGCAATGTAGTTACAAAAGAAAGTGGAATGAAAGCAACACCGAAATTAACTTGATCTAGTTAGAATCAAAGGCACCTTTTCATCAGATAAGACAGGTGAAATTATGAAGGACAGTGATATAATTATTAAATCTGGAAAAATTAGGAACAGTATCACATAAGGAAGGCTATTGCTAATGGCAGCATTTACGATAGGTACTTGGAAGGTAATGGAGCCTGCAGTGGTTAGCATGGCAATAAGCTAAAGCTAAGCCATTATATCCAAAATACTATGTAACTGTAACCAGCAGGTACCCATAAATTCTAAGATTCCTGCACAGGATATTTAGAGCTGTCTGAATAGCTGTTCTTGTATAACCATAAGAAATACAAAACACAAACATACCAGAGAGCATAAAGTGTAACAATTTTTCTTTATATTTGTATTTTCTTTGATTAGTGGGGGAGATGGCTTTTATTTCCCCATCAATGTTTTATTTTTCCTCACTATGTCTATATCTAAATTCGTCCTGGTTATGTCACCAGGAATTGTAAAGGAATACAAATATGGTGTGTAATGGCATGCAAAAGTTTAGCATGTTTCATCCAAGAGTTATGGTTGAAATATGGATTATAACAACTTGTTATAAAGCTTGTGTGAATCTTTTTTCTTTTACTACTATTCATCCCTGAGACTATTTTAATGATTAAAAAGTAATTCTAACACTGTGAAAAATATTTAGTTCATGTAATAGATTTTAGAGTAGCACATATATATGAGGAAAAGGAGCAGGGAAAACATCCTCTGCAAAACCAAAGTGTAGTAAGTAAAACAAAGATATCATGGGACGTAAAACATCTTGAAAATTTTAGGGACAAGAAATTTTGGTTTGATAAACATGCAGACAAAATTCTTACCTAGTTCTAGAAATTCCAAGGGGAACTAGCATCTTTCTAAGTAATAGTTCTTTAATAATGGGTCTTGAGTAAACTGCCAAGAAATGCAAAACAGTATGTTATGCTCTGTCTAGGTCTGAGCTCCTCCCTAGGACAAACTGAAGCCAGTCTAGCGAAGCACATGAAGATGATTAAGGGCTTGCAGCACCATTCATATGAGGAAATGCTGAGAGAGCTGGGACTGTTCAGCCTGGAGAAAAAAGGCTCAGGCTTATCCATGTGTACAAATACCTGATGGTGAGATGGGAAGCAAAGACAACAGATGGTATTTACTATTGCTTGTTTTTATGAGTACCTTTAATGGATGTTGCATGAAAAAATTAGGAGTCTTGGTAGATGTATGCAGCTTAATTTAAATAATTAAATAATTACAAATAGTGTAAAAGTTATATATGATCAGACTAGGAAGAAAATGCTGCTATGACTAGATTAATGAAAGTGAAAAGACAGAGTTCTGCAAATCTCTTCTGTTTAACAAAATGTGCCATGATAAAAAATACAGATTTTTTACAACCTCTTCTGCTCCTGAAATAAAAGATTGGAGGGGATATAATCTTCATAAATTGAATTCTTGTTGATATCCACCATCTCTATAGTAAACACTCTGGTAAGGTATAGGAAGAGGGAAGGAAAAAAAGTGGTGAATAGTAATGATGTTTGGCAAACTTTCATAAAAGGTTTGATAATGGCAATTATGATACAAATATCTACAGCAGCAGAAAAGTTCAGTGGACCTATGATAGAAAATATAATTAGTAAGAAGTCCAGAATGGACATTGACTATAATCTGTGTCCTATGAGGGTACTGTTTCTTTCTTCAATTTTTTTTTAAACCAGCCATGCTTACATTAGTGGTTTGCACACTAATTACTCACAGGTCTCACCTGCTTCTTGACCCAGCCACTACAATGATTCAATTGCATCCTATTAGAGACTGTGAGCCTACCTTGTTTTACTGCTTGTTATGTGATCTTATTTTTAGTTCTCATTAAGATGTAATATTCAAACAGTAACACTCACACTATTTTTCAGTGTAAAACAGCTCCCACATTGATGTTATTTTCTCAAGACCACAGGTTTGGATAGCAATTCTTGGCTCACAGAAGAGGTTACCAGCTGAAATGTGCAGTCCTAAGGAGAAACAGTATTTGAACGCTTTCACATTTTCAGCTGCTTTTAGACCACTAGACTTTACTGACAGAAAAGCACACCTTTACATCAACTTAAAAGTTTACAAAAAGGAATCACAGCAAGGCACATAGTATTTCTTTAGCTTGCTTCCTAAGTCAAGCTCTTCCTAAACAGTATGACAATCCTTCAATGCCTTCAGTGAAACAAAAAAGCAAGGAAACCTTGGAAGTCCACAGAAACACCTGCAGAATGAGCTAATATTCTTTCTGGTTATCAGTTGAGGAGAATGTATGGTAAAGGTGAACTTGTGGATGTGCTGAAAAAGTAAAAGAATAGACTGGAATGATGGTGCAATCTGAAAATTTGATACACAACAGGATTAAAATTAAATAATTTTAATATGTTATTTAGTGACTGTTATACCTCTCAGTATTTACTTATCACATAGCACAGAAGAGGATCTTTTTACCATACCCCACAGGAAAAACACTTGAATATGACTTGCCAAAATTGACCTTTACTTACACATTGTGACTTTTACATGACAGTATTATGATAAACTGACTCTAGCTTCAGATTTATTACTCAACCATGACCTTTGATTATATTAGAATATTGCTTTCAACCAGACTAAATAATAATGTCTCTGTGAATGTAAGGAACTGGCAGATCCGAGATGTCAATTGCCAGCTCAATTTTCCTTTCACCTGGGATTACAACATGTCACAGTGCTTTATTGATCTAAGACTCATTACAGTTCAGTGTTATAACTCTTCAGTTTTCCACACAGTGCAATACAGTGCACTGTAAAAGGGATGAAGCATGAACTGGAGTATGACTCCAGTTGAGACAAAATTTGGAATGTTTATTTCATCAGAAATAAGTATAGTGGTTTTGATTTTTTTTTTTCCCCCTAAGTTGGAACATGCAGCCAAAATATTTCTGGAAAGATATTCAAAACGATCCTTACAAAATGATTAGTGCAGGGTGTTGTAATGGTTTGGGTTCACCCCAGGACAGGTATTTAGTATATACTGGGGAAAAAACTGTTCTTGAGATTTAAGTGCTTAGTTTTGAAGTTACAGGAACACTTCAAACAATAACACGTTGCAATTAGGTTGGACTCCTATTTAGTATGGCACAGTAAAATATTTTTATTTCATGATTTAATGTAGTATACATTTTTATTATAATATAATACTTATATTACAATTATTCACATTATATATTATATTTCAAAGGAACCTCTTGACAACTTTTTTCTTACATGTCAGGTCAATAGATTTTGCTGATATGATTTTATTTAATAAAATCAATATGTGTTGTTATAAACTATTAAGGTAGTCAGAAAATTTTCAATCAGCTGTAAAGTAGAGTATAACAATGAATAAAAGCACCTTCTTGCAACTTCCACTCATGCTTCAGAAGAATTCATGTAATGGAATGTCTTTCAAGTGGTGCAGCAGCTGCATGTGGCCTTGCTTTTCAGATAGGGACTGAAATCAGTAGGATTCTTCCTTTAGAAAGGACTATGATTATAATCCCATAGAAAGCTGCACTATTGAAATAATAATTCACTTATGTAACATGTACATAAAGATTAAAGAGCTTGACATACTATTATTCTTATGCTATTGGTACCAGGATTATTCTGGATGCCAAAGCACATCTCTGCTGCATTCAGGCCTCAAGCAATTTTTAAGTATAAAATCATAGAACAGTTCATTTTGGAAAGGACCTTGAAGATCATAAGTTACAACCTTGTTGCCATGGGTAGGGACACTTCCCACTATACCAGGCTGCTCAGAGCCCCATCCAACTCGGCCTTGAACACTTCCAGGGATGGAGCATCCACTATTAAGAACAGCAGAACACAACAGCATTTTACTCACTTGGAAAGGATAGTAGAACAGAGCAACATTTACTCTTATCAAGGACAATAGAACAGAACAGCACAGCTTTGGAGAAATAAATAAATAAAGTATGCAACTTAGGCAAACAGAAATTGTGCAAAATGCAAGCAGAACATCAGCTCAGCTCTGCAAGGCTGGCACAGCAGAAGTTATGTAGAATGACGGTATTGTGATCACTCAGAAGCAGGAGTCAAGGAACAGCCACCTAAACAGGACACCCGACATGGAAGACAGACCCCCAAAAAACCATATAAGGAAGGACTTCTGCCTTAAAGATGTGACTATGTCAAATAAAGTCAAGGAGGTGGGGTAGCTAATGAATATGTAATCAGTGTGTATGATAAAAACTCTGTCCCAACACTTATCGCACTTGAATGGAGGAAGGATCCTCCAAGTGGCCAGCATGCTGTAATTAAGAACACCTGCTTTCTAATACTCAAAACTGTGTTAGAAAGCTTCTATCCAGCTGATATTGGTATCACCACAAGCTTCCTGGGCACCTGTTCTATTGTTTCACCTTCCTCACAGTAAAGCATTTCTTCTGTATATCTGATCTAAGTTTCCTGTCTTTCAGTTTGAACTCATTCCTTCTTGTCCCATCAGTACAGTTGCTTTTGAAGAGTCTCTCTCTGGCTTCCTTCAGACACTGGAAGGTTGCTATGAGGTCTCTAGCAAACCTTTTCTCCAGGCTGAAGAGCCCCAACTCTCTCAGCCCATCTTCATGGCAAAGCTGCTCTAATCCTCTTATCAACTTCACTGCCTCTCCTGGACTTGCTCCGACTGTTCCATGTCCTTCTTATGCTGGGGATGCCAGAACTGTATGTATGCTCATCAAGCTGTTAGTTGTTACATCTCACAACGTCTTGTCATATACTTCTGCCTACTCTACTGCTGCATGGATGTCTTCTCTATGCAAATTATTTTTAAGGTATTTACATTCATTGAACATGTAACTTAAGTGGGTAGGTATCCATAACATAGATATAGATATAGGCATATTTTAACAAGGTTGGCAAGGTCTTCTAGAAGACGTATTGTTGAATTGTTTTACTTGTTCAGTGAAATTTAGTTAACAATGAAAAAAGAAATCTCCATAGATTAGCAGCGGTTTTGTGGTTTAATATTTTCTTCAAATGAAATACATATTGGTGGGTGCGTTTGATATCTTAGGCAGTTTTTTGTGGTTATTTTAAGTGTACATTTTTCTTTTCTTATTCATGGTGGATAGAAATATACTTTACAAGCTACCAGAGCAACTTAATAAGAATGGGGGTGAAATAAAAAACACTGATGCTATCTTACAAATAGCAATCTAGCAATCTCCTTCAAATTCACATTTGTTAAAACCTAACTTTGTTATTATTGTAGTTGAAGACATATTCAGGTACTGCACATAATATTTTAATCTGTTAAACCTCATGTAAAAATTCACTGGTAGTCTTTGAAGCATCACAAAGAGGTCTCCAGTCATCTTGCTTTAAAATCAGAACTGTTTACAACACATACAGGATTTAACTAGTTTGATGGCAGCAACAAGGTTACCTTTAAAACGTTTGTGTTAAAACAAACATGCTTTCTGGAAAAAAAATTCAGCATGTGATGCATTGAAAACAGCCATCAGCCAGCAAAATGGTTGTACAAAAAATTCCAAGAACTATTGTTCACTTTATTTGACTGCTCTGATAAGGCCAGCATGCCAGAAGTGGTTTCTATTCCAAGAACTCTAACCTTCATCTCACTTAAGGAAAAAAAATTAAACAAATCAGTTGTCATTTTCAGCTCTTTAGAAGACTCTGCATCTTATTTTACAAAGCAAATACTTGTTCCTATTATGATGGAGGAAATAAAAATGCAACTTCTGTCTAGAAATTACTGCGTAGCTTATTTCTGTTTTATGAGCATTTCTTCCCCTTGACTGAGAATGCAGCTTAATTGCTCAATAAAAGTGTAAGGTTTTAAGACAAAAAATCTACTATAAAATTAAATGAGATTTAAAAAATGTATGCTAAACAATGTGTCAGTTCATTGCACCAGAGCTGGTGGCTTTGGGAGCTGAGAATTAGAGAGTCAGATTCATTAAAGCTGTATTGATGTCAGACGAAGTTGAGGCAGCATTTTGTCCTAAGTTTACAGTATATTCAAATTCAGTAAAACTGACACAAAAATTTTGTGGAACTTACCACTACTGGGGATATGAGGTCTTTATTCACAGATAACCTCATCTTCCCAAATGAAAGAAAAGTCAGATTGCAACACTTTGTTGTTTGGGGATTTTGGGCTCTGTGATGTTTTTTCTGTGAATTTATTGGGCAGTGACAAGGTAGACAAACTGAATTCTCCCTGCATGCTCTGCTGTTCAAAATTAATGAGAAAAGACTGTAAGGCCTAGGTTTTAAAGCTCCTGAGGAGAAGATGCTGGAGAAGCACCACAGGGGAAGGATTTTTTGCCTGTAGCATTCTTAGAGATTTGCAGATTTGTGAATAAAGGCAGTGCCTGACAGCTCGAGAAGATGGCACTCCACAAAAACTCCTGTCACCTATTGCCTTCCCTTCATGACATACTTGGTATTTCTGTGCTGGAAGAAATGCTTCAGCTTCTGTAACCTTCAAACCATAACCAGGGCATGTTTTCATACCAATTTCAGCACCCTGTCAAAACAAGAGTAGCTTTTCAGGGGCTGTGACCAAGCAGTGGTCAAAGGAACAGGCCAGGACTGGTGTCTAGACAAGGTTTTCTCCTTGCTGTGCTTGTGGAGGAGATGGACACTCCTGGTTCAGGGAGGACTGTGGTGGCAGGAGCCATGGCCTCTGGCAGGCATCAGCAGGCATCAGCAGTGCAAAGAACAGACCCCGAGAAACCATTGATTAGACAGTTTGAGGTCAAGCAGAAGCTTCCAGTTTTATTTTGATATAAAATCAGAAAACTTGGGAGTGATTGCTGTTGTGAGGTTTTTTAGAATTACTTATATAAACCAAGGCAAAAATCAGGAGTTTTATAAGGCAATGTGATATTAAATTTTAAATTGTAAATCCTTTCCATAATCTTCACCAGGATTAAAGCATATAGATGAATGAAATATTATGGACATTTTTACACATATTTGCTTTCAGCTTTTTAATATATATTTCACTGTCTGTTAAATCCTTGCATCACTAGAGAGCCTAAAATAGCTTGCTTCTAAAGCTGAAGCCAAATGGACTTAATTACAGTGGAAATAGCATACTTTATTCTTAATTTTATTTTTTTTTGTTCCACTGTTAAACTTTGTGCCTCATAGATTTCTTTCTGCCAGTTATCTTTGTTCTACAGGCTAGAGAAGAAAGAATTCCATACTAATAAGTCCAAATTGAGTATTGAGTTAAACTCACTGGCCCTACCATCATCCTCAGCAGGGAGACAGGACTTTTTCTTACAGGTTGCACCCTTGAATCTCAGTCATGCTTGTTGTCAGAGAGCCATAAATATTTACAGGAATATGCTGGCAGAATCTCTCACAGTTCTTATAATCTGTTATTAAAATTCTGTTTCTGTGGATATTTCATGAATTTATGGATTTCTTCCTTGATGAATGGTTACATCATAACACATAGGTGAGCAGAAGGTGGCACAAATTTTGAGTCACTGACTGACTCAGGGTGAAACATTTGCCACAAAGGAACGCTTATCTGGACTTTGGTTACTCTATTTGATGCCTCTGTTCTTCTGGGATTGATTCTGTTCCCAGATGTCCTCTGAATATTTGCAAGGATAAAAATACATGCATAAAGCATGTGGAAAAAGTCCTCTTCAAGTAATGGAAAAGGAGAAAAAGATCCCACTTGGAAAAGCTCTGCATAATGATAACTTTTTTTCCTCCCCAAAAAGAGAAAGAATAGATCCTACTTTTTCTGCTGCAACTTTGTAAAATGCTGGTAAAGCCAGCTGAATTTTCCGTTCATGTCTGCAGTTCCTCTAACATACATTTCATACCCGAAAGAAAAGAGAGAATATTTATTTTCATTTATGCTTTTTAGAAACAGTGGTTTTGAGCATGGTAAAAGTAATGATCTGGTGTTGCAGTTCTAGAGCAGAGGAGTGCTGCTGACTTGCATGGGAGTTCTCAAACTGCCACTGAAAAATTTAATTTTGGATTGATGTGATGCCTTTTCTCCTTCTAAATATTTCATTTTATGTATAAAGAGGTGATGACACTTATTTTCTAGCTACTTCTAGCACTTCAGAAAAACCCAAAAACATCTCTCTTGCTTTGCTTTTGAATCTGGCACATTTAATTAAAAAAAAAAAAAAGTCCTGGTATCCAGACACTGCATATCACAAACATTATGTGGATATTAAAACTATTATGTCCATTTTCAGAATTATGCTTTTGGTTTTTCTGCATATATATTTCTTTGTCAAACCCTTGCATCACTGAAGAGCCTAAAATACCTTCAGGTCTATATAGGCCAAATATTTTCCTTTTCTATTCAACAGTCCCTAGCTGGACCAGGGGATTTTAATGGCTCTTGATAATTGTTTATACAGAAAGACATAGTTTAGGTTTGCCACTGGGATTGTAGCCAGGTATTTATTTTTGCTTAATTTTCCATGACATTTTTACATGTTTTTGAGAGACAGGTCAGTCAAATATTTATTAGTGTAATAAGATATTATTGTACTATAGGCATCTGAGTAAGAGGTGTACACTTTCCTGCATAGAACCTTTATTAAGAAGTACTGTATGATTCTCTGAATAAATGAGAATTTCAAACGTTTTTTAAATAATATTTGACTAACTCAGTGTATTACCAAAGAATTCTTTCACTTTCTTTGATATTTCCAAGTCTTTTGATTTCTTGGCACACCCAGAAAGCTTCACCTCAAGTGATCAAGGCTGTGAATGACTTACAACATTGTGGGAATTACCTTCTATCCTGATAAAATCATATGGTAAGTAATGCACTCATTCATTTTGAATAAACTTTCAAAATCTGAAGTTAGTTGGCACTGATTCTCCCACAATGTCATTTTCTGAAGCAGCCTCAGTACTCAGTCTGAACCAATTTGCCACGCTTTTTGCTGCATAAATTATTAAGTTATACTTTGATGTTTTATTTCATTTTAGAAAATATCAATCTCCGGTTGGAAGGAACCCTACTGTTCTTCAGTAGTGGGACTCAGCAGACAAGTGAAGAAACTTTTTTATTTTGCTCTGCTGAGACTGGGTCAGTCAGTGAAGCAGGCAAAGTATTGAAGAGCTATCCACCTTCACCCTAGAGCAGAGAGAGATAATGCTTTGTTCTTGGCTGTTGTATTTTATGTAATTAGGATATATTTTTTCAATCATTCCAGATGCATTCACGTTGTAAGTGGCTCTGGACGCACACAGTGAATTATTATACTGTTGGCCTATACTGGAAGCTTTATGAGCTGTTCTGCATCCTGATTTGTTAGAGGAAGATGAAACCCCATAAAAGTCAAGCTGAAAGCTACAAAAAACATTACTGCTTTGTTTTTCCTATTTATGAAGCACTGAACTGTAGAGTACTCTAATGATAGCTTGTATTAATTTTAACAAACTTGAAAATCTTGCTGACTAGTCTAACATTTAGGTGCTTTTTCATTCTCTTTCTCATAAACCTTTAGCTTTTTGCTGGAGGCACCACATTTGTTTTGTTAGTGTAAGTAGATAATTACAAATAGTGGTAAAATGAAACACCACCACTGGTAAAGCTGGGAGGCTTTTAAAAGTTTCATCCCACTCAGCTACAAAAAATTAATTTAAATTAAAATATATGGATTGTGAAGATATCAGATTTATTAACACAAAACCTTTTTTTTTTGTGCTGCTTTTTAAATAACTTCCATTCTGTTACAAAAATATAGAAAACATTCTGTTTCCTAAAACTAGCATTTTCTGGTTCTTGTTTTCTAATTTTACCTGAACACTGGAATTTGCCTTCAGAAACTACCCATGGAATTTGGAGAAAAAAGTAATCCCTCTTCTCACAGGTTGTTTTTAACTAAAGGTTAAACTTTGTTGCAGTTGAAATTCAGGTGATCCTGGGTTGTCTGTTGGAGGTGACCTTTAGCCTTTTGTAAGCAGGGCTTTCTTTTGCAAAGACGCAGGGGATGTGTTGTACGGGGGGTAGGTTGTAATGCCTGATGTGTTGCACTGAACACCTGGAGAATAGAATACTAAAGAGGGAATAATAAGTGTTAGGAGAATAGCATGGGCATAGCAAGCGCCTCCTCTTCAGATAAGTTTGGGAGATGTAAAAAACAACTGTTGGTTCATTTGAAACCTGAACCTACAGCTGCATCTACTGATGCTTAAAACTTTATTTATGTCTCAGCAGAAAATATTTTATATATGTCCTGTAAACATTACAGCTCTTAATGCTTTCTTTGGCCTTTGTTCTGAATTCCATTATCCTGTACAAAATCCATCCCGGGAGCAGACATTGGGCACAACATTACACGAGACTCAATGAAGTTGTTATAGTAAAATGTAATGGGATATGGACTACACGCTGGTCCTTTTCCAAGGATGAATTTTACCCTTTTTTGGCATGAATTTCTGATTTCTTCCTTTGTCAAAGCTCCTCTATTTCTGTCAAGGTGTCCTTATGCTCCTTAGAAATTAATACATATTTTAGTCCTTTATTAAAAATGTGACAAGAATACTGGCAACAAGGTAATGTCTTTTCTATTCTTTTATCTTAGTGAGACTACTTGCAGAAAAGGAAAAAGAAGGAAATACAAATTTACTGGCACTTCATAAATATTATTTCTAAATAATATGCTCAAAATCATATTCCTCTGTTTTTTTTTCCTGTCCCATTTTAAGATCAGCATATGCCCCAGGGGACCTTACAAAAATTGGAAATATCCTATGATCACTTTTTTTATTTCCATGCTATGCAAACGAGTAATCAATATTGCAGCACTGTAGTTTTTTGATTCCCTGACTTTATTATGCATGGAGAATGCATATTGCATCCACAGGTGTTTACTAAACTTGTCTTCATATGATTCTTGATAAAACTAAGAATATCCAGTCTTAAATCAGGAAATGGGGTTATATTTTATAGTAATCATTTTCAAAGCATCAAGTTACAGAATTCACTTTTACAGTCAGCTTAGCACTGACCTATCAATACTTTTGTATTATAATTTAATAATTTACTGTTTTTTTCAACTGTGGTAGTAATTTTTAAAGATTTTTTTTCACACAATAAGTGTGTATGCAAGTATTTATGCATATTCAATTCATTGTATGCTTCATGGAGGTCACATTTTCAAGGAGAGCAGATAGTTCATAAAAAAAATCCTATACATATACACACACACTCAAGCACAAATGCTGTATTTATGACACAGTTAATTCTGATATAAACAGAAATCAAGCATATTGAGTGAAAGGGAAATTTTAGGCTAAAGAAAAAATACTTCAGTTGTCCTTGCATTAGAATGTGAAACAGTAACCACATGCAGTTTTCCACAGTTATTAAAATAACCTAGTGTTAGAACTGTGTAAGCAAATGTGAATTGCAAGATAGGAATAAGGCATATGGCAAAATGGTTGAATATCTTATTGCAGGAGTTGTAAACTGATTTCACTTTATGTCAGTTATTGGCATTCCCCAGAACTCAAACCACAGCTTCAACAAACCTTCTTCAGCAATATTTTGCACTTGTCTCAAAAATGGTGTATTGTTTAGTATTATTTTTAAAAAGTAAAAATGCCTTTCCATTTTCAAAGTAGTTTTAAGAGGCAAAAACAAAAAGAAAGTGCTTTACATCAAGCTAAATAAATGACTGCAAACTTCTTTCTTATGCCACAGCTTCAAAGGGTGATTAACTGGTTGTTACACTGTGTAATAAATAAGCTTCAATTGAAGAAGTGTTCAATTATCTGTTAACACTTTAAATTAATCAGTGTGTACCTCACAGTCAGCTGGAATTCATTTTTGTGACTGTAAAGTGCCATCTCTGTCATCTTCTACTACAACATATATGCACACTATTCTCTACAATATTGTTAAAATAGCTCTAAAGTGATCTCCAGAGACCATACTTGTCATGAGATAATTACTGTCCTGTGTTATATGAAACTCTTGACTGCTCTTCCAGTTTTAGGATATCCCAGGAGAATAATCGTATAACAATGTCTTTTCTATTGTGATTTAATGGCTTCTTATGCTGATTGACAAAGCAGTCAGAGATGAAATTAATTTATCGTGTACCAGTAGTTTTGTGGCACAGTTTGAGGCAAAAAGACATTGGGTAATGCTGCTCAGAGGTGTACAACTGTCCTCCTTTCTGAAATCAGACTTCAGCTACCTACATTTAAAAATGTATGAAATGTGACATGTGGCATACTCATTTTTCTCAACCACTTTTTGTAATCAGGTTTAAGATCTCACCAGATATTTCCTAGCTGCACAAAGCATAGCTGCTGATATGGTTATTAGACCTTTACATACTTATGTGGTATATAAACACACAGGTGGAGAAGATGCTGATATTCAGCACCTGAGCAATTCACCCTGAGTTTGGGTCTCATTGAGGTTAGCTCACCACTGCCACGTGGGGTTGGGTTGTACAAGATGATCCTGATCCCCAAATACAGGAGGAGGTAAAGCAGGAGGAGCTGCGCAGGCTGACTTCACTGAGCAATGAGGGAGAGGGAAATTGCTGAGGAACCTCTGGTTATGTCCACTTTTTTCCTGGGAGAATGACAAAACTGCTTCTCTTAGGCTCTCTGAGGGATGGGGTGCTCATCTTGGTCAGACTAAAACTTGGAACATAGCTTCTGGGGCTAAAAAGTTGGTGTTCCTGGCCACTTGCCACCAGCACTAAGGTTCAGGTTCATACACCAGCATTTAATGGAACAGTTTTTCACCTCCCTCCCCTCCCAGCCCCTGTGGTGCTTAGGCCCCAGAACAGCACCTCCTCATTCAGGGGACAAAGCCTGCATTATTTTGGAAGATTTAATTATATATTTTTGCAAGATTTGTAAGGATTTATGTCCTTAAAAAGACATGGTATTTTGAAAGGAAAAGGGAACGTGGTCAGAAGCAGCTTGGAAAGCACAGGAGGCAAAAAAAAAGCATTCACAAATGCAAATTAATATTTTAGCTGTCAAATGAAGGATGACTGCTTCTTAAAGACAGGATATTTAGTGAATATTTGTGTGACTACATGTTCTTTTGAAATACATACACCTCTTCAATAAAAAAAATAACAAACCCCCATACCAACACCTTAATTTTTATTTCTTATGTAATTCAGCAAGGAAGCATATGAAAACAAGGCTGGAAACTATTTAAATAATTGCTTGATTTATTTTGAGAAAAAAAAGTAAAGTTATGTGAAAGTTTCTAATTTCTCACTCTCCAGATGGAAGACAGAGAAAAAGAATAAAATACCAATGATTCGTGACACAGTTTTTGGTTTGTCCTTAATTTATTTATGAAACTATTATCTTTATTTCCCCTTTTTCTTCTCATATTGTTTGATTTGTGGGAAAATTAATAAAAGAAATTACATACACAAAAGAAGCCCATAACTGCTGCATACTCAAATTGATAAATGTGAACCATACCCAGTGTGATATTTAACAGAAATGAAAATATGAAGGTACTAAAGTTATATGTCTTTTTTTTTTTCTCTTCATTGGTTCTGTTATTAAATGAAAAGACATCTGAACATGATGTATCTTGACAATGGACTCTTACATAGTGAAACACCACTTAGTGTTATTAAAATGTGAATTATTCTTGTAGTTGAAATTTTTTTCAGCACTAAAACAATGATTGATGTACATAATATTCACTTGATAATTCACAGAAAATACAGTAACAGTAAATTTCTAAATGCAATTAAGTTGTCTTTCATTAACATAGAAATTACAAGCAAAGAATGCTTATTAAATTAATAAAAGTGATGCATATATAATTGAGATTGAGGTAGAAACTAATATAAACTGAATTAAAATGTATTTTTACATATAATAAGCTTCCAATAATACTTCTGCTTGCTTAGACAGCACAAGCTCAATCTATGCACCTTGATGCAGAAGTGAAAATATATGTTTAGGTTAAGTAATGCTAAGTTAATGGTTGTGCTCAATGATCTTAGAGGTTTTTTCCAACCTCAGTGATTCTATTTCACTGAAAAACTCATGACAGAAAGAGAGTTTTATAATTGGAAAAGCCAGCCCAGTGCTTCTTTATTTTATGCTTTAGCAGAGTGGCTTCTCTGTATTCCATGCAGAAAATAAGAACTTTTCACTACCTTATTGTTATGTTGGTCTTCATCTGTGTAAGATCATAAAGTTCATAAAGAAGGTCTCAGATGCTATGATAACAGTGACTTATGAGCCTAACGAATCACTAAAAATCACTTTATCATTTGAAGAAAATGAAAAATGTATTTGTTTGTAGAGACAAAGAAAATTAAAAGAAGGCAGAAAAAACCTGGAAGGATGATGTACACAAAGCAAAGACAAGCACAGAAAGTAAGTGAAACAGCATTGTGGTGCCATGCAATGAAGAGTTTTACAGATAATTAAAAAAGAGTGACTTGCAAAAACAACTTAAAGCAGGAATTCTATAAAGCCTTCCCACTGTGGTCAAGAAACAATTTGCCATACTTTGGCAATGCATATTCTATGGTTATTATATATGTTAAAGAAAAAAAAAAGTTTAGAAAATACTCTTTTAAATTATTTCTACCACCACTTTTTAAATTATTAATACCTATTCTTGGTCAAAAAGACTCAATGCTCAGTATGTGAGGCAAAATATATAATAAATATACTTTAGAAATCTCTGAAATTGAGGGGAAAGATGTCCCTGCACATAGCAGGGGCATTGGAACTAGATGATCTTTAAGATCTCTCCTAATCCAGGCCATTCAATGACTCTATGATGATTCTATGAAAATCTTCAATCTTACTGTAATAATCCAAAGTTCCTTACCTCTTTATAGGTTATAAAAGAGATGCTTCTTGTGCTTTTGGAGACTTAGACTTCTTGAATTCCAATTATTGTAATTTCATTAAAGTATCATGTGCCAAATATTTCCCTAATGTTGCTACTTTAGGATTGTTTCTTGAAGAGAAAATTCCCTGTGCGAAAGCAAAGTGTTTTCTTTCAAACACTGTAGTTGTTTGAAGCTATTACAATTTTATACCATAGCTTTGTCAAATTTTCCTAGAAAACTTCCTAAAGGGTGTTTCTAAGCAAATGATGTATCTGTTGTGTGGATGTATATGAATGTTATTTCTAGGTAAATAGTGGCATTGAAGTCCTGCTCTGTTTCCTTCTGGAATTCCAAATAATCTGCCTAAAGCAGTGTTTTCTATCCATTCTCAGGCTTCTGGCATAAAGAGTAAGACAACCAAAGTGCAGAAAAGGCTTTGCTTCTCAGAGACTCTAGGTTTCCCTAATTTGTTCCCAAACATTCCACATTAATTTACCCAGACGAAGTGATAACAGCTGGAGTTTTGCCGTTGTTCAATGGGATCAAGACTTCTCACCAAACCACTGCCCATAATTCAATGGCATAGTGTCAGCAGCAGAAAGCCCCCAGCCTTTTCCTCACATACGACTTGCCTGAATCTTTGCTTTCTACTGCTTTGTAAAATAAGTGAAATATGCCCACCTGAGCATCCAGCTGTTACTGTTGGCAAGCCTCCACTTGCACAAGTTATAGAGGTACAGGGTTACAAATTAACACCATCATACTGGAAAAGTGATTCCTGTGTTGTATTTTTATTATCATTCCAAGTTTCTTCAAGTGTAGAAAGGCATAAAACTGTTTTTGTTCTCTTCTGGATGGCAGGACTGACCTTCAACCAAATATTTAAGGAACTCTGCAGAGTCTGATGTGCTCCACGCTGCATGATTTGATGGGAAGGAAGCCTACCTCTACAGGAGGGCATCGAGAAAGTAAGGTAAAGCAGCACTCTAAAAGGAACAGCAGCAGGATGTATCTCAAAATATTATCAAAGGAAAAATGTTTTCTTAAAGGGCAGCAGTCTCTGTTGCAGAGGTAATACATTTGCATTGCAACATTTTAGAAGGTATGTGATATTCAGTGTGGTATCATGGCATTCAGACAAAATGCCACACAAAAAAAGGAGGGTTTTATAACCTATTGTATGTCTTTAAAACTGCTTGAAAGTGTATTTGCCACTATGAAAAACTTCAGCAGTTTAAAGAGAAGTTCTGCAGCTTTCTCACCCAAACAAAAAAGTATTTCTTTCCCCTTTAAAGGAAGTATTAGAAGTATTGGCTAGAACTTTAGTTAGCCACTTTAGCCAACTTTAGTATTGTCTAATATAAGTATTAGATAAGTATTAGAAGTATTGGCTGGAACTTTAACTATAGATGTTGTACAGAGCAGATGTGCTGACAGCACATTACAAAAAATGTTTCTTTACAGTCCCATTTATTTTCTTGAGAATGTATTTCTGAAGGGGACATCTAGGCTCTTACATATAAATGTCAGGAACAATATTTTTAAAGAAAGAATTAATAACACTTTAAATTTTGATAGTTACACACATACTGTCATATAATATTCTAGTGTGCTTTTATAAAATGTTTGAGTGTTCTATGATTATCATACTTGAATGTATAACACCAAGACTGAAGGCAAAGGAATGTCAGAAGATATACATTATAAGAATAAAAATTACATAAAACTAGCCTTCTAAGTAAGTAACAATCAGGCATGGCACTGGCAAATGTCAAAACATATAATGATTATCATGTTCAAATTCATATTCGAATTATGCTATTGAGTAACTGTGCCATGAACGCTTTACCTTGTCTGAATGTTGTATAATCTTTCCCTCAGATTTAGCCAAAATTGTTTGCATTACTCTGGCCTTTAATTGTAAAATGTTCATGATAAAATGAACATAAACATCTAAATTATGTGCATACCAGGTGTCCTGTTTAAAAAAAAGCTAATCCTCTCTCCCTCACAAAATAAAAACCCACCTTCCACATAATAAAAAATGTAGCTGTGACTAGATTTATTAAAAAATATTAACTGAATTATTCCAGTTACTGACAAACACATTCCAACTTCAAAAGCCAAATGCAAATATAAAATATGAGCTCTTAGCTGTCCTGATGTGCATGTTTATTTGAGCATGATTTGATTGCTTCAGCATCCTCTTCTGCCGAAGTGCTGTAGCATTAGAAAAGTATCAGTACAGTTGCTGCTGGTCCTGCTTGTCAGAGCCACATTTCTTTACTGCTGAATCCCACCTTGGACAGGGGCCAGTCACAGGTGCACAGAGAAAACATACTGGACATATACCTAGAGTAAAGGCATGATCCTTCAGTATTTCCTCCCAAAGTCAATAATTTATATTTCATTATATTTTTTCTCCCATGTCATATACACTAGCTTTTGATGGATGTTCTTTTATTACTTCTTTAATAATTTCCTATCCCGTTTTGGTTACTGATAAATGCCATGGCAAAGTTGTATGATTTACAATTGCTATTTTCTTTAATTTGCTTTAAACCTGTTGCTTGATAGTTTAAGGGCATCAGATAGTTCAGGTGTTTCAGCATAAAAAAGTGAATAGGGTTTTTTTTCCACTTAATTCAGAGCCCTTATAAGCTCATAGTGCTCTCTATCAGATTCTCTACAAATCACCCCTTTTTCAAAGTGGATAATACATAGCTGCCTATATATTTTTATATATCTTTATATGGAAGCTACTCAACAGTTTGCCTCAGCACCCTTAGTTTGATGTCTAGGGGGGGGTTAATTTTTTTTTTTAATTACTAATTGAAGTGTGTAATGGAATTTATCAGTTTTCTTTGTGTATTGTTGCAAAGTAAGCTAAATTCCTCTAGGAAGCTGAAATTCCAGCAGTGATCTTCCTTTCCTCTGGCAGTAAAGCTGATTGAAAATACAAGCAATCTACTTAACATGCTGGCAATTTCACATTGAAATATTGAGCAAAGATCACATGATCTCTGTGATTTATTACTATTCAATTTATTGATCTCTTATTGAACATGATTTATTAGTATGTCTGACTGAAACAATTCCTCAAAGTTATCTCCTGTAAAGAATGGTCTGTGTACGAGCTTCCCTTAGCTTCTCTGTATTAAAATGCTCAAATTTTCTTCCCATAGCATTCCTTTCTGTACCTACAGATCCATTCACCCTAAAATCACATATATGTGGCACAGGATTCTAAGGCCATACAGCTATCGGGAAGATTCTATGCTTATGATAAGTCTGTAAAATTATTCATTGCTTTGGACTATTTACTAAAACATTCCTCAAATCTTTTTTTTTGTCTTTCATTGTTAATGGTTTCATATTAATGTTATGAAAGGTAACGATTCTCCTGGTCTGATTTATTTGTAACTTTCCCATCTCTGATTTATTTTTGCTGTAAGATCCTCCTCTTTCATTATAAATAGCCCCTATTTTCAGAGGCAGGGCCTTTTAGATGGGCTTTTGGTGTAATGTTATTTTTATTCTGATTGGCTAGTGTGGTGCCTTTACCTATTTTCCATGATGTATTTTACCCTGCCAGCTGTTCTTTTTCATTTTCTTTTTTTTTTTCAAGCTTCACATTTTTATATTCCACTTCTAATTGAAGGCAAGCAACCATGAGTAGTTGATACTCTATCTCATATTTCTATAAGGGTATAGGTGACTTTCACAAAGTCACTATTTGATAACAGTATTTTGAATCAAATCCTGCTCTTGACCCAGAACTAAGTCAGCGTGGCTTTTCTGTCTTTTTGAAAGTAATTGCTGTAATTACTTTCTTTGAAAGTAATTACTGTAAGTAGCAGTCATATATGACATCAAAAATGTACTTTAAATTATATGGCATCTGACATTTATCCACTTCAGATTATGTTTTCATTTATGGTTTTATTGACCATTTAGAATAAGATATACATTAAGGAGTCTAACTGAGGCTTTCTTCTGAACTAAAAATAGATCAATCAAACTTCTGATCCTGTTTACTTATATGCAGTGAACTGTAGTTACTACTGAAATGCATCTCAAAATTACTATGGGAACCTTAACTTCAAAAGAGACATGGGAAATCTAGTCCTCAGATAAGGAATTAAAATAATCTGGTTTTTAAACAGAGAGGGAAGAAATTTTTTCCATAAGGTGAAGAATCTGATATCAAGACAACACTTTTAGGCCCATGGTGTGATACTTGGGGTGTTCTGTGCAGGGCAAGAGTTGGACTTGACGATCCTGATGGGTCCCCTCCAACTCAGCATATTCTGTAACTCTGTGATTCTAAGAGACATTTAAAGCAAATTTCACCAAAGAACAGACATAGGCATAGCCCCCAGAGGAACTGTAGAGCTCTGTAAGAGTGAAATAAAGTTGCCTACAGAGAGTAATGGTGAATATTGTAAAACTTACTAGGTTACACAAGACTCAAAAGCTCCCCTTTCTCCCCAAACTGCAGGACATTAAATTGCTTTTATCAGGAGAAATATAAGCTAAAAATTTGCTTTAATTTAGAATTTTGCCATGTGGTGTATTCTGTGTGACAATTTCATGTGACAAGGTTTCAAGATAAATAGAAGAAATATCTGTTTTCCCACATTACTAAGGTATGTCTCTGTTGTGCTGATTCTGTGCAGTTGCTGCAAATTAGATTTGTGCTAGACTCTAGTATTTCTTCTCTGAAATGGCAAACATACCCATGGTACTCCATACAGAATGCCATTGTAAATGAAATGGTAAACTAAAGTACTCACTCTGAATTGCCTATCCATGTAATCTGTAAATTACTTTCAATAATCCATAAAAGGAAGCAGATTGTTCCATGTTAAAGGTTTTTGCCATATCTCAAGAAGTGCAGATCTGCAGTTGTATTTATTCACTCTGGGAAAAATTCCTAATGCTTAAGGTGAAGAAAGGTCTTCAGCATCATATCCTTGTAGTCCAGATCTCCAAGACTGCAAGAAAAAGATGTTCCTGTAGCTGTTTGGATAAAATAGCCTCCCTCTTTGACAGACAATCCTAGAATGAGTAGTTGAAGTCTGGAGAATAGCATGGCACTACTGAAAAGGGAAGAAATGGAAAGTGTATCCTGTCATTCTGATTTACTACATAGCATAATATGCACGTTTTATATGAAAAAAACTCTGCAAAGTGAAATGGTTACTTTGGGGCCTCTCTTTTAACGACGTATTTGTAGCTCAGAACTCTCTTGATGCCATGCTCAGGGCAGTGTCACATGTAACACACACGTGCCATAATCCTGCCCCTCCGAAGAACACAACCAGGATCCTCCATCAGAAGAGGGGTCTCATGTAAAGCTGGTGTCAGACCTTACAGCTGCTCTAGACACTAGTCAGCCTTAGACTTTGAGCGTTACTCAAGTGTTTACAGTGAATTCCAAAAAAATTTACAGGATCATTGTGAGAGAGAAAAAACCCCAAGGTTTTCTTCAGAAATCCTGACAATCATAATATGACAAGTATGAAAGACAAGTATGGGTGCGTTATGATCCATATCAGAGGAAGATTTCAGCTTTGCTGATATTTTAGTACAGCTGCATAACAAGAAACAGTCAAAGAATAAAACTACACAGCTAAGATTCAAATATAGTTCATAAAGCACAGAGTTTGGATGCTCAGTGAGCTTTGTAGCCCCAGTAATTCTCTCTTGTGTCGTATCAGAAGCCTTAGGCAGTCTTGTCCTATGATGGCAGCTTGTTAGCAAGCAGCAGACCCCAGAAGAAACAAAGGCTTAGGGCAGCTCTGCCTAACTGCCCATGAACTCCAGTTTCAATACAATTCTGCCTAACAAGAGACTCAGTTACTAATTGGATTTGTAGAAGAGAAAACCCTTGCAAATTAAAAGCAGCAAACATTCCCAAGTGATTTGCTGCTAAGCAGAATAAATGAGTAACTGCTTTAAAGGAATCATATTCCATTAATTTCACATAACAGCAAAAGTAGTTGGGTTTTTCCTTGTTTATGAGTGAAATTGTATCATTTGAAAACATCCATTATTGGAAGTATTGGTAATAAAGGTGGTTTATAGAAAATACTTGATTATAGAATGCCATGCCATGCCATGCATGCCATAACTTGACGCCATTTAAAAGTTGCCATTTAAACAGTAGTATCAGTGTCAGGGTACACACAAGTCATCATTGTCTTACTCAAAATTGCTTCAGAGTTCTGGAGAGAAATGTATTTGGAAAATAGTAAGAAGATTTTCATGCTTAACATCCTTACCACACAATTACAAGGTATGAGAAATATTTCTCTCATAGATATCTCACAGTCTAGTGAAATAATTGCTCTAACAACTGGATTCAAGATCTAACAACCTGGGCATACTCAAAGTATATTTTGCCAATTTTTTCCCCATAAGAGTTTTACATGACATTGTAACAAGGGTTAACTGCAATACAAGAAATTAAACAGATGAAAACTAGAACAGATGGGTCTATTCTAGGTTTTGACATATATAGAAGGATTTGAGAATCCAAGGAGCCTTGACCTATTTTGCAGGGTCAGAGCTAAGGCAAAGATTCTCAATAATTCTTGAAATAGCAACATTCTCTGCAAATATAAAAATATAGAAAAATGAGTACTTCCAGTTATAATGCTAGATAGAATGAAACATTTGTCTTAGAAGCAGTATGCTATACTCCAACTCATCATTCATTCTCCACCATCTTAATGTTTTTCTCTGCCACTTCCATCACTCTTCTGTAAGCAAAATAAAACAGATGTGTCAATTTTCACATAGAAATCTCTGCATTTGGTGGTCAGCATCATTCACTGTTTTATTTCCCTTTCTTTTTAAAATCTTATTTCCTGTTAAGGCTAACCTAAAGCTTAAGTTGCAAAATTTATTCCCCTTCTGGTTTTAAAAACAGTTAATTAATCTTTACTCACCTTTGCAGCATCACTACAGTGTAACACTTAATTTACATTAGTAATTCCAATTACTTCATTTGGTTCCTGTTGTGTGCCTGAAAACCAAACACACCTTTAATCACATGTCTGATGAGCCCATTTGCTATTCTGTCCTGCAATGGGAACCAGATGAACTAATTTGGATTATTTACGCAAGTTAAACATGTAGGTGTTCTCTGGACAAATAGCCAATTGTACTTAACTATTTCTCACAGTCAGTAGAAATAGGGAAAGTGATTTGTGATTATTATATAATTTCTAACAATTGTGGAAGCAAAACACAAGTTCCCTCCTCAGAGGCTGTTTTGGATCCTAGTACTTGTAAGGTGGTAAGAATTGCTTTAGGGCCAAGTAGCAGTGGAACAGCAGCATTGTTCAGACATGCATATTTCTATTTACTATGGTCATTGCAACACAAGAATAGAACAAGAGAATAGAACACAAGAATAGAACAGTGAGAGTTGATGATATCCACTTTTTAAATATACTCTTCTTGATAATCATTACCCACCAGAGAGAGCTGCTCTGGAAATAATTGAGAAATAGTTTAACTGTGAATTTTGGCATCAAGATATAATTCTTCCTCACCTTGAGCCTAAAGGAATAGGGATGTTTTTAAAGTATGTGTACTGAAGTGAAAGATCAATCTTAACAGATGAAGTATGCCTTTTTATAACCGTGTGTCATGCTTTTATACATTTTATAAACAACTTTCAATCCTAGGGCTCATGAGAAAAGCTAATGTGCAGGGCTCTGTGCCAGTCTAAGGGCATAGTTATTAAGATATGATATTAATGGAAATGACCCCTGTCAGTAAAACAGACTAGGCTTGCTTCTGAAGCCTATCTGGTCTTTACCAGTTTTATATTTCTGTTGTTCCCCTAGGCCCATCCGTGTGCTGGCATATAAAGTTACAGAGTTAAAGGAATGTAAATTCCATCAGTAAAAGTATTCCTATAAGTAAAATAAGTTAAAAAGCTCAAACTTGATCAAAATTTATTGAGCCAATGACTTTTGAATACTAAAGACTTTCTTTTGTAAATGTGAGATTGGACTCTCCAAGAATCTTCAGAATTGGGCTAATTTGATTGCCTACTTTGCTGGTGTGGTATCTTCCTTTCACTTTACTTCCCAATGCTCTTTATAAGTTCATCCAGTTTATGAATAAATTTTATTATATTTATTTGCAATTAATGTTTACTCTTAAGAATAGCCCTATCAATCCTGAAATTTAAAGACATGAATCATCATATGTTGAAGTGTTTGCCTTTACACCATCTATTTCCGAAATTGTCACTTCTAAGAGCAAATTACCAATCAGCTTAGGTCAGGTCCACTGTTATTAAATTGCAACAATTTATCTATTATTTCAGGTATATGTAAATTACTAGATATTTTTAAAAAGTTAGTTGCTGGGAGTGTTTGAAGTTGCTTGATTTTCCGTTGAAAGCAAATATAGTAATGTTTAAAGTAATTTCAGAGTTTTCGCTTCACTCTTGAGGTGGACTGCATAAATATAGGACAAACTGAAACAGCCCTTAAAAATATTACTGTCTATATAAATTTTAAAGTTCCATATATGCAAAACAGAAGTGGAGTAACTGTGTGCATTTTACAGTATCTATTTTATCTGTTTCACTCACAAAGAAATATAATTACCTATCTCTAGGGTATTACAAGAAAGGACAAACCCCAAAATACTTTGAGAGAAGTACCTTAACATCCTGGGACTATATTTCTTAGCGTGAATGATAAATCTGTAGTATCTTATGGTATCTTATTTCCCAAGGTTATATAAAACAGTAATATATTCTAAATATTTAGATACTTTATTACAGAAAATCAATATTTTTTACAAGCAGCTGCTGACACTCATGAATTGTTCATCCACATTCTGCTTCAAAGCCAGTGAATGTATTTTTAACTAAGAAGATCTTTTGTATCACACAGTAGGCAGATTAAATGTAATTTATTGAGATTAAGTTTGAGGCAGATTTCTGAGTCAACTTGCCAGCTGCATCTTTTTGAAAAGCTACAGGTAGCTGAAGAGAGAGGCATTTAGAACTTCCAATAAGCTTAAATCTAAATGATCAGCAGCATGCCCGGGGCTGTGATGAAAAACTAGGGCAGATTCACTGCCTTAGAAGCCAATAAAGGCAAGTTTGCTACATGCTACAGCAACTGTCAAGGGAGCACATCCATTCAGCACCTGCTATGGCTCAAGCTCCATTGAGCTGCTTCTGGGCAGCTCATCTGATAGCCCTGAAGGAGAGTTTAAATTTGAGTTAAGTCCAAAGGAAATCAAACAAATGTTTTGTGCCTTGAAGCACTAGATAGAAAGAAATATTTTATATTGCAGAAAGTAGTAACTAACATAGATTTGTATATTCTTTACATAATTTTATAAATTATCCTTCTGCTTAGCTGACAAAGGGAATGCCAGCAAGCCTGACACAGCTTTTTTTCACCACCCTAGCAGTAAATGGAGGCACTTTGAATGCGTTGTGATGTGAAGTGTTCTTTCCTGGGAAGATCCTTAGTAGGCCATTCCTAAGAGTCCCAGTCTTGGGAACTGTGGATTTTGGTCTTTAAACATAAGTTTATAATAAGGAAGAGTGATGATGACATTTGCTGTTGTTGTAATTTCCACTTTAAGTTCTTTTCTGCCTTGATTTGTCTTATAAATCTTTGGTAAGACTTCCACATTGTGAAAGATCATCAAAGCATGTTCTTTCAAGTTCAAAATATATTGATGCAGGTGACCCCCATCATAATGGCCTTAAATTGGGAGTGTTTATCCCAGCTTCACGCCAGACTATCAGCAAGGTATATAATTTCTGCCTTAGGCTTTCTTATCAAGAATTGTCCTTTAATTTAATCTTAGCATTATGAGCTCACGACACAGTATTCCAGAGAGAAAAATCATGTTTCAGATGCAAGCTGTAATTTTTTTAATATTATTTGTGCCCTGCTTTTTTTCTATATTCAACAGCACAGATAAAACTGCATTAAAATAATGTGAGTTTTTTTCCATTCCAACTGGTCAAACTAGAAAGGTTACTGAGACACTTAGAGCAGGAGGGTATTTCAGGAAAAGGAAATTTCTTTTTTCTATTAAGTTATTTTTCATAGAGGTAACTTTCTCTAAAGTTTTATAAGAAGTGAAGAAAGAAGAATTGGAAGGAACTGAAATTCCGGGAAGTAGTTTCCAAGTTACTGTAGAGGAAAGGTTTTAGAAGCCTCACACAAATTTGGAATTTCTCTCCAAAGGATATGTCTGCTCTTTCAGATTTGGGAAAACTGAGATATGTCTGGAACCTTGAAATATTAAAAGAAGAAAAGTTATTTTCTCAGCACAGAGAAAAGCTATAGATGTTTCATTGAGATATAAAGGGGGAAAGGAATATTCTGAGATTGAGGCGATTTAGTCAATATATTCTCCAAGGGAAATTAAAAAGTGATTAACAACATGAAGCAGACCTAGGGCATAAAGCCAGGGATTTATCTCCTCTAATAGGTAAGACATGAGAAGGGGCTATTGCAATGATATATTTCACTGAATGCAGGTATTATTAGAACATTTGGCCTGACCTTTATAGTAACGGGTCCTTCTTTTTCACCAAGATACCTGTATTGAGTGAGAAAATCTTCTTGAATAAAGCAATTCTTCCAGAAAAACAGCAGGTGGGTCCAACCATCCTATAAATTAAAGCATGTCAATGCTCAATCCCACTCATTGTTAAAAATGCATGCATTTTCTCATACGAGTGTCTGAGATTTTAGATTTGCAGTGCCTGTTTCTCAATCTTGTCCTTTTTAAGTTTCGTGCAGTGTTTTCTCCCTGTGAAGATCCTTAGGCACTACTTGAATTACCCCTGCTGGTGGCGGGGAGGGAGGGAGGGAGGCAGATGGGAAAAAACCAGCAGTTACAAGGTCTCTCACTGCAAGGTATTAGTTTGCCACGTCCACTAGAAAATACACTTAATTATTCACCAATTTGATGTGGTAAAATTTAAATCTTGTCACAAAGATTAGTTAAGCCTATCCTACCATGCATTTTTCACAATGCCTTTACATTCCTTATCAGATAGCTATAAACTGTATATGTTAAGTTTCTATTGATTTATTTTCGTTTTCCTTCTCACTGTTTTCTTATACTGTTAAGTACTGTCCTCACATTGTGCTGAGCCAAGACATGCTTTGGATATAATTCCTACCTTTATATTCTTACCACATGATTCTTGCTGTCTAGCAGCTACCTTTCTTCAAAAGAGTTTCCAAATTTCTTTTGACATCTTTCTCTGTAAATATTTTTCTCTATCTCATTTGACTTATGATGATCTTGTTTTGAAGGACATCACTCTTTTGGAAGTCTATGTATTAACACAATTCTTAGTGTCTGGCACTATATTCTTTTTCTTTGTGGAGAACTAGGTGGGCAGCTGCATTGTTGCTATTGGTCTGTAGGGTCTGAAACAATATCCACTTCTGTTATTATTAATCTTTAATGAACGTACGATGTCCAAATTAAAATAGAATTGCAGTAAATACAATGTCTTTTGAGCTTGAATGTTACCTTGTTATTTAGCATTGCTATAATTCTCCTGTTTGGCATCCTATATGCTTCAATCAAACTGTATTTCGCAAAATCCATTTTTTCTTTATGCATGTCAGAAAACCATTTAAGAATTACCTTATACTGGTAATGTTTTCTTTTAAATAACCATTTTCAATTATTTTTATCATCTTTCTTAATTACCACAGTTTCCTATATATGTTTTTTAAAACTCTATGTCTTCAGTGTTTCATATGCATTGAGTTTTCATATGAGTGCTTGATTTAGGTACAGATTTTTCACATAAAGAGTGATTCCCTTTTCTTTTTTTATTGGTACCATGTTCTTTATCTTTGTGAGGAGCATATTGGTGACTTTTTAGCATCACACTAGTCTAGTCTGACTTTTTCTCACAGATTTCAAGCAACTCTTTTGCTCTTCTCAGAACAATTCTTTTCCTTAGCAAAACAACTGGCATTTGTTGCACAGGCAGTTTTATGTTCCTTGTCAGCTCAGCTGAACTTGTTTGCAACATGCTGACTAGATGTTTGCATGACAGTTGTCATTTCAGCCCCCTTTTCTCCCTGTTGCTAATACAACAGCCTCCTTGACGTCCAGCTAGTCTCTGAGACCACTATCACGGTTCATTATCATAATCAGTGGAAATGTTCATTATCATAATCAGTGGAAATGCAGCCTGATCTCACTGGCTAGCCTCCTCCCTTACGGGGATGTGGTGCACTCTTTTGTAAAAGCAGATCTTATGCTTTGCACCAGCTGTGCAAACAGTAGCATGTCTGCAGCACTCACAATAACAAATTGTGCTGCAATAAAAATTTTGCTAATATCCCAAAATCTGCTATCGAAGTGGACTCTGGCAAAAGTATGTCATTTAAAGCATCATAAAACTTTAGAATTTCATGCAATTTTAGTCTTCCATTTTTACTTTTGCTCCAGGTAATTAGCATAGTGTGCTTTTTCCCACGAGCCTTCACTCTCACCTGAGCTGCAGTAATGCTTCCAGTTTCTTATCTCCTATCTCTGAAATATTGCATAAGTAGATACATCTCTTAACTGAAGAGCTTACAAATTAGAAGGGTATATTTTAGTTCAAACAGTACTTCTCAGGATTGATCTTACTTTAAAGCTTACCTAACCTCTAACACTAAGACAAATGGAAATTCACTACCAATTCACAACGTATGTTTCAATATCTAGTGTTTAAATGAATGTTTTCAATGAATGAAGATGGACTGGTTATGATAGTCCAACAGCTATATATGAAAATGTACTCTGTTAGCACTCTGTATCTACCCCTGAATAGGAAGTACCCCTTCCAAAATGAGTAGAGGATGTGCATGCCTGTTGCACACACAACCTAAAACTGGATATTCTCCCTGATTGCTAGTATACTGAATGACTATCACACATACAAACAAACACAACCCATTTTCATAGCTCATTTGCTTTTGTAAGTATTTTTAAAGGTCACAGCCCTGAAAATTTTATCTCCAGAAAGTTGTGGAAGTGACACCCTGTTACTACACTGAAATGAGAAATAAATGTCGTTGCTAGAGTGTTAATTACCAGTGAGGACACTTTCAGAGAAACATGGGAGGAAACTGTTAATTCTTTAAATCAACCAGGCAAAAATTAGGCAGTGCCAAAGGAATCTTCTCCAGATGTGACTAGGAATTGAAATCTGGGCTCCTCAACTGAGTGTGCTCTTTGCTTGCTTTAGAACAAGCAGTAACCCACTATAATCAGACAAAAGCGAGTTCTTCAAAGAAGACCCTTTGTGAAGGTTCAAGCCATAAGACTGTACTGTCCGGCAAGCAGCCCTCTCTCTCAAAATCTTTTAATTGGTTTAAAACTGTTCTCCTACACCTGCAACAAATCGGTTGAACTGTCTGTGACACTCAGTGGTTGACCCAGATTAATAATTTGCCATTTGAACTCTATTTCCACAATTCACAAGCAATGTAGTAAATCAGTAGTGCATATTCTTTGGGGTATCCCCAGTGTGACAAGAAGAAATGCATTAGGAATCACCTATTGTCCTTCTAAGGATAATCTATCCTGAACTGGGGAGCATATACAAGCTCCCTGGCATGGGTACCATATTCAAATTTCACTTGACTTTAGTTTTGTTGCTTTTTCATTTTTCGTAAAAGAACTGTACATTGCTAGTACAAAAATAACCTAGATTTGTTTTAATTTTATTTTTGTTTGTATTATTTTAATGTGTATTCTGAACATTAAAGTTTATAGCGCTTAAAAAGTAATAATTTCAAAGAACAAGGCAGCTTTCAGTTTTGGAAATGAGATCAATGCTTCACTATAAACATGTATATGGTTCTTTATATTTTAAAATATGCTTGTGAATAGGAAAAAATACTCTTTGCCATATGAAGCTAATTTTGGAATGATACTTCAGTAAATTAATGACTTATGCACTTCATCTCAATTAAGATGCTTTATACTGAATGATGCTTTTCTTTGGCATGCAAAAGTATTTATCTAAAATCAAAGATTCTGATTGTCCCCAGGACACTTGATTATAGTCTGAACTCTTTGTGAAATGGCTTTGTTTGTATGATTTCATTTCTGAAATGGAAATTTCCCCCTTGCTGTGACATGATATAATCTATACTCAGGAGCAATGAAACTTGATGACTGGCACACTACAAGAACAACTAGCTATTTCAAGTAATGAAACAGACTTCCTGACACACTTCAGTTGCAGCTTAGTTTAAGAAATCACTGTTCTGTAGGATATGCTGGAACTAAGTTATCCTGTAGGAAGCTGGATGCTCTCTCACATTACGTTTCTGATTCTCTCTTAGCAGTAAGTGTAAAGCTCATGCTTTTGGCTCCACCATGGAGCTACCAATTGTAACTGCAACTGCACTGTTGATACTCATCATACTACTTGAATCCTAAACTTAAATGTCTTTCTATTACTATCTCTACCTATGTGTAGTATAACTTCAGAGTCACAAGAATTTAAAAGAACATGATGTTTTATCCAGAAATCCTTACGAAGAGTAGAAAGGCTGCTAAGCTATCAAAAGTCAAGTTTGCAAATTAATGCTTTTTTGAGACATTATTAGAAATACAAATATGACCCCAAACAAAAAAATCTTTTACATGACCAGTGAAGAAGCTGTTTTAGTACATTCCTATTCATCAAACAACTCTAACTTTCTAAAGTTCTTTAATATCATCATCACTTTCCTATGCTTATGAACTTTTGCTAGTCATAAAAATATGTTATCTTACTGAACTATCTCAGGATGTATATCAAAACTGCAGAATTATTTGTAGTCTGCTTTGGTGAAGCTTTTTGTTGTTTCCACCTGTAATATACCATTAATTTCATGTTTCATACTGCGTCATTTCCACAATAGCCTCAGCTATTAAATTCTATTGCTGTCTCCCACAAAGGGCCTAACTCCTTCCTCCCACGCCTTTAAGAAAAATACCTTTAAAAATAGCCTTTAATGCAATTTGAAATACAACAAAATGATTGCACATACTGACACGTCGCCTATTACTCATCTCCTAGTATTCCCTAAAATGAGGACATAACACAGCCCACATTTTTAGGCTTACTGTATTTTAGACACAGGCAGCTGAAACAGGAGTTATTAACTTTAGAACATGCTTTGTGTGTATGGGAAGGATTCATCAGTAGTTCTACCTGATACAGATTTGGATGCGTACTAAACAAGGAGTTTTACTAACCAAGCCTGCCTGTGATAGACCAAATTTCAAAACAGATACTGCTCCAAAATATTGGCAACTCATGCATGAGTCACTTTATGGAGTGACTTTTAAATTTTTAAGAATTTTAAGTGTTTTGTGACTGTGCCATATGAATTAAATAAAAGTGTGTAAAATCTAGTTCCATCTTACTTCAGGCATTTTACTTTCTAAAGTAGGCTTTCTGAGGGATAATTTTCTGAAACTTACTGGCAAGTAATGTTTTGCTGAACTGCAGTGGAGCTTTGGCCATGCAAAATACCTGACATTCCAGCCATGAAAACTCACAGTACTTGAGACCTTGTTAGACTGGGAACTTTATGAGGCAAATTCCCACCTAAAGTAGAATTTTCATGTTTGAATTTATCATGATATACACGGAGGAACTTTGACACTTTTCTGCTTACCAAGAGTGTCCTCCTAAGACCAAAACTACTTGGGCTGTGGACACAGATTTCTTGCTTCAGAAATAAGCAACTAAATATCTAAAGAGCTATTTTGTCTTCTGATTCTGGACCTTTGATCTGAATCAGCTAGAGATGAAATAGTAAACTTGTGGGACTCAGTACATTGTGAGTGGTCCCATAGGAAGAAGCAGCATTATTGCTTCCCTGAAAAGGCACTTTGGCTCTTGGTTTCAATAGCATTTCAGTTGGGCAGAGAAAATATTTCCTGTGCTACACCTGCTTCCTTTTCTTTTCATTTAGCAGCTGATTTGTCAAAGGGACTAAGCCATCAGAACCTTCAACTGTAAGCATTTTCAAAAGGATCCAGTTTACAGATACTAATTCTTACAAGAACGATTGGAAAACTAGCTAAGAAAGGCTCTTGACTAGAAAGGCAATACAGAATTTGGAGTGTTTCAGACAGAGATAGGAGTAGCATTCGTCAAACAGATGCAACGAGTTTTAAAAAAATTAAGTTGCTTTCCTCTAACTCTTGATGAAATTTTAGTGTACTAGCCAAAATTTTGTTCTAAATTGTCATGATTTTTTTTTTTTGGACATTTAATATATGATATTGTCCCAAACTATACTCAACTCAGTTTCACTTTTATTATTCTAGTCCTCAAGGTATTCTATCCTTTCTTATATTCCTCAACTTCTCCTTTATTGGTGATGGCTATCAAAATGTCATTTGCATATATGCCTTTTTGTGACAAGTCTTAACATAATATTCGTCAGCATTTTTACCAAAGACTGATGCTTGATCAGCTTCTACAAGAGCTGAATTTTACACAGTAAAGATAAATTTATGAAAAAAAAGGTTTATCTAAATTATAATCTGAAATAGTGCATACCCCCTATAGATGTAAGTATATTTCTCAGTTAAGTTGATGGAATACAGTCAGAAGTTTAAGAATAGAGATGAAGGAAAAAAAAAATCCCAAATAACTCATGGTGATAATAAAAAGCGTGTCTAAATAGATGCCTATATGCAGACTGGCTCCTCTTTTCTTTCATAAAAAGCATTTCATATGCAATATGAGTGAGCTTAAAAAACTATTGACCAACACCAGACTGACCAATGACTAACATAGTGTTGCATTATTAATAACAATGTGCATTATTAATAACAAAAGCTAGGTAAGTTCAGGGTAAGCTTTCCTTTCTTGGAATTCTTTTCCTGTTGTCTTCTGCACTGACAAAAACTTATTATCAAACAGGTAGGTGTAGTCTTTCTGAAAATTAGGTAGTATAGATGTGCCTCTATAACTATATTTACGCAATTATGTTTGTTTAACCTACCAAGAAAATCACTGATAGCAGCAAAAGCACTTTCTCTACATGACGTCTGTGAGCATCTCCCCCAAAACATACCTATTGCTACGTTTTTTGGATACTTTTTAAGGTGTTCAAAAACTGTGCTTAAGTAGCTTTTTAAGTGTAGATGCACCTGCATGGCCAAGAACTATGTATTAAAAGCTGTTGGAGCCAAGATACAGAAGAATCTTTCTTGTGAAAGCACGGGGTGTTGGTTACAAAACAGACTTGTTTGACAACAGGTCCTTAGTTGCAGTGGCCTAGGTCAGCAATTACCTGGTAACAGCAATAAGCAGGTTCATTTACACACACAATGGCAGTTCCATCTTCACTCAAAACCAGACATAAGCAGTGCTCAGAAAACTCTTTAAACACTGAGGGATTCCCACTACCCCCCCCATTTTCATCAATAAAATTTGTGCCTCTCTGCAAGATAGAAGAGTATGTGTCATTGTTATTCATGGAAACTGTCAGGCTTTTTAACTCTGCTGAGAAACAAGAAGAGTGTATGACAGATGGGGCCTGCTTTCTTGGCAAGGAAGTTCTAATGCTAGCAGAATGCCACAGTATGAGTCCTAAAAGAGAGATGACAATTTAACTTGCTCTTATACATAGACGTCATCTGAAGAGAGGCCTTTCATGGTGAAGTAGCATGATTTGTCATATTAACTCCCATGTATATAGGCTGATGCTGCCTTCAGTCTTAGCCTTAGATGCCAAATGGTCTTAAAAAGCTTGGAACATTTATATTAGGTGTAATACCACTAATACAAGCTGCTTTAGTGGCTTCCCAAAAGCTGGAAACTATTTAACTCGAGAAGGAAACCTTGAGAAGATGGACTTGAAGATTTTACAAGAAACTTCAAAAGTCCTGCTTATTGCTGAGGTGTTACAACTGTAGTGACTTTATCTTTCTTGGTATGATATGTTTTCCTATGCTTATTATGACTCTTCAGGTCAAAAACATGAATCAGGGCAATACACTCCAATATTATACATGTACATTCACAATGTGCCACGGTTCTCAAGGCGAGGTCATTTAAAGCATGGGAAGGACATAAGTCAGAACTCAACTAAGCACGTGTGTGTGGGAACACAGGTAGGCAGGAGAAGGAGGATGATGGCTGAAAGGAAAAACTGAAAAAGAAAATTAATTTTGGGCTAAGCAAAAGCACTCGTATATATTGAAATGGAGTACTTAACATTGAAACAGAGTACTTTCTTTGAACTTTGTTTAAAAAGTCTTAAGTTTTTTTTGCTATTCCGAATTTTAAAAGTTTCTTTACAATGTTCATCATTTAACTTTTTTTTTTTTTCCAGTTTGGTGAGGGTGGGGTTTTGGTTGTTTTGGTTTTTAACCAATCCATTTGCCTCCACATCAACTCAAATTCAGATTTTTTTTCCCATTGAGTAGAATTTATAATTACAGAAGAAAGCTTCTTCCTATTTTTTTTTCTTTCTCCTCTACTACCTATGAAATTGCAGATGCATGTACTTGGAAAAAATTCTAGAGATTTTGGGATTTACTACTTGAGACTTCATTAATCACTTTATAAAGAGCTCTTAACATTAGCTATTCTTAAATTTATCATTAACTTCAGGATGAATGTTTTTTGAAACTCCATTTGGCTCTATTCTTAGCTATTTTTTAGCCTTGAACATCTAATGATCATCTTGATATTGTACTAAAGGACTAAAATTAGCTCCCCAAGGTATGGAGGGTCCTCAGTATCCTGGTTACAAAAAAAATGTTTCCTCTAAATAATGAGGCGGGGAATTTTCTGAATTACATTTATTAGGATTGGACAATATAATGGAAAAATGTTTCTCTTTCAGAACATTAGCTTTTAATAAAAATAAGTTTGCCAAGCTGCACAAACAACTACTGGTTTATTACGTTTAGCCTGATTCCCCTTTCATTTACTCCTGACTGCTGTAGCTAAAATGAAGGGGTTCTTGCTGTCACTTTTAGTAAAAACCTCAAGCCATATGAATGTGTTCAAGAGCTCTAACTCTGAAGTGATAGGACAGGACAAAATGCTTATTGATTTACATTGCAGCAGCAGAGGATGTTATTGGCTTTCCCCAAAGTACATTTCAGCGTTGTCTACGCACTATCAAGTAAGGTTACTGCAGTTCTGCAGTTCCAGCAGCTGGTGCTGCTTCTGATCTTCTGGAGGCAAAAATTTTCTTTGCCCTCTTGACAAAGTTTCTTGACAGTTTTTAGCTAATCTTCAGAGTATGAGAACACTCTCCCAAAAAAAAAAAAAAAAAAAAAAAAAAAAAAAAATCCACTAAATAATTACCCTCCCCCTCAGATTCTCTAAATTTAGGACCACTTAGACACATGTAATATTTTTTACATCTGATAGTCATTAGTACTTTATTTTCTCACCTTTGTGCTAATATGAAACTCACTGAAATTAAACATTTCAGTTAAAATTTTTCTACCAGCTTTTGATGAAACTCTTTGGTTAGTTTCCCCTTATTTCCTTCATAATATTCGATGATGACTGTACGTCTTTTGTGTGAGCCTTTAATGTATTCTGAGTCCTACTACAGTGGAATATCCACTGAGCCTGAATGGAGTCTGAGACTGAAAAGACAGCTTGTGATGTCTGAATTGCAATATCTGAAGAAGTCTTCCAGTTCTTATGAAGGCTATTTTGAAATATGCATAACAACTTACATGGGAACTATGAAATATATGGTTAGTAAGACTGTAGATCAACCTGACAGCAGCTATTGGTAATGAAGATACTAGTAAGCATTTTTTCTGAGTGGCATTCTAGTCCTTTTATGTTCTACCTTGGCTTATCTCTGCTCTTCAGGATTTGCATGTAAAATGTCAAAGATGTTAATCATAAAAAAGCAGAAAAAGCTTACTAATATCCCTTACAAAAATACTTTCTAATATACTTATCTCGAGCGTTGTTTCTTTCAGCATTTATTTTCTTACTTGAATATGGTAGAATCAATATTGCAAATCATATTCACACAGCTCATCAGAAATCACTGGATTTGGTGATTATAATTTTAAATAAAATGAAATTTTCTCCTTAATGATGGAGCACTATGCAGTCATTAGAACACAGGTTATGTAATTGCTGGGTTGCACCCAAAATAAAAGACCATCATCTTTCTTTCTGTGGCATCTATTATGCCTTTCTACAGTACACGATGGAATTCAATGAACTAATGTTACAGAAATGTGCTACTTCTCATTTGCTTCATGTTTTCATATACATGTATATTAGAAATTTGCAGTGATGGAACTGGAGCTGTCAGCATTATGATCTTCATTTAAATTCTCTTTGACAATTTCTTCATCTACAAATGCAGAAAGTATTTATACAGCATTCATTGTCTTAGGTTGCCACAGAAATTGGCAACCATTGGTAAGCTAGGGAAACACTACATGTCATTTTGAACTTTAAGTAGCAAAGCAACATTTCAGTTTGCCCACTTCTCAAGCTGTTGAGTTCTGTCTTGAACTCTGACACAATACGGAGAGAAAAAGATGCAGGCCATTACAGTGTTTAAGGTGACTGTCTCTGTAAGAGGTCTCTGTGCAAGCCACCAAAGGGATTTTTTTCAGACCCCAAAGCTGTGTAATGTACCCTAGAGAATGGCAGGAACATGACAAAGCTTTGGGGTATGTGATACTCAGCAGACTGGGAGTGCATGAGGATGATAAAGGTATGAACAACCTGGTGCCATCTCACCCATCCATCCTTTCAAATTTTTAACTGAAATAAATGATTCCCAGTGCAGGACCCAGGCTTAGTTCAGCCCAATATCAGTCCAAAACAAAACAGAAGGCAAATGAGCAACTAAGAAGTGTGGAATTCCTCTAGCCCATTCTGCTCTCCTATTTATCAGTGTAGACATATCTGAAGTTTGTTGGCGATGCCTCTAGTGAAAAATCAGAACTGAAGGTGACATCTGCTACCTTTTGATATATTCTGCACATTTTGCAAGTTTGGTGAGATGAGTCTTTCAATCTTGTTAAGGAAGCTCTGCAGAATGTACTGTTTTATTTCCAGTAATATGATGGTATTTTAGATCCAGCCTGGATCAGATTGTGTGATAAAAGTGTGAAGGTTCTGTGCATTATCAGACAAAGGAGACTCTTGCATGTGAAAACAGTAATGCTGATGTGAGGCCTTACTAGATACTTAGGAAATGTATAGCAAGGTTTCTGAAATGGGACAGCAAGAAGACTGAAAAGGAGGGCTGATCTTCAAAAAAGCAAAATGCTTTTCCTAACTATCACAGAGCTGAGTTTTTCTGTTCTTGCAAAGCTAATGTTTCTGTTTGCTGAAAAAGATGATCTAAATGAAGATAACTTTTTTCATCCAAATTTCTACAAATGCCATGTTCCTGTACCAAATTTAGGCCCAAATTACTGTGGATTTGTATGAAAGGAAGAATGAGCAACTATTTTTCCTGACATCAGTGCTTTATGATTACTGAGCCATTTAGAAATATTTGACATTGTACTGATTTTCTCTCTCAAAATAAACTTTTCTGATTACCCTTATATTTCAGTGATTTCTTTTGTGCAGTAGTGAATCTGCAGCTTTTGAGGTAACTGGCAAAAAGTCTGATCCATCAGCATTTTTGTTTGCTTTCTTGAGTTTGTAGTGGCACAGCAACAACGAAGAAGCAATCATCCATCATCCAGCTAGTCAAAGAGAAGAAAGTTATGAAAGTGGAAATAATTCATGGTGTTATCATTACTCACTCAAGTTCTATGTGACTTTTCTGGAGTTTTTCTTCTAAATTTTAATCAAACTTTATAATCCTGGAATAGAAGGAATGCTGTTTTCTAAATGCCAAAGGTTTGGGGATGGGATGTGGGATGGGACACACACCTTCCCCAATGATATTTTCATATGATTTAGGTTTTTCCATTTTTATAAAGCTTTTTTTTTTTCAAGGTAATGGATCTTTAAGAGTACTTTGGCTAGAAAATTTACACTAGCTAAAAAGAAGAGGTCTTCAGATTTACAAATGCTTCAATTTAAATCAATGTTTTTGGTATACTTTTCAAGTAAATTTTCTGGATCTATGCAGTATTGACAAACCTAGTAACTTAAAAAACAGAAGCCAAATTCCAAAAGCCTTGATAAAAGGAACTTCTCTCAAGTTTGCTCTGGGAACTGAATTTCTTGATATCCTATATGTGTAGGTGGGCTCCTAGCTTTCCTTTTCAGCTGAATTTCTCAGTTAAATTTGAGAACAAGAGTTTGATTCCAAGAAAACCCCAACAAATGAGATGTACAAGACATATTCCCACAGCAGCAGTACAAATACGTGATGATGATTTTGAAACTTGATGACAAAACTGGAGACAGATGAGGACCAAATGAATTAGAAAGTCAATTTAAAAAATGTTATATGTGTTGTTATCTATAGCCAGAGTCTACATAAAAAATAATTTCCGTTTTTGAGGGGAATATGTTAGAACTTTTCTCTGCAGAAAGTATTGAAAAAAAGGTTCTCTGTGGGAGTTTGGACGATCTTGAATTTAGAACTTTTGTAAAAGAGTACTTTTTGTTTCACATTAAATTTCCATTTCTACTATGCTACCAGCATAATGTCTTTCTCTTGAGGTTTAAGTTATCTTAAGAGAAGCGACAGAGGGGATGTGCGGTGCTTTGAAAAACCCTTGGATGTCTGAGGATGAAAACCAGGTGTGATAAAGCATGTCAGTCCCCTAAATACCAGAATCAACAATTGTTTGCAACTCTGTTTCAGATCAAGGTTGTACTAGGGAAAGGACAGATCCCTTTGCCCTTCTTCCTGCCTTTGAGAGTGGTTTGCAACACTCTCTCCCACTAAGCAAATCGAAAACATCATGGGAACAAACCTGGTCATTTTACAACCTGCGTTACCCAGAGGTAAATACTATAATCAAACCAAACTCCCATTCCATTACCTTTATACACTCTTTTATATGGCAATATTACAGATGGTTAATCATCATTTTACTAGATTCATCCTCTGCTTATAGCACATCAACCTCTTATGTTTGTAACAGTGAATGTGAAGGTGGGTACTTTGTCTTTCATGTGAGGGCAGAGTTTTGCTCCTGCAATAAATGCACTGAATAGTGGATTTCCTGCATGAGGAGAATTGATTAGCCATGACCTGGGATCCTTTTTGAGTAATTCTGTACATAAAGCCATAATCTCAGAAAACTTACCTTCGAGGACTTCAGCCACTCAGATGGAAATGCATGGCTGAACAGCTTCTCATGGTCATCTTGCTTTATAGTTCTTATCCCTGCTAGGCTGTTTTACACTCTTTTGTCCTAGGTCATATCAGAAATCTTAGTGGAAGTTTTGTTGTAGGAGAACATGGAGGAGTGGAAATGAATATATGTCCCAAATACACTAAATTGTGGTACCAACATGTGAATGGTTTCAGGATGCTGCTCTTTCATTATTTATCATTTATGGCTTGAGATTTCAAACATCAAATACCTGAAGGTTTGAACATATTCCCACTGAAGAAATTGTATGTTCCGCAGCTCCACCGCATATTCTTCTAGGGCAAGAGTAAGTTATTGCTGCATCTTGTATATTTGCAGCTTTTAACTCACACAACAGCGATATTTTCTTTTTCCTTCCTTTAAACTAGCTTAGTGCTTTAAAAGTTCAGCACAGCCTAATAGGGCTAGGTGGCTTAAGATAATATAAAAAAAATATCTGCTGAAAAAGATGCCTTTAATTCTTTACAAAGCAGACACTAACTTGCCAATTGTGGCCTATGACCCTTACCACAAAATCGTTCTCAGGATTCAAGAAATTAAATTGAATTTCATCTCTTGAGAGTCAATGTCTGCATTCAGTTCAATCTCCAGAGGCAGACATTGCTGGCAAGCTGTGGAATTCCAGATGCACCATCTCCTAAATCTTTCCTGCCAGTAGTCATACCTTTTTTACACAATTATTATATGATCTCATGGCAATCATTCCTATACTTAGGATGGTTTTAGCTGTTATTCTTTTTGCACTGGGTGGAAGAACATCAAGGCTGAATGTCTTCAGACAAAAAGGCAGCTGAATCAAAATTTCCAATATGCTTGGTAAATTTCCTAACTCTGGATGATGAACTAAAAAAGTAAGCGGAATTTCTGACAAGATTAGTGCCCTTTGGTTTTCTGAGTACTTTAATCTTTGGATGGATTCATCTCTTGAATATAAACTCAAATTTTAAAAATTCAGTTGAACCGGATAACTTCCTGGTTAGCTGCAGCAATAAAATGGTGTAAATGCTTGCATAGTCTTTTTGGGGATCTTCTGTGATGGCAGGGGTGAAAAGGCACCAGTGAAGCATATCTTTTATCACCAAGACAATAGAACAAATCTTGCACATGACAATCTTCTAAGCAAGATTAGTTTACTTAGGTGTTTCAAATTGTCTGGAAACTACAGAGAGAGTATAAAGTATAAATGGCATTCTCTTAAATGTAGGAACATACATTTTGCAGAGCTCTATGAGGATCTAAAGTTCTTGCTAACAGTCTGGATTGCAGAATTGAACAAATTTATTACATTTGTATATGATAGTGGAAGACAGGCTTAAATTCAAAGTGTTTTTGACAAACTAGATAAATATTTTGGAAAAAGAGTTATATTCAATAGAGACAGCAGAAAATGGAGAAGTATTCAGCCACAGAAATATGAACAATGGATTAGGTGATCTTGAGGGAAACAAAAGCAACCAGAGCTTAAATTTTATCACTGAGTGATACTGCTGTCACAACCAACGCTTGCATTCCATACAGAATGCACAGAAAAAGAGTACACACTGTGACGTGCATGATTATCCTTCTTTTCTTATAAACAATTAGAAGATCCCACGTAGCTTATTAGCTCCAGCTTTGGACTTCAAATAAGATAAAAATCAGTTGGAGACAGTCCTGATGAAAGCAGGCGGGTACAGCAGCTCTTGAGATGTCCTGGAATGCCTAGAGAACAGTTTCTGGAAGTGGGCTTTACCTGTGTAAAGCCTGAGGGGAATACTCTGCTTGCTGTCCCTTTGGCTGCTAATGTAATACTCTGAAATCACAGCAAGGGAGGTTCAGGTTGTACATTAAGGAACAGTTTGCAACGGCAAGTCAAAACAGATTGCCTGAGGAGGCTGGAGTGGTGCTATTGCTGGAGGACTTCAGAATGGGTTAGACAAACACTTGTCAAGAATGACACATACATGTACTTGATTGTGCCTTGGGGCAGAGCCATGAAGGAGCTGACCTTGCAAGGTCCCTTCCAGTCCTACTTTTATGTAAAGAGCATTATGCTGTTCCCTCCCATCCCACTTTCATCGTTCAGAGTTTTCCTGTTCTGCCTTCAAGCTTTCCCTTATCTCCACCTACTCTCCTAAAAAATAACCTTTCTACTGCCTCTTTTACTATTTTATGCACATGTAAGAAATTCTTCCTGAACAAGATGGTTCTGTGGATGGACAGGCCTGATCTCATCCATGGAAAAGGACAGGACTACTTCTCACCATTCCTAGCTATGTACTGCGGTTACAGAAAGAAAATTCTTACTGCAGGATTAAGACCTAGACATTCAGAAATATTTTAGCCACCAACAGGAACAGGAACCGTAGCTGAAGTGACAGCTTTCTATATGCAGGGCAGAAAAATAAAAGTTGGAGGTAGCTTTATTTTTCAATATTCGTTCTGGACGTGTCGACGTTATGAGTCTGATACACATTTTCTCGCTGTTTAACGCAACAAAGCTGAAAGAGAAGTAGGTCCTAGTAAGCTTAACCCAAGTGTGTTCCTGTTTTGCTGAGAGGAGTTAGTTTGGGAAGACAAGGTAATTACACTGCATAGTCAGAATGAGCAGCTGAACTCAAACCAGAAGCCCAAACGGGTCTGACTGCAACACGCTGGGTACAAATCGACATCGCTTTGAACATCTCCTTCCCTCGGTGCTGCTACCGAAGTGGGGGATGACCTCAGCCCCCCGGGTTCGGGGAAAGATGGAGCTGCTCAGGTTGCGGCCGGGCGGGCTCCGGAAAGACGGCGCTGCGGGGGGAGTCCGGGGAGACCCGGGCAGGTGAGCGCCCCAGCACCGCCTGGCGCAGCGGAGCGGGCCCCCGGGCAGGGAGTCGCCCGCGGGCTCTCCGCGCCGTTCCCCCCGCATTTCACGTAGCGCCGAGGAGGACGGACCGGAACGGGAATTGCAAGCCCCGTCCCCGATGCGCGGCGGCGGCGGCAGAACCACCACCACCACCAGCAGCAGCAGCAGCAGCAGCAGCAGCAGCATCGCCATCATCATCACCATCATCATCATCATCATCATCA
>VWZS01001442.1:173423-262516 GCA_013397075.1 Rhabdornis inornatus
AGTTTCTCCGCGGCGCCGGGCCCCTCCGAGAGACTGCGGGCAGGGAAGAACCTGGCCCCGCGGTGCTGGGGGAGCTGACACCGCCGCCGCCAGTAGAGCAGCCCGGCTTTGGCCATGAAGAGGAAACAGAAGAGGTTTCTGCAAATGACGCTGCTCTTCACCGCGGCTCTGATATTCCTGCCTGACATCGGCCTCTGGTCTTTGTACAAGGAGAAGCACCTGGTGAAGCCGCCCGAAGCCGCGGAGCCGCAGGTAGGTGCGAAGCTGCCCCTCAGGGCACGGCCCCGGCTCTGCCCCCTCAGGGCTGCGGGGGGCGCCGGCCGAGGGCGCGCAGCGGGGGCGGCTGCACGTGTGCTTGTCCTGCCGCCGCGCCGAGAGAGAAAGTTGGGAGAGCATCTCGGTCTGCCGGACTGGGCTTCCCCGGGAAGGGCAAGGGGTGAGCAGGCACAGAGGCTGCCTCTGAAATTAGGAGGACGTGGGATTTTGTGTGCTGCCTTGGTGAGTTGAAGGTGATGCTGGGCTCTGATTTTCATTACAAGAAGTGGAGGTTTTACCGCAACTTTCGTTTGCCCGTCTCTCTCCAATACTTCTCGAATTGGTGTGTGGCTATAGGTCCGCTGAAATTGCTTGGGATCCGTGTAGATGTCTTAGTACCGAGATTTTTTGTTTCCTCTTCTGCTGTAAATTCGACAGAAGTGACTGACAGTGTTTTTTTTCTCTTCTGAATGTTACTGTTGTGTCCTGATGCGGCGATGCTGTTCAGACTGATGTCACAAAGAACTTCCAGATATTTTCAGTTTACAGTTTTCTCGATCACTGTTATTAATAGGACCCGTTGACATAAGCTGTTTCTTGCTTGAGTTATTCTTCAGCTTGATGGTTTTATGTATGGCTCATAAATCACAGTATGACCCGCGTTAAGTGAAGTTTAGTTTTAGGGAGTTATTGTAATGCACTTCTTTATAACCCTGCCTGTGATTTACCAAAGCTTGTGTTTGTTCTGTTCAACAGCTCCTACACCGTAATTGTCAGTGTAATTTAAACATAACATGAATGTTTCATAGATCATTGCTAAGAAATTATGGGATTGTATGATCTTTTAGCTCGTTTACGAGTTACATAGCCTTCACATCAGAGTGTATTCATTTATCATTTTAGTGTATTAGTAGCCTTCATTTCAAGGGTCATCACCCATGTATGGTCAACGGCTTCAATGGGACAATAACATATTTGATTCTTTGTTAATAAGGGTATCCATTACAGAAGTTAGTCTTCCAAAGTATCATAACTTTGCTTAATGAAATATGCTGAATATTACTAGAGGAGGAAGTTAAGGATAGCTTCTTAATTTGAAGCTTACTTTATGTTTCCATGGGTTTTAAAATGCAGTAGGTGTCAGGTGCTAAAATTTAGTTGGAAGTAATTTCTGCTGAAAGAAAATTACACATGATCATAAGTGTCTGTCATTAGTTTACAAGGTGCACACTGCAGTCGTAGCAGTTTCTGATTTACTTTGTGACTTAGGAAAGCTAAGGTTTTCAATGCAAATAATGATTTCCATGTGTGTTACACTCTTCTTTAGAGCACACATGCCTTGACAAAATTTCCGATGTTCGAGAGTGCACTCTAAATAGAACATGATTTGATAAAACTGAAAGGGAGCTTTTTTTATTTAATTGAAAAAAAAGGTTCTGGATAAAGTGGTGTAAGAAATAAACAGCTAAGCATATGTCAAGGACTGGTGACGCTTGCTAATGTGACTCCAAAAAATTTTGCATCCTAAGTTTTCTGAAAACGTCTTTTTACTGGCTTCCTTTTTTCTCCCCCTTTTTTTTTCCTCTTCACTTTTCTCCCAGTGTGAATACTAATTGAGCAGTAATGGGACTGTTTAATGGAAAAACAATAAAAATGAGCAGTGAAATTTTGAACCTTACAGCTGACTCTAGTGTAATTCTGTTATCATGGTAAGTATTAAAATCATGTTGGCAATATCATTACCCAGTGAGGATGGAAGGTTGAAGTACAGACAAGTAATGCAATTAGGTTACTTATGTCTTTTGATGTGCACATTATAACTCAAAATACTTACAAGGAACAGGGGTTGAAATACGAGTTTGAGTTCAACTCCCTGAAATATAAAGAAAATTGTAAGACTTCTTTGCGACTACCCTAGAAATGAGGTCATGCTATAAAAGACTACATTAGAAATAGTATCCTGGTAGAAATGTAACTTCTTTTTCCGTGTTAAGTTAGTAGCAGATGCAAGAATTTAAACGCTCAGCACCTTTATTCTTTGCCCTTGAGGTATTCAATTTCTTGATACTTAGTGTGACAACAGAAGTTTAGAGGTCAGTCCTACTGAAACTGCAGCAGACTTTTCTTATATATTCTAAGATCATGTTAGGTTACAACGGTATGTGTGTGTAGAGTGAGCACATCACGCTAGTGATGTACAGTTGGACTGTTGTGGTGTGTCCTGACTATGGAAGAGAGGCAGAGCTGTCTTTGACTTCAGTAATTTAGTTACAGGCTGAACTGGTTTTGCCTTCGTGGGTAAAATGAGCATCTAGTTGGTATTCTGACCTTGACAGTAGTGTTTATATATGTGCCGTCTTGTTTTAAGAACAATTAAATTCATGTTATGGATCTTCAGATGGTTTTGAGGAGATGGTGTGGTAAAATGATGTTTTGACTCCTTATAAATTAAGCTTTTGCATTCATTGCTGAAACAAACATCCCCAAACTTCCATGTGAATGAGGGCTCTGTCAGCCTCTTCGACCACCTCAGCTGCTTGCCACAGCAGTGGAGTGAAGGAGGGATGGCAGTCTGATGGTGGAGGTATTGATATCCTGACAGCAGTAAGCAGAGAAGCTGTTCAAAAGCAGCCCACAACGCAAAAACAGTCTGTTTCTATCAATGGTAGAACAGTGTCCCCTGGGGACTGTGTCATTTCCAGTGCCTAGAAGAGGCATTTGTGCTCTTTACTGCTATCTAGAAATTCTAATATGCCAAACTAAGTTGACTTTTTTTCATGAAAATAGTGCTGCAATAAGTTACATAAGAATTGGTTTTCATTGTGTAAATTCTGTTTCTGAGTAGAGAAGCTCTTCTTCAGGAAAAATTGAAAAATGAGGAAATTATACAATTATGATTTCAGACAACATTAATGATTTTGATCACTTTACATTAATTCTATAAACATTATTAATCTCTGTGAGCCTTTGTTTAATATAAACTTTTTAAAGCTGTCCTGTTTTCGCTTGAGAACTCGATAGGCTTTATTTTTATATTTTGGTTATTGTTATTTACTTCTGTTTATTCATATTTAAAGTGGAGCTTCAACGGTAAATGTACATGTAAAGGTTCTTAGTTATGTGGTGCAACAAGATTTCCATAAAATACAGTTTGACATAAATGGTAGACATGAGGGAAAAAAATAGTTTATTTCTAGTTTAATCTTTCTAAGACTGCCTCCCTTGCTCTACCATGGGAATAAGGGAAATGGAATAGGGTATTTTATTGCCCTTTTAAAAAAGAAGTCTTAAAAATTCCTTAAAGCATGATGATGTCCTTGAGTTTTGATTACAGGTTTTACAGTTAGTTTAACTTTGGAGGGGGAGTTTGTTTGTTTTTGTTTTGTCATTGAGATATTATGTATGTGATATAAGTGTTTTGTCTGATCATTTGATAAAATTCGAAGACCAGGTTGTTTGGATACTAAGTTATGCTGGTAAAACTTTTAATTCCAGTTTTGTTTTCTAAGGAGGAAGAGCAACAATTTAGTGCATCCAGTAGGATGTAATCCTGGTCCAAACCCAGCTATCTCATGCTATCTAAAGTTAGTGCTACTTTGTTTGGCTACAGTAAGGCTTTACCCTTGTCTGCTCATACACTGCAGTATATGAAGCATAACTTCATATAAAAGCACCAAATTTCTTGCAGCAGTTTTCCAGTGTCTGTTATGTAGGTATTGTGGTGTGTTTCTTTCTGTTCATATGGAAGGCCAGTGTGGATGGTGACTGACACGAGAGTCTAGTGAAATGACCCCTAATATATTTCAACTTCATTTTGTATTTTTTTTCATTCATCGCATCCCTGCTTCCTGGTGTCAAATCTCCTCACTTAAAACTGATTTGAATAGCAGCGTCTCTTGGTCACAGATGCTCTGTAATACTTGTAGGTGTATTACTGAAATGCTTTATGATGTGTAAAGTAAGGAAAGAAGGCAGATTTCTGGCTTCATTTCACATATATTCTGGCATAGTGAGGGGTGCTGCTTTTACCTTCTGACTGAGGCACTTCTACTAGAGAAACTGGTGATGGTATTGGCCCTTTTTTAATTTCGTGCATGTATGATGTCCAGAACAAAGAGCAAAAGCTATGCTGTGAGGGGGAAACATAGCTCCATGGCATAGTCATGGAGCTCTTTTTCCATTGTCCTATGAAGCCTGTGCTTCCATCTGATTAGCCCTAAGATTACACCTTTCTCATGGGATAGTGAGGTATGGATTTAAATGAACTCCTTAGGATAAGGAGAACTTAGTCCTTACAGATCCTAGGCCTCTATCGTAGTTGGCAAACAGGTACAAAATCAACTTACTAAGCGTGGTGGTTATGAAAGTACCGACTTTGTCCTCTGAATCCAGAANACAGTTGCAAAACCTTGTACAGAATATGGTTTGGTTAGGACATACATAGGCACCTGTTTTCTATTATTACACTGTTAGGACACTGTAAGTTACTTATGTATTTAGTTCCACTGTCTCAATTATTTACATTTGCTTTCACTACAAACTTACGAGGCAGGAGAGTTGTTTCTCTTTAGCGGAGAAGTAAATAAAGTATAGAGTGACAAACAGGCTCAAGTCTACAAAAGTAGCTGCTTGACTGCTGCTGACATTTATTTCTGCTATTTTGGGACAGTACCTGTCAGACTATAAAAAATACTGATAATATGAAGCCTCACTTTCTCTGCTCAGTTTCTATGCATGTGCTGTTCCAAGCAAGCCGTCGTTTCTCTCCTCAGAGCAGCAGCTGGGACCTGGTGTGTTCAATACTCTTTTATTCTATGGCTGTGTTAATTGATATGCTGATTGCTCTGCTGGTGTGTCAGCTTCAAGAGTCCCCATACCTGGCATGACAAAACAGAGCTTCATGCCTTAAAATGCAGAGCATTGGCAACCTGAGTTTGCCTTTTAGGTGTTTTAAGTCACACAGTTAACACTTATGTAATTCAGTTCTTTTATCTAAATTCTTCATGTATGATTTCATTCCCTTGTTTATACTGGAGCCTGCTGAGGAAAATATAATTTGAGTTCTAAAACCTTTTTTACTTTATTACCAAAAATAGTGCTGTGTCTTAAAACACTATGCTTCTGTTGTATTCACTATACCAGAGGGAGCCCTCCTGTGGTTAATTTAGTACCTATCAATTTTTAGGAGTGTTACTAAATAGAGTATATCTTACAGGATAAAATAGACTGGTTTCTATATTTAATTTTCCTTCCATTTAACTCAGCATTTGTAATGTATTTCAGCTAATTTATTGTGCATAGTCATTTTGGCTCAATCCAGATCAAAACACAAGATCAAGAAACGTTAGTGCATGCTGACACTTGGACTTGTAGAAAGACTACTGTGATGAAGGGGATTCCATGGCTGTATTGAAGCAGTGGGGTGCAAAATTGCTCAGTTATTATGGGGGATACCCAAGCTATGTTTTTTTCCTCTCACTGGGACATGATGCTCAGTTGTTTCCTAAACTTCCTCATCTCCCTGTGCAGGGAATTTCTCTTGTGTCTGGCTGTGGAGGATTGCAGTGGTACTATAGGTGTATCCTGGTCAGGAGCCAGACTGAACTGTGTGCGCTGTGTGTCTAGGCAGGTGTCTGTTCACATATATAAGAAAGAGCAATTCAGCTCTTCTCTTGTTTTTAATGCTCAGACAGGTATCTTATGGTCTTTGTTTAGCAATATGCTGATGCACACATTTATAGCAATTGACTGCAGCAAAACTGTGTGTGTACTGGCTATTTTGATGGATTTGGGCCAGGAGCAGACATCTTGGCTACATAAAATTAGTCTGAAAAAAATTAATTCAGAGATCAACAAGTTAAATGCAATGCGACTCAGGAATTCCAAACTAAAAATTCTGCATGTATTGTAAATGTTCCTCATGGTCAAAAGACCAAATTGTGCTGACTGAAAGAATTAGCAGTTGCATTCTCTTAATGATTTCTTTAAAATGTGGAAAGGCTTCATTAGGATATGGCAACCTTCTGCACCTTCTTTCTGAGAATTTTAGTGTGTTATGTTTTAACTTTGGCAGGCAAGGAAGCACCACACCACTGCGCTCTCACTCCCATCTCAGTGCGATGGAGGAGAGAATCCAAAGGTAAAAGTGAGAAAACTTGTGGGTTGAGGTAAAGACAGGTTAATAGATAAAGCAAAAGTCTCACGTGCAAGCAAAAAAACACAGAATAAATTCACCATTTCCCCTGGGCAGGCAGCTGTTCAGCCTTCTCCAGGAAAGTTTGGCTCCATTATGCACAACAGTTACTTGAGAAGACAAATGCCATCGCTCCTGTTCCTGTCACCTCTTCCTTCAGTTTCATTGTGACTCTGATGCCATATGGTATAGCATATCTCATTGGTTAGTTGTTTTCACCTGTATCTTCTCCCAGCTTCTTGTACGGCCTCAGCCTCCTCACTGTCAGGGCAGTACGAGAACCAGAAAAGACATTGATGCTGTGTAAACCCTCCTCATCAACAACAAAAACACTGTTTCCAGCACAAATCCAAAATACAGCCCCCTACCAGCAGCTGTGAGGAAAATTAATTTTATCCCATCTGCAATCAGCACATAATATAAACAGGTTTTTGAGGTCAAGCTCTGTAATGGTTCANTCTGTGAAAGAAGTGAAAATTTAATTTTATCCCAGAATTCAATGTTTCCTGCTGTTTGTCACACAGGTTCTAGTACTCATACATTTTCCAGGATCGTTAACCCTGTCAGCTCACTACTGATGCCAGCAAAGTACAAGGCTTGGCTGGTGAATTCTGTTTCTGGTGCATAAAAGCAACATCTCGAGAGCACAACTTNAAAATGCAGAGCATTGGCAACCTGAGTTTGCCTTTTAGGTGTTTTAAGTCACACAGTTAACACTTATGTAATTCAGTTCTTTTATCTAAATTCTTCATGTATGATTTCATTCCCTTGTTTATACTGGAGCCTGCTGAGGAAAATATAATTTGAGTTCTAAAACCTTTTTTACTTTATTACCAAAAATAGTGCTGTGTCTTAAAACACTATGCTTCTGTTGTATTCACTATACCAGAGGGAGCCCTCCTGTGGTTAATTTAGTACCTATCAATTTTTAGGAGTGTTACTAAATAGAGTATATCTTACAGGATAAAATAGACTGGTTTCTATATTTAATTTTCCTTCCATTTAACTCAGCATTTGTAATGTATTTCAGCTAATTTATTGTGCATAGTCATTTTGGCTCAATCCAGATCAAAACACAAGATCAAGAAACGTTAGTGCATGCTGACACTTGGACTTGTAGAAAGACTACTGTGATGAAGGGGATTCCATGGCTGTATTGAAGCAGTGGGGTGCAAAATTGCTCAGTTATTATGGGGGATACCCAAGCTATGTTTTTTTCCTCTCACTGGGACATGATGCTCAGTTGTTTCCTAAACTTCCTCATCTCCCTGTGCAGGGAATTTCTCTTGTGTCTGGCTGTGGAGGATTGCAGTGGTACTATAGGTGTATCCTGGTCAGGAGCCAGACTGAACTGTGTGCGCTGTGTGTCTAGGCAGGTGTCTGTTCACATATATAAGAAAGAGCAATTCAGCTCTTCTCTTGTTTTTAATGCTCAGACAGGTATCTTATGGTCTTTGTTTAGCAATATGCTGATGCACACATTTATAGCAATTGACTGCAGCAAAACTGTGTGTGTACTGGCTATTTTGATGGATTTGGGCCAGGAGCAGACATCTTGGCTACATAAAATTAGTCTGAAAAAAATTAATTCAGAGATCAACAAGTTAAATGCAATGCGACTCAGGAATTCCAAACTAAAAATTCTACATGTATTGTAAATGTTCCTCATGGTCAAAAGACCAAATTGTGCTGACTGAAAGAATTAGCAGTTGCATTCTCTTAATGATTTCTTTAAAATGTGGAAAGGCTTCATTAGGATATGGCAACCTTCTGCACCTTCTTTCTGAGAATTTTAGTGTGTTATGTTTTAACTTTGGCAGGCAAGGAAGCACCACACCACTGCGCTCTCACTCCCATCTCAGTGCGATGGAGGAGAGAATCCAAAGGTAAAAGTGAGAAAACTTGTGGGTTGAGGTAAAGACAGGTTAATAGATAAAGCAAAAGTCTCACGTGCAAGCAAAAAAACACAGAATAAATTCACCATTTCCCCTGGGCAGGCAGCTGTTCAGCCTTCTCCAGGAAAGTTTGGCTCCATTATGCACAACAGTTACTTGAGAAGACAAATGCCATCGCTCCTGTTCCTGTCACCTCTTCCTTCAGTTTCATTGTGACTCTGATGCCATATGGTATAGCATATCTCATTGGTTAGTTGTTTTCACCTGTATCTTCTCCCAGCTTCTTGTACGGCCTCAGCCTCCTCACTGTCAGGGCAGTACGAGAACCAGAAAAGACATTGATGCTGTGTAAACCCTCCTCATCAACAACAAAAACACTGTTTCCAGCACAAATCCAAAATACAGCCCCCTACCAGCAGCTGTGAGGAAAATTAATTTTATCCCATCTGCAATCAGCACATAATATAAACAGGTTTTTGAGGTCAAGCTCTGTAATGGTTCATTGATTTCAACCTGATTTTGACATCTGTCACATTTTGAAAGGTTTCACTGTGTGATATACTTGTCTGGTAGTCTTATTCAAAATATGTCTTCAACAGAGAAATCCTTTCCCTCTTATTTATAAGAAACACCATGGGAGAGACCTGCCTGTGATGGTTTACTCGTGAGGTAAAGAAGAGGAAGAAAATCTGTTGCAAGGATTTAACAGGACTTCATACTTATTTTTCAAATTCTTTACCTTCATTTCCATGATTTTCACACATTTTTCCATGACATGGCTAGAAGTCTATGCAAACACCCAGTTATTAAAGTCAGCTATTTAATCACCAAATTAATAACAAAGAGAGCAGGAACAAAAATGAAGAAGTGTATGTCCAGCTAACGTAGAAATATGTAGGCCACAATATCCCACTCTGTTCTGGATGCTTGTGCTCCACAGGGTCAGACCTGTCATGTTTCTGTTCAAGGTCACGTTTCACAGGGACTGTTTCCTTACGCTGTCTTTTAAGATCTCTTGGCAGATACTATTGAAGAAATTTCCTATTATGTCTTTCTCTGGTCAAATCTTGTTTATTGAACACCTCTGCCCTTAGGAAGCAGTCACTAGCTGAAATATGGGACTTTCTCAGCACATGTGGATTTAACAGATAACTACAGCATCCCTTTCCCTACCATCACGTCCAGGTGTTGGTTACCTTCTCATGCCAGAAGTTTTCAGCCAAATCCCTGATGACAGTACGCAGTGGTATTTGACAGATGCTTGATTGGATCATCTGAAACCACCTCCAGAACAGTATAAGCCTAACTGCCAGACTTTTCTCTGAAGAAGCTGAAGAATATTTTTGTGTCGTCTTCAGAGCCATGTGAACAGTCACACTCATGAGAACTGCAGCAACAAGAAGTTTGGAGATTGGTGCCATTGGCAGTACCATGAGTGTGCAGTGCCGTGAAGCTTGCCATGTTTATTTCACCTGAGAGCTACCATGTCCAGTGCAATTTCCTGTCTGTTGCCAGTTGTTTTTTTTCTTTTTGTTTCTTTGTAATGTGAAATTTACAGTGCAGATTGAATATAGGAGACTAGAAAATCTGGCCTGTATGACTTAAATGTTTCATTGATCGGTAATAAACCATTGATTCTGTGCTTAAGAAGCAATGGCGATTGAACAGTTTTCTTCTTAGCTGCGCACTGGTTTATGATAGCATGCAATACTGCTAAGAGGTTTAGCTAGGCAGAATAATTATCTAAACTAGAATTTTGTCAGGACACCAGTATTAGTACAAGGTGCTTAGAAATTGGATTGCTCACTGAAGTGTGTTAAGTGTAGATTTATCACACTAACTTAAGGTGCTCATTTGCCTAAAGAAGCATAATTTTTCATACTTGTACTTAAAATAACAGATGCATTTATTTAGAAAATTTTAGCCTGTTTACTTATTTTTGCTCTCTGTAAACAGCTTTCTATCAGTTAAGTACTAGGAGAAGGTAAACAAATATTTAGGATGTAAGAGCATTTCATAGCACTCTATGACAAGTTCGTTTTATAGATGACGATAGGGAAGAGGAAGGACTCCTTGTGTCTGTGTTCAGAGCCAATGTCTGAGAAATACAGCCCCTGCAATGTTAACAGCTCCTCAACTGTGAGATAAGTATTTCATCCCATATATTTTTGCCTCACTGTGATTAAAATCTCCCAATTTTGCATTAGATAAAACAGTTTTCTGCCACATGCAGTTTGTCTTTCTGTTTTGTTGTCCAGTCCCTGGGCTAAAATTTGTGGTTGCAATGCAACTTTTGGATCAACTTCATGTAACTTTGCTGAAACTTTTTGGTTGTGTCCAAGGGTTAAAGGTCAAACAGTGCACATGGGCTTGGGAGGTTTGCGATGTTCCCACCCACACGAGGTAGCTCCAGCAGATGCCGGCAACTGAAAAACCTGTGCAGATCAACTTTGCCCTTGGCAAAACTCCGCTTGTCCCTGGCAAAGCCTGCACAGATGCAGTAGTAGTTAGCCAGAGATAACTACTAGATAACTTGAGGAGAGACTGTAAATTGCACCAAGTCTAGCCCCATCCTTCAGTGGTTCTCCAGTTCTGAATCATCTGTCGTGAACAGAATTAATATATGGTTTGATGCAATAGTTAAATTTTTTGATAGGGTTTTTTTTTTTATATGAGCACAATGCCTAATGTGGTTTTTCAGCTTTTATTTTCAACATAGCAGTGCACTTTCATCTCTTGCTGCTTTTTCTCTTTTTTGTTTTTTCTTGGGGGGAAACCCTCCACATTTCGGATTATTTAAAGTTTTTTATATTCCACTTAGTTCCTGGGTAAATTACTATATTGGACTGAATTGTGGAAATTTTTAGGTTGCTTTTTCTGCAGAGCAGTAGTTTCACATTAGCATGGAGAATGCACTTAAAAGACACATTAAGGCCATTCAACAAGCAGTATATTTGTATTTTTCTCAGACTCAGATAAATGACTACATTTTGACTTGCATTTTTTATGGGTACAAAATAAATGACAGACTTGAATGGATGTTGTTTTTGCAAAATTGCTCAATATAAACTAAAGTGACATTCAAATTGCTGATCAAATTTTACAATTATAACACCAGTATAAAAATGTAAATTCAGAACTTTTATGACATTGAGCAGCAAATTCTCCTCTAAAGTTACAGAATCATTAAAGACACAACAGAGATGAGTATAAAAAAATGCTTGTGATGGCTCTAAAAATTAGAGGGAAACTAAAAAAATTACATACAAAAGTCTCACAGCAAAATATTCCTGCAGTATGTGTAATCTGTGTTTCACATCAGATTAAATATTTTCCAGCAATCTTGGGCATCTTTAACATAATTTCCAATAATAGTGAAGCAGTGGAAATTTCTCCAAGTGCATGGAGATGCTCCTCCATGGAGGTCAGATTTTATTTTGAGTGATCCTGCTTGAACTATATTGAGAGGAGTGTGGTTTTATATCTCTGTTTTTCCTAAAGTAATCCATTTAAGAAATACAAGCCCAATGTAAGTGCAGCCAGAACATATATATCGGCCTATGCTTTGCTAGCATGAAAGTGAAGTTGTGTTCACCTCTACCAACCACTTACACTAACGGATTTTGAAATCTGCCATTTTTAGCAATATAGACAAGCATGCCACGTGAGCAGAAAGTGCTTCAGAGGAGGACAGGAAACTTCTGTAATTCCATCAGGGAAAGCAGCAAAGCTGCAGAGGGATGGGAAATAAATTTGACTAGAAACAAGGTCCATTACCTTCTGTAATTTTTCCCCGTCTTCCGTGTCTTCTTGCTCCCTGAGGAGAGAGTGCACCAAGAGCAGTAAGATGCTGAAGTTCGTTTAAACCATTCTTACAAAAGGTGTTGAGAGAAACTATTTGACAGAGTTGTTATTAATGTGAGGCATTCTGTAAAACTGAGTTGGTTTCTCAGAAGTTCTAAGTGCATGTGCAGACCCCAGAATAGTGCAGTCAGTCGCTGAAGATAAAGGTATCCTCTTTGAAGCAACTTCAGTATGGACATGTGAGAGACATTTTTCTTCAGATGCTCAAGACTCACAACAGATGTCTCCTTCAGAAGCAATGAAGAAAAAATGCATTTTATATTGGGAACAAGGAAATGGAGATGGCATCATGCTAAGCAGCAACCTGCTTGTGCATCTGGAATGGATGTGAATGACAAATAAACATGGGAGATTCTGCTGATTTCAGCTGAGACCACTTAGAGTAATTTTCTTCATAGTTTCTGGTATGGGGCTGTGTTTTGGATTTGTGCTGAACACAGGGTTGATCATATAGAGATGTTTTAGTTATTGCTGAGCAGGGCTTGCACAGAGCCAAGGCCTTTTCTGGTTTTCATATGGCCATGCTGGGGAGGAAGGTGGGTGTGCATGGGAGGCTGGGAGGAGGCGCAGCCAGGACAGGTGACCCAAACTGACCAAAGGGACATTCCAGACCATATGGCATCATGCTCAGTATGTAAGTGGAGGGAAGAAGGAAAGAAGAGCAACATTTTGGAGTGATGGTGTTTGTCTTCCCAGGTAACCATTACCTCTGATGGGGCCCTGCTCTCCTGGAGATGGCTGAACACTTGCCTGTCCATGGGAATCAGTGAATTCATTCCTCGTTTTGCTTTGCTTGTGTGCATGACTTTTGTGTTCTCTATAAACTGTCTTTATCTCAATCCATGAGTTCTCTATTTATCCTTTCAAGTCTCTACATGATCCCACTGGTGGAGGCATGAGTGGCTGCTTGGGGCTAGGCTATTGGCTAGGGCTAAACCACAACAGAGAACAAGGCCAGGACTGCGCACTTCGTAACCACTTCAAGGACATAGATTTTGGGAAAACTTGCCACTTCCTTGTGTTTTGGAAATGTTTGTTCTGTGATTTATACGAGTGAAGTCTTTCTGAATTAAGTTTAAAGCTAAAATTCAGTAAGACTTGAAACTCTTCTTCAATGCATTATGAAGAAATTGTTAGTGGGTTAGATTATTCAGAGATAGTTGTTAGTGTGGGTTTTGAGGTTTTCTTTTTGCTTATAGGTATATATATGTGCACTTTGTTTATGGGCAGAAGGTGAAGAGACCATCTTTGCTTCCTACAGGGAGAGGGAATATATTTTTCTTAGTGTAACATGCCAACAATCTTAAGAGGAATGGAACAGTTTTGTTAAAAACACTATGTGAATACATGGAGAAGCATATGTTAATGAGTATAAATTGGGCACAATCTACAGTGTCTTTGGCATTTTTAAGCTGGAGGTTTTTTTAATAAATCAGAGTTTTTTGTTTTTGTCTCTCATCCCTCTTTAAAAACAGATTGCATGTGGGCTGACTTTATGTTCGGTTTTTGAACAGCCATAACTTTCAACAATCTACTGAATGTTTTTTCCTCCTCTACTTGAGAAGACTTGAAATCTGTAGTAAATAATGATGGTGGCTCATTTAATTTATGCCCTTGATTATTACCAGTCTTTCCTGTTAGTCACGTCCACTCTTTTGTCAATGGACTCACATATAGATTTTTTATGTGTATGTTTATTTAGGAAACCATAGACAAGATTGTTCAAAAATACTTGCCCAAGGCTGCCGTCCTTATAATTCTTTGCTAATCTACTGGTCTCATGGTGTGTGGGATCAAAAATCAGACAACTGACCTCCTCTTCCATTTAGTAACCTTCTTCATATCACAGATTAATCTCCAATTTACTGATCTGGTTGTTTGAGAGACCAGCTACTATCTCTTAATAAAAGTGGAGAAGCTGCCAGAATGGTAGAATGGAAGTGATAGGAAGGGAACATGTAAGTAATGAAAATATACACCAAGGAAAATAATAAGGAAAATATATCCCATCAAATATATTTCTTGAACTTCTAAGTTGTGTTGCTGTTATGTTTCCTATGCTTCCTCTTTCGTGTTCTAATCTGCATGTCTGGCATATTTTGATATTATATTATTTTTTTAAATGCATACTGACTGCAACCTTGCTTATCTGTTTCAATTTATTATAGCATATTAGTAAAAGTGCTGTGGAATACCCTGGATTAATGATGCATTTAAACTGTTTTAAAACGACCCTGGGCTGGGTCAATTATTGAAGTAATACCAGTGAGGAATATTTTATTTTGATTGCAGTAAGCTCTTAGTTTTATGTTAACTGCATTGTACAAACATGACCTGTGGGCTTTTAATGTTGCAGTGAATTGGAATCATGTGAATAAAGCATGCTTTGCATTTGCATGGGGCAAACTAACTCTCCTTGAGAGGAGATTCTATCTTGTATTCTTCGGTTGTACGCGGGGTCACGTTTTTGTGCAAGTGCTCTGAGAATGCAGGGCATTTACATCTTTTTGATATAAAGGGAAGGCATAATGTGGTGTGGGTGCTGCTTAGGGCATGTTAGGCATAACTGCAATCATCACTTCTATACTCCCCAAATTTACCCAGACCCATGCTACTACACCTGTACTTGCCCTTTCTCTGCAGCCTGAAGGATGTTATATCTGGTGCAGTAGGAGAATTCTGTCGTAGTGGTTATTTCCAAAAACTTAATTTGTAAAGGCAGTGCATTAAAATTTTTCCTGTAAAATTCACATCGTTAATTATTGCAATGCTGCTTTTCCTTTTTGGAAGTGTAAAGTGTTAGTTGCTGTATTCTGCTTTATAGCTGAGTTTAAATGAGGGCTTATTATATATTTTTTTAAAATGTAGGGATGTGTTTTTTCTCATTCTAAATATGTCTCTATGTTTTAATTTAATCTACTCTTCTGTTCAAAACTGCAGTGTAGTTGCTCTGCTAGATTCCAAGATGATGGGCAGTTTATGCGGCAAATCTGAAAAACAAACAAAAATCAGCTCTATAGAACAACATTTTAGTAACACCATCTTATCTCAATAAAACTGGTATTGACCAGTCTTCAGGGGTATTGAACTTCACAGGTTTGGCAGTGCCTGGGAAGCTTGACTTGCTCATGAAATTTTACAATTAACTTTAGGCTGTGGCTGTCATTTTTTGTTAAATTGGTTTTCTGGAAGAGGAGCTGAAAACTGGCTCCAATCATGGCCTGAAATGACACCTATACCAAACTTTCAGAAATTTGCTTAAAATAAAGAGATTCTTCTCCACTTCTCCAGAACAATATTTGCAAGTAGTTTAATGGCCTATTACCTATTTAAAGAGAGGTAAACCAGTTCTTAAAATGAACACTCCTGCTTTGTTTAGGAGAGCAGTGATTTGGCAGTGACTGAGCTGCTCGAGATGAGCAGAGATTTTGAACATTAAGGAACTTGCAAGGTGAAACAAAATGTAAACAAGACCAAAAATATTAATTCCGATTGCTTCTGAAGAATCTTAGGAAGCAAAGTAAAAACCTTTTTATGGTTCAGGGTTGTTATTTGGCTAAGGTAATCCCCAGGTCCTTGAAAACTAGGATGTTCCATGTCTAGGGAACAAAGGCATAAAACAATGATCTGTGCATTCAAAAGGCCAGTGTTTGGAATATACATTGTAGTGAAAAGAGTTTATGTAATGGAATAGAGAGAAAATAAGGGAGTGGGAAGTTTAAGTAGAATATAGGCAGAATTTTGCTGCTGTATTTCAGGATCTCTCCGTATAATCTTCTTTCTTTGTCTAGCCCTCTAAAGAAAAATGTGGACAAATATAAAATAATGTTTATGGGGAAGTAAATAATCCTAGGTTTACAAATGCAGCAATAACTTTTGACACAGTAATTGCTACTCAGGAAGGAGCTCTTGATGCTTATATTAGTTTTATGAAAATGCTTGCTTTCATTTCAGAGAGAATAACATTGTTATGACTACTGCATAAATTCGTTGTGTACTCTCAAATATTGTACAATTCTTGTTCAATTATAATCATCTCAGATGGGATAGAAAAGATAACCTATTAAGGGAGACCAAATTAAGTAAAGGTTTCATTGTTGTCTGACTGATGAGAGGTCTGAGAATGATAGAGGTACCTGAGAAAAGAGTAACATGGAAAAGATATGCAGGCATCACTTTATTGATTTTTTTCTTTCAATAGAAATAATAGCATCAAATTAAGTACTGTACTGGTTTCAAAACAAATGGCAGGTGCAGGTTTGTGCACAGCAGATTATTAAGCTATGGAGCTTTCTGAACCAGGGATTGTGCATATTAAAAGCTTACATGGCTTCAAGAAACAATTGAATACATTCATGGAGGAAAGATACATTAGGGACAAAGACAGGTGCCTCTGGCATGCAGTGTCCTTGAACCATCAGTTGCTGTAGTCTGGAAGGCTATTTTAGGGAAGTTGTTTGTTTGCCATGTATTTATATCTTTCTGGATTTGCTGTTGTTTGCTGTCAGAAACAGATAATTAGCTGAATGGACCTGTTTGTGCAAGTTAAAGTTGTCCATAGTAGTTGCTGATGGGAAATCAAGTTGTGGAACAGCGGATTTTGAATTAGTTTCTTGATAACAGAGAATGTTCTGGTAAGTCAGAAAGAGTAGTATTGCTAGACAGGTTCAATGTCGCTGCTCCACAGTGAATTGAAGGTATGGCACACTGAGAAAGTACACACCCTAGATTAAGTATAACTGTAATAATATGTATTTTCCTATTATAAATGCATGCCTTGGTGTATGAGTTAATATTTGAGGGAGACTAACGACACAGTTTCAAGATTTGAAACTCTAATGGATACTTACAGGGGGCACTTATCTCCATCGTATGTTGCTTGCTAGTAGTAGGATCCTGGGGCATTCTGTGTAGTTTGTTTGCTTTTAAATTTTATGCAACATTTTCTCTATTCGGAATAATGTTAAATTTTTCCTCCTTGGGTTGAATGTTGAACATGGGCATGTTGAATATGGTAAAGTGTCGTAAGGAACATCTTCAGTCTGACATCTTGGTATTGTTCAATATGTGTGAAACAGCTTGGAGGGGTTGTAGGTTTTTGATTTCTGTTTTTTTGTTAATATTAAAGGGAAATATTTTCTTAAATATATATATTGCATGCGAAGAGGAGATTATGACTTTAAATATTCAAATTACTCTCAGGAATGCCTATAGAGCTGTACATTCATTACCCTATAACCTGAACTCTTGAGTACAGATAGGTATTGAAGTGATGCAGCCCAGAATTTGGTTTCTGCACTATAGGTGCATATTGCTGGCTCATGGCAAGCTTCTGGTCAACCAACATCTCCAAATCCTTCTACTCGGGGCTGCTATCAACTACTGCTCAACCTGTATTTGTACTTGGAGTTGCTTTCAGGATCCCTCTGGATGCGCCATGCAGATTGGTGGTGTTGGGAAGCTTGCTGAGAGTGTGGTCAATCCCACTGCCCGTGTTGCTACAAAGATGTTAAATGGCACCTTGTCTTGATACTGCCCCCTGAGAAATGCTGCTTGTCACCATTCTCTGTTTGAATACTGAACCCTTGACCACAACTCTTTCTGTCCATCCATCCATCCATCCATGAAATTCTTTAACCACTGAGTGGTCTATCCATAAAATCCATATCTCTCCATTTTATAGGCAAGGATTTAATGCAGGACAGTGTGAAACGCCTTGCACAAGCCCAGAACCATTGCATACTTACTAGCTAAAATCTGCTCCTAGACTTCACTTTTATATATGGTGTAGGAATTGGTTTAATTTCTATCTTTCTTAAGTACATGCCCGCTATGTAGTCCCAGCTCTTAGATACAGGTTACAATATGATCCAGTCAACTATACTGCTGACCAGGTGTTACAGTTTGAAAATAAGATTTATACAAGTTCTTGTAGAGTGTTTAATAAAGATCAAAAGGGATATGAAAAAAAATAAACTTCATTGGCATAATCCCCATTGCCAGAGTAAAGCTTCTGTTGCCTTCAATGGGAACTGAGTTTTGCTGTCAGTCACCATCTGGACTGACACAATTTTGCTATAGAGAGAGTCCGTCTTTTCTGGGATGCCATCTGTTAGTCAGTTTCTTCTGACTTGTTTCCAGCATCAACCTTTATACCTTCTTTCGTGTTCTCTTTTGTGCTCTGAGCTACCTCTCAAATCCTCATTCTCCCTGCTGTTTTCAAAATATGTTTTTGAACACCAGTGAACACAATGAAGTATCCTAACAATAATGTCTATTACCAAACTCTGGGCAACATCACAATCATCTGAAGAAAATCTGTTAGGAGGCTCAGGCTTGGAAGGCATTGATCCCAAACCCTTTTCGCATCCCTGCAAGTGATGTTTCAAAGCAGTGGCTGAGGGAGAAGTTTGAACCACTGATTACTTTGAGTATCTGCTGTGGATAAAAGAACTTGGTTAGTATGACAGTTAACCTAATAATAGCTTACAAAAGTATCAGGTCTTACAGGTTTAAAAATAAGATCAAGTAGCATTAATCTAATGGTATAACTGTTTTTTTTTTATCTAATGGTTGCTAACAGTCCTGCACACAGTGTTTTCACCCTGACATAGTTAAATGCCAACAATTTATTTGGCACTTCATAAGCAAGTGGAATACAAAGTGTGAACCCCAAACCTTTCAGTTTGAGAGAGAAAACAAAAGAATATATTAGAAACAATAATTATATAAGGGCTGCATCTTTTTAATAACATAAAGAACAGTAGTTACCATGGGGTTTCATTAATGAATTTTAAATATAATTTTTGTGTGTTATACATGCATGGGGGAGATGTGTAAGTCATGCATGGAGGAGATGTCTGTGTATCCAAACAACAGCCTTTCTTTCAAGTGGTTTCAGGGTTGTGATTTTTCAAACAAAGTTTTAGTATATTCTTCTTGGTTTATGAATTTGATTTGAACTGTAAGCAAGGATGACTTAGAGTTTCAGAGAAATAGAAGAAGCAGTTACTTTTATAGTAGTAGCCTTTTTTAGTGTATGCGTATATATTTATCTATCTATATCTCTAAAAAAATGCCCCCCAAAGTCTTTCGCATTGTAGTCTACCTGTAGGTAGTCTACAGGTAGAAACAAACCACTTGATTGTGTTCATATTGTGCTCCTTCTCAGAGGAGTAACACTGACTATTTTAAAGGTAAGAAAATGTGCCAGCAGACAATTATGTAATGGATAATTCAGGTAGATTTTACAGGATCAACCTTGCCAACACCTTACTATGCTGTATTTGCTCGTGGTTATTTTGCATAAAAATTAATAATAGAATACTGTGTTAGAAAAGTATAACTACATTGCAGTCTGATTAAAAATTGACACACAGTATCTGTGGATACTCTCGTTTGTTTAAATGTTTGAAATGAGAATAAGCAATATTCTTTCTGAGAAGCTGAGCTGTCATAAGATAACTTCCATTTTTCCAAATATGAAATCCATTTCTTGCTGGGAAATAGTGTGGATGACCAAATATTGTTGTGCTCCCTGATGGCGGAGACTATCTTCAGGACTCTGCGGTCCCTCTGTGATGTCTAGCTTGTTATTTCATCTTCGTGTGATTAGCTTCCCTTATTTTTAAGATCCATCTAGGAAGTCTTCCTCTGGAAAGCAGTTCTTAATTGCAGATGAGAGTGTCGCATAAGAACCAGATGACCAATAATTATTGTGTGACTGATGTTACTGCTGAGCTTTAGCTTACAGTGATTTCTTGAAGGCTTTTTCGTCTCTGGTAGATATTGCAGAGCTGGCTATATACAAGATTTTTTTCTCCTAGGATAAGATAGTTGTGTTTATTTTTCATCTTCACATGTATGGTGTTATTCTTCTACTGCTCCTCCTTTAGGGGAAAGTGAAGAAATAAGTCTGACAGAAAACTTAGAGAGGTTTTTCATCCAGATTAGTGACACACTGAAATATTTTTCAGTCTTACATTAAATTTGCAAGGTTACCCAAGCAATCAATCTGAACTATATCTGCTGCGGAAAACTGTCTGTTTCCTTCATTTTCCTTTTCCTTTTAAGCAGACGAGTAGCTATGGGGGGAAAAGAATTATCATTTGAACTTTGTCACCAAATTTACTTGAGGTGTCTTTCTGTGGAACAATAGTAGGTAGGAGCAAGCATGAAAAATCTGGCAGTATATCAGCTTTCAGCAGCTCTGACAGCTTACTACGCTCGTATTTTTCAAGGCAAAACTCCTGAGAACCAGAAGGTCCTAATTTGACTTTTTTTTGGTCTGTCTTGGAATTTTTCTGATTCAATTCAAACACTCTTAGCTGAAAAGGGGAAAAAAAGTATAGTCTGTGAAACAACCACTGTCCTGTTGTCACCCCACTGCTCCCCTCTCCTGAGTCAAGTTCCATAGGCTGGGGACTGCCCTCATTCAAGTGGCCTGTGAGCTTGTGATGTCATAACCGATATAGAAGGAGCACATGTATGATCAGGTTCTCTTTCCAGGTGGCGGAAATGTTTATGGTTAAGATGCTGCTTGAAACTGTAATAAAGCAACGCGTGGGAGTTTTTGACATGCAATTGAAAGATTTGTTTTTGCTTCAGACTTTGTTGGATATCTCTGAGTGATCTCTTGAAGTGCATTTTATCAGTATGGGGGCTTTCATTATACTTATTTGGGGACACAATTCCATAATTTTATCACTTTCCTTAGACCAGGTTCTGAGCAGTTAAGAGCCATGAATAAGTCTTCCTGCAAAAGCAGCTGATTTCAGACACCTTCTATGATATGGTAATCAATTATACATGTAGTTATCAGGGAATTGTGAAAAGGCATGTGATAATAGGGGATCATATCTAGAGCTGAATGAGCTTCTTCATGTGGTTTAGTAATGTGCTGTGTCTTAGAAGTCCTCTGAAGCAGAGGTTTCCCAAGGAAAGTTCCTCGCTTTTAAAAAGGCCACTTGAAAAATCTGGTCAGTATTAGGAACTAGGTAAAAATTACTACTGCTTAATTTTACTATGTAAACTTTTTAATAAATATGGCTTATCTTTTGTTTGTAACTGTTAGATCTTTTTTGTAATTTTTTTTCCCTTTTCACTTTATTTACAGTGAATAATCACAGTATATTTACAAAATATGAACTTCTGTGTTGGGCAAATTGTTTTTTACATTTATCTCATCAGCATCAGCTCCTCTCCAGCCCTGTCTAGTAGGAGATGTCAGAAAATATTATTTTTATTCTTTTTGGTTCCTGTGATGGATGATTATGGAATATCATGCTCACAGGGAAAATTATTTCTTCCTAATCCTTGTCAGTTAGTGGTTGGCTTATTTCCTGTAGTCTGAAGACTTATAGCCCATATTCTTGTTCATGCAGTATTTCATTTTAGTTGACTTCAAATTTTGTTCATTACTAACTTCTAGTTTGGCAATGTTATTATTCTTTATTGTCTGCACTTGGACAAAATCAGTCAAGAGGCCATCATTCTAACAGAAAACTGTGACCGATTGCTTTAAAAATAAATGATACTTGTACTGACACAAGGGAGAAAAAACATTCATTAAAACTCATGTTGAAGAACTCTCATCACTCTTTTCCTATTGCATTTGACGTTGCCTGAAAGACTGTTATATATTATGTTTATTTTTAGAGGCTATTGTTCTCTTTAAATCTGCTCTGCAACTCGAGGAAAGCAGTAATGCTTTTGAACAGAAATTTACAGAAGCAAGACATTGCATCTTTCTGTTGTAGTAAGGGGCTATTTCATGAAATACCTCTTTTAAATAAGTTTGACTTTGGCATGGAAAAAACCTGCAAAATATAAGAGAATCAGAGGTTGCTTTAGGGCATACAGATTGAAAACCTGTGTGTCTTTTCTCAAGAACATAATAATATTTGTAAGTGAGACCTTCAGCATGTCATGCTTATTTTAATAATTTCTTTTGAAGTGCTGAAAAAGCAAACTACTTTCAGTTAGTTTATTTTTTACCCCAAAATTGGCCTACTCTGCTTCTCAATATCCTGCTCGTGTACAGAGCTTATACAAAACTAACACTGTATTACACAAAAAAAGATGTTGACCTGTCAGGACAAGACCAGAGGAGGCCACTAATTTGATCAGAGGGCTGGGACACCTCTCCTACGATAACAGGATGAGAGAATTTGAGCTGTTAAGCCTGGTGAAGGAATAGAAGGCTTCAGAGAGACATTACAGCACCTTCCAGTACCTGGAAGGAGCCTACAAGAGAGCTGGAGAGGGGCTTTTCACGAGTGTGTGTAGTGACAGACCAAGGGGGAATGCCTTCTAACTGAAGAAGGGTAGATTATATTATGCTCTTCCCTATGAGGGTGGTGAGACCTTGTAACAGGTTGCCCAGAGAAGTTGTGGACTCCCCATCCCTGGAGATGTCTAAGGCCAAACTGGGTGAGGCTTTGGGCAACCTGGTCTAGTGGGAGACATCCTTTCTCATGGCAGTGGGGTTGGAATGAGATGATCTTTAGGGTCCATTCCAAACCAGCTGTTCTGAGATTCTGTGATAATCACACAGTTGGAAAGGCAAATATCCTTTCAGGGTTAAATTAATTGAAAAATGTCTCCGTTCCTTCTTTAAGGAATTTAATACAAGCCAATAAGAAAATGACAAACTATTTTAGTTTTATCATAGACCAAAGCTAAAATACAGCCAGTTTCAAATAGAGCATATTTAAATACACTGGAAAAAGGATATGGTATAACCAGACAAATTGTAAACAACTGATTTCCTGTATTTTTCAAATTGGTAAACAGGTTCAGGGAAAGCCACACATTTTGTGTGTGCATGACTCAGTTTCTTTGTCCTCCTCAGTGTTTCGATAACTAGTTCATTTGCAAAGAAAAAAATACTTGTTTAAAAAATGCGCTAGCTATTGTAGTGGCCTTATTTCTCCTTTCAGGTTCCTTGTAGGTTTATCCCATACAGTAAACCTTAAATGGGCTACAGGGTTGTGGTTTTCAGGAGCTGTGACTTCACCTTTGCAGTCCTTTCATTTCAGTCCTCAAGACTGACTTTTGGTCAGGTGACACAGAGCACATCATCCTACTTATCTGTAAAACACATCAGGCTTCTCCTCTTTCCTGTTAATACCAGAGCATCATGTCTTCCTTTTGCCTGAAATGAATATTTGTAGGGAAAAGAGATTCGTGACTAAATAAAAATTCAGAAAGTAATTCTACATTGCTGAAACAGATAACACATTAAAACAGCTGCCAAATTACCTGTAATGAACATCCACACAATAGAAGATACTCTGCATACTGATGAAGTTGTGATTAACACCTATTAACAGGATGGAATTTGTCAATGAAAAAATAAAGATTATTCAGTGCAATATTCAGAAAGAATTGCTGTCTGTGAAATTTCCTGATTTTGGGTATTTTTAGATTGTTGTTGGAAACCTGTTAATGGTTTGAAAACATACTTTGGAAAACTGTGTTCGTAGCTACTAAGAAAAGGAAATGTGTTGCAAAATGATGCTTTCGTGGAAAAAGCTTTTTCTTCCACCCCCTCAGTCCCTGCTTCTGACTGAGTTAAACAATCAGAATTAAACCATCAGAATTATTTTTTGGCTTGTCAGGTTTTGAATTTCCATGGAACTGTCTGTCTAGATTGTTTCTTTCTCTCTTTCCTTATTTTAATTTGCATTCAAGCTCTATAAAATTTGCTGTAGTAACCTAATATAGAAGGATACAGTAATTACTGTGATACTAACCCTGTTAATACCCCTGGAATAGTATAGAGAGCACGTGGACTGCTCTGCAGAATAGTTAGGTTTGATTTTTTTTAATGCCCCCAAAATCTAAGGAGATAAGCAGGGACAACGCATAGCATATTCCAGTTACTTCTCAAGTCAGATGTGGGACTTCAAGGCACAAAATTCAGCTTTGAAACTTTGCTTGGATTTTAACCAGCTGGGAACCCTAGGGTGGTTGGTGTCTTGGCTCTCTTAATGCCATAGAAACCTATGATGATCATTCTGTGAAATCCACCTTTGGAATTTGTGAGTTTGTCCTTTGATTTGTTTGACTTAAGGCTTGATCTGAAAAGAGATCTGAATGTTGGGTGCTGGGCTTTTCAACACTTAAGGCAAGTTCGAAGTGATCCAGAAGCCTGTCTGATTCTCTGGGTTAAATGTCTTGATCATATTCTAACTTGTGACCCACAAGTAAGAGTTGGGGAATGAGCCTGCATGCAAGTAGTTGTAAAAAATGCTGCTCAGGGCTGCTAAGCATATGATTACTTTGTGGCATCCTTCTTAAGAAGCCAAGTTGAGGGGAGATATTGACAGCTTTGCTCAATGGCGACACTGGAACAGTATTTTAACATCCATTGTCTAGAGGAGATGTACTGGCAGGGTTTCTCCTTTTTCCCCTTAGCATTTTTCTCTCAGACATTAACATAGCAATGAGAACATGTGTAGATTCAGATTCAGTTCTCCCCTTTGCCTGAAGGGAGCTGAGGGTCCGTTTTCATCTCTCTGGAGATAGAAGCTACCACTTTTCAGGCAATTTTAAGGTAAGAAGTCTCACTTTTCTCTCTTCTGAGTGTGCACATGAAGAGAATTCATCATTTGCTGGTTATCACCCAGAGGCAGTTTGTTATTTCATTCTCTTGTCTCTCAAGTGGCTTAACTCTCAGTTCACTCAGTATCCATGTCACCTAACCTGGTTGAAGAAACAGTGGTTACAGATCAACTTCCACACTGGATGTGGGAGCGTGAGGTTCAGTGCAGCTGGGTTAGCTCTTGAGCAGCCCAGAGGTAGGTGGGTTTCTGAGCTAAGGAAGCCTGGAGATGAGGTCAGCCTATTTCATGTCAGTTCTGGAAACACAGTATCAAATCTCATAGGTCGGCAAGAAAAAAATTAGCTTGCCCTCAGGGTTTTGTGAAATAGTAGGTATCAACAAAGCCTGTCCTGAAACACCCTCACTGTCTTCTACTGAGACATCTCATGTCAAGAGTTCCTAGTTGCTTCTTTCTTGCAGTGTATTTTGTCAGATACTTTTTTAGACCCATTCACTGGCAAAAAAGGGTTTGTTAAATCTTGTCATCATGGTATAGGAAATTTAGTAATTTATTTGAAGATTAGTCAGTCTCTGTGATAGTCTACTGTGTTCTGCCAGCGGTGTAGCATCATTAGCCAAATTTGGTCTTTGTTTCATCTGTGTAATCCCCACTAATGCTAAGAGAGGCATGCCACTATTGCTAAGAAGAATAACTTGAGCCAAAGAATGTAAAACCATAAGTCATATGCAGAGAACTGTTACAGCAATGTTTTTTTCATCATTAAATGCTATGTAAATCTGTTTTGGTTTATTTAAGGATGCAGCTTTTATTTTTTTTCCCTTTTTTTNGGACATGTGGTTATGATAAGAATTTGGAGATAACTGACTTGGGCTTTGGGCTTTTTTGATGTATGCATCTGTCACTAACACTGAAGCTCAAAAATTGGAAAAATGTGTTTTGTTAAATTAGAAATAGCTGAAATGTTTGTAAGTGACAGGGGAGAGCTGAGTCTGATGTTAAATTATTAGACAGAATTGTAATATAGTCCTTACATTTTTTAATAGATAGATATTTTAAAGGTACAAAGAAAAATTATTCCCTGAAGTCAACAGGCACCCATGTTAAAGAAAGACAAGTTGAACTTTATATGTAATGCCCAGAGTTGTTGTATGAAAATGGAGACCAATGGTTTTAGAATTTCAAGAACTTTAAAACTTGGAGGGCTCTATTTTATATGTGTAAAATCCAATAGCATGCAGCTCTCTAACTCAGCTATTTTAATGCTACCAGGATGTAACACAGTCTGAACTGTGTAGAATCTGCTGCCTCTTGTTTGTATGAGGTGTGCTTCCCTTGCACTGGACCAGTGACAGGACCCAGATGCCCGGTAAAGCCTTGGTAGCTAGAATCCCATTGAGATTGTTGTGAGGTTACTCAGGGAGAAAATTGGGTGGGTGGTGGTGACGCCACACCTCAAATGCTGTGTTCAGTTTTGGGCCGCTCACTACAAAAAAGAGATCCCGAGACACTGGAATGTATATAGGAAAGGGGCTGGTGAAGGATCTGGAGCACAAGTCTTACAAGGAGTGACTGAGGGAGCTGGGATTGTTTAACGTGAAGAAAAGGGGGCGAAGAGGGACTGCATGGTTTGGTGGGGACGGTGACCACTGGCTGAGTTGCAAGACTTGCCTGTAGCTAACGCTGCCTCTCCTGTCAGAGGCCAGTTCATCTCTGAGCAGTGCCCTGTGCTTTGCTGCTGTGTTTATATCATTAACCTGCAACTGGAATGGTTTCAGGAATGGAATAAGTGATTTGTGTCTTCTACATAACTACTTCGGTAGTACTCGAAGGAACGAAATTCAAGTGTTGTAATTTTGACAAATATATACATTGAAATAAAGTTTCAGAACAAGCACAGAAAGCTTATGTGTCATCAAGGTTACTGTTTACTATTTTCTGCTTAGAAACTGAATAACATGCAATAAAACAGTGTAGTTATTTGGAAAATAATGTAAAACAGTGAAATGTAAGATTCATCCAGCAAATGGAGGTAAGCATATTATGGAGAAAGTGATTGATTTAGTTTTTTTTTTTTTTTTTAGTGCTTTCAAGTTCAGTTTTCAAGGTGATTTTACATTTTTGAAACTTCTCTACCTATTTTTCAAGGACTAAAGGATTCAATATTGGTGTGCTGTGGGGGTTTTTTTTTAGATTTTTTTGTTGTTGTTTCATTTTTGCTTTAATCCACATTTTAAACATAAGAGACCAATTTTCCTGTATGTTGTTTGGATTTTGGTTTGGTTTTTAACCTTGTGTTGTCACTTTTGTGGCTTTAAAGTGGGAATAAAATGCTATCAAAATAGAGCAGCAGTGTTTCACATCTCCTTTGCACCTGGTTCAGAAGGTATAAATCTCAACAGAGAGTACATAGCATGGTCTTATTCTTCATTCTCCACCAGAATTCTTTTCTTTTTTAATGGGAAGTAGAGCAACTTAAAATATTTTTCTGTTTAGTGCTGCAGGGAGTTGCCAGAAAAATGTTGACTTGTTTATAACCATAGTGTAGGCCTTGGCTTTTGCTCACATGAAAATTCACATATTTTAAAAATAAATAAAATCCAGTCTGATCTAGGCATAGTTTCTCTTGTTTGAGAAATAAACATGATATGGAAATGCACGCAATCAGCACTTCATTTCTATGCCATGGTTTAATATATAGATATTTTGTCTGTTTGCACTATGTGCTGACAAAACCAGAGCTATTAAAGATCAAGTATAGACTGAACAGCTAGGTGTTTTTAGTTTTTAGTTTTCATTTTTTTAATCCTCTTAATACTCTTGTAAGGATAATATGGGAGTATTGCAATAATTTTTCTTCCTATAATGTCTGACTATCTAGACAGACTAACCCTGAAATGTTACTCATGGTGTTACCTTTTGGAAGACAGCAGCTGGTATTTTCTTCTCTCCTACAGGTTATGACAGTCTCTTGCTGTATTGAGGTATTGTGCCTCTTGTTTTCAGATGGATTTGCTAGTCCATGAGTTTTCTGCTCTGGTGTCTGTCACCTCTTTGTAGCAGTAATCCCTCTACACCCATCTGTGCAGAAGTAAGAGGTTATTCAGGTATTGGAGTTAAAAGGAAACAAAATAGCAAGTTGGATTAAGTGTAATTCCCAAATTAATGTGAAATGAAAAAATCTACCTGATAAACCTGTCTGGTGGAGAAGAGCACAGAAGGGGAGGGGATGTAACTGCTAAGAGCAGGCATAGGTAGATTTTAATTTTGGTCCTTAATATGTCAGTAGTTTGCAACAAAAATAAAGGGCGGGAGGAATGCCACCTCTGTCTACAGCCAAATATACTCTCTGTATAAGAAAAAAGAATGTATGATCCTGTAGACTTGTAGAGCAAAATATACAAATCCATTTCTGCTTTGGAGGGCAGCTTCTGAGCTGTATGCAAGTCTATGACTTGAAGAAATTGTAAACAAAATCATATACTTCAGGAAACCAAAGTGAATTCATGGCATTGCTATTGCTGATTGACTAGAAATAATGTAAAGGATACAGAAAATTCATTATTTTAGGCTTTTTGTATTACTACACAATGCAAGACAATAAATTAATCAAAATAGTTCTGAGGAAAGTCCAAGACCTTCATTTATCTATTTGGAATGTATTTTCTAATGTAATTCTGTGTTGCCAAAGCAGCTTATTATACTGGATTCTCATGTGAAAAAATAAGTCATTATTTGTTGAGCTAGATATAGTAAATAAAAACCCACACACATAAGTGTAACTTGTTTTATAATTTCATGTTTTAATATAAAATCAGAATTTATACAACTGAAGTTAGTAACTAAAGTTCTGCTTATACCTAGTGATTTTCTGTACTTGTTTTTTTGTGTTTTGTTTCCCTCTTCTGATTTTGTAATGAACTTGACACCTTTAGAGAAAGTTACACGGTTCCCCCTTGTCCTATTGCTACATACCCTTGTGAAAAGTCCCTCTCCAGCTTTCTTGTAGGTTCCCTTCAGGTACTGAAGGAAGGCTGCAATTAGGTTACCTGGAAGCCTTTTTTGTTCCAGTTTGAACAAACCCAATTCTCTCAGCCTTTCCCCATAGGAGAGGTGCTCCAGCTCTGTGATCATCTTGGTGTGCCTGTGCTGCACTTCCTCCAACAGGTCAGTGTCCTTCCTGTGCTGGGGACCCAGAGCAGGGTGCAGCACCGCAGGTGGAGTCACACCAGAGTGGGGCAGAGGGGAGAATCCCCTCCCTGCCCCTGCTGCCCACACTGCTTTGGATGCAGCCCAGGACACGTTTGGCTTTCTGGGCTGGGAGCGCCCATGGCTGGGTCATGTCCAGCCTCTCATCCATCAGCACCCCCAGGTCTTTCTGGGTAGGGCTGCTCTCCGTCTCTTCATCCCCAGCCTGTGTTGATATATAGAAACATGCACATAAGTATGTATGTGCATTCCTGTTGAAATGGAATTCAGTGACTCTACAAACACTTAACCAGATGTGTGGGTTTCCATATGATGAGTCTAAAGGACTTGTGTTGGAATTTATTACTTGAGTGAAGGATTGATCAAAAGGGGTATGAAGGCCTGTAAACCTTGCTGAATGTAATTTCCAACACAACTAACTATTCAGAGACATTTTGTTTCACATTTTCTCAGAATTTAAACTAATAATAATAATAATGAAGCAATTTAGATGTCTCTATCCTTCCCTTAAATGTAGCCCAAATTTCTGAATTTGAGTTCTGTTTGCTCAGCTTGGCTCAGTGGTCATTAAAGCTCCATGAAACATCAAAAGCATTTGGGAAAGGTCTCCATGGAGCAATTTGAAATTAACCTATGTGAACTACAGTTTGCTTATTCTATACTGCAGATTTGGGGGATATTACTGATTATGAGGCTGCAGACTTGTGGCTGTACTTACAGTTCTGAGTAAATAATACTTTGAAAATATGCTTATAAAATGATGAACTGATTAAAGTCAGTTACTGATTTATATAATTTATACAGGTTTTTTATTGCTTTAGTTTTGAATATTAAATTTTCCTGCAGTTGCCCATGTTTTGGTGTATTTTGCTTCCCTCAAAATAAAAAAATTGTTTCCTGTTGCATGCATATTGGGCAGGTGGCAAAAGGCATTTTTAAACCATGATTCAGGACACTTCACAACTGCCTCTAGAAAAAAATCTAAAATACTTTTGATTTACTTTTGTGATGATGTTTTACTGAATTCATGAAACATGAATTTCATAGGACCTGCACAGATGTATCCCTATACCTTTTCAACAATCCCTCCTCTTGTTTTTGTATTTTTCCACGTTTTAACAAAATTATTTGCCAGTGTTGAATCCTAGATTTAATAGTCTAAGCTTCTGGTGTTTAGCTGGGAATTAATTAATTTGGCTTCTGACAACTCAGTGTAGTCACTGGTAGTTTTAAGTGTTAGTCTTGTTAGGTGTCACCCTGGCTGTGGATAATTTCCTGTACTGTTCTAATGGAAATAATTGTGCTGACAGTGTTTCAGTGCAAGCCCAACTCAATCATATAGTTATGGGCTGTCCTGGATGCAGAAAGTCTCTTTTACAAGCAGGAAGTCAGCTGTCAGGAACATGGCTTTGATGAGAAAGTGCTGACTTAATGACTTGTGGCTGTTGACCAGCTCCTGGAGAAACAGGTGTGTGTGTGTCTTGTGTCCTCCCTGTTACTCCCTCCCAGCTGGTTGAGGTGACAAGGAGCCAGAGGTGTTTGGGGGCATTAATCCACAGTATGTCATCAACCGTGTGGAACTGGTGAAAAGCAAGATTTCTACCTGATGCTATCCATGAAGGTGTTTGGACTATGTGCAATGGTGTGCCAAGCAAGAGAAACATCTGAAGTTAGGCGCACACAGCTACCAAGATCATTTAAATCAGGTATGAAATATCAACACCAGCTTCAGTAATCAGCAAGATGTGAATTGCTTTTCTGCAGTCAATACAGTAGTTGGTGATAACATAAACCCTATTTCAAATAAAACAAGCTCTTTCTAGAATGCAGGAGTTTGAGTTAGTCCATAAGTGCACTTCTGTTGGAAGACAATATTTGTACAGAAGCACTTCATTAAATGAGTCCTGAGTGGGTTAAATTTGCAGTTTTTTACAGATTTCTCCTTTTTAAGTATGACAACACTGAATGCATTTTGCACAGTTACCAATGTACTGTCACTGTACATTTACTTTTTAAACAACATTTTTTTCCTGAAAATTAGTCAACAGTGAGGGCTCAAGTCTTCAGCTCTGCTCTATAGCTTGAAATCATACTGGCACTACAAAGGAATTTTTAAATTGTCTTAATTGGACCCATGTATTTTTTTTTGTGCTGTGATTCTACATCAGTACTTAAGAGCTCATCACTGGCATGGCCCTTACTTGCTGGAGAGTTGTAATGGTTTAATCATTGCCAACAGAATAGTGCACTTAAATTTGAAGATGCAGATGCAGTTGGGGCAGAATAATGAGTCAGTTCTTTAATTATGTAGACAGTAGCAGCAGTGTTGACTTCAACAGACCTGTGCCTTTATACATCAATTCAGAATTTGACTCAAACTCTGACTAATGAACTCATTTAACTCCTGTGACTCAGAAATATGACTTTTTTTTTTTCTAACTATAGCTTAAAGGGCAAGCTGTGTTTAAGCAGATTTAATTAACCTGTCTAAATTTAATCATCAGACTAATAGGTATTCCTGTTCACTTAGGAATAAGACAGAATCATTGTATTTTCTGATTAAGAACTAAACTTAAGGCTGTGTGCCCACTTGAAATATGCAGTGTTTGGATTGGAAGGGGATATTGGGAAAGAAGGAGCAAGTTGTTTGAACACTTAATACAAATGAACTCGGCAAGGAAGGAAACATAGGCATTGCTGATCATTAGTCCAAGATAACAACAAATAGGTTAGAGAATATGCTTTAATTTCATGTGTTTTGTAGTGGTCTTGTGTAAGGGTTTGCACACCTGGTGCAAATTTACATCTCATTTGATTTCCTTTGTTCTCTTTGCAAGAACTGAAGCTGTGGGAGACTGGGTTTATTTCTTTCAAGAGAGCTCTGATTCATCTCACCTCCACCTCCAGCTTAAATAAAGCATTTGTAATGCTTAATTGAAGCACATGTGATTTTTGTTGCCATCTTCCCTCTAGCCTTTGTTTTCTTTCTCTATTCCCCCTAGTTTTCTGTGCCTGACAGCTCAGGGTCTCATTTTGTCCTCTCCTGAACTTATCCCCTGCCTCGGTGCCCTTACGTGTTTTACCAGTTTCAGAGCTTCCATGGCGTTTCTCTGAATCACGGAAGAATTCTCTCCTTACTTCTCTCCCCTAGCGGTCTTTGTTAGCCCTTCAATTCCATCTGAAGTACTGTTTTCTTTCTCCCCTGTCACCAAAATCATCATCTCCTCTGTAAGCTGAAGGGACACTGGAAAAGCTGTCTCTGTCTTGCTCCTGATTGTTCTGGGGTCATTTTTTTGCCCTGGTTCCCTTTGTGTGCTGTGACCTTGTTACAGCTACTTCTCTTCCTATTGTCACTTCTCTCCAGGAGGTTTTGGAGCTACTAGAAGGGATATTTAGGACAATACAGATTAGGCACATGAGAAAATCTTGGTAATGCTGTTTCTTTATAGGCTGATGATAATCATCCTGATCAGAAAAGTATGCTGTCTTTGGCCTCCATTGTCACTATCTCTTGTATTTGCATTTTTGTTACCTAAAGCCAATCTGAATTTCTGCTTTTTAAAGCCACTTTTACTTCGGATCCCTGTTTGCCACGGAGCAGTGAGAGGACTTCTCTGTATTCTTCATTTCTCTCAGCTGGTGGGATTGATTTTTCTGTACTGAAATTTCCTGTATTGAGGGCTTTCTAGAAAACGTATCCTTTACAGTTTGTTAGCAACTGAAAGAGTAGTCATTTAAATGAGTTTTGAAACAGTGAATAATCCTGTATCCTTCTCATCCTCTGTATCATTAATTATTTTTTGAGATTTCCAACATCTGTATCTTTTCTCCTCAGCCATTATCTTCCCAAGCTGGAGAATCCCAGTAGATCTAATCTTGCCTTTTAAGAAGGAAAGTTGTGTGCTTGTGATCATCTGTTCCCAGTACTACTACAGTTTATGAAATTTTGTGCATCCTTCAAAATGTAGTTAGACCTTGATTTACACAGCAGCAAAGCAATGTTAGTTTATTACCTTTCTAGTAATTCTTGGCATTCTGTGTTCTTGAATACCTGCTGAGCGCTGTCTGTAGTATGTACTTCACTTTTCCCTGGCGCATATGATTTGCAATTCTGGGCAATTACTGAAGAGAATGTGCTAGTGCACTGACAGTTTCAGATAGGTAAAAATGCAAAGCATGGAATTTGAGTAAAATACTGCAATTAGTTGACTGGTATAACTGAGTTTGAACATAAATATACATCTGTATCTATATATCAGATAATGAATTAGAGATTGCTGTGATGGGAGTGTTGAGAAGACTGATGTGTCAGGCCAGTTCTAAACTTTAATTTTAAACTTTACTGAACTAGGCAAACACTAACAGCACACCTCCTGTTAAAAGTTTCTTGTATGTAACGAATCTTTGTCACTGTGTTCAAAGTAGTGCCTTAATGCGTGCCTTCTGTGTAAGCTGGGAGTATACAACACAACAGAGCTGGTGCACCAGGAGATGACAAATGCTGCTGCACAAACACTATTAGTGTGAGCCAAGGCAGCTTTAGGTTTTCCTATCTTCCCATTCCACTCTTTGACTTTTCACATCAGGTCTGGAGGAAGTTTTCATTTCTTGCTCTGAATCAAAAAAAGGTGCTTGTCAGAGGGAAATGCTGGGAGAAGCTGGGTGGCTTGGAAGAGCACTCAGGAGCTCAGATGCTGCTGATCTTTGGGTCGTTGTGACCTGACCCAGCTCATGGCAACATGGCTAGAAAGATTATCTTTTCTTTGGTGTCATTACAGAGCTCTGCTGTGTTAGTGGTAGATCATATGAATCAATTCACACAAAACCACAGAGAGACGTTCTCTCTGTGTTGGGAACATCAACTCTCAACTCAGCAGTCATTTAAGACCATCAGGCACTGGATCCATGGTTTGTGGCAGCCGGTATTAACTTCCTCTACAATAATGGCTGTTAACCCTGGAAAATTTTTGCTAATTTCTAGTTTGTGAAATTTAACAACATGGAAAAACACCCATTGTATTACTGGTACATTGCTAGTGTTAGAAGGATTTTGCTCAAGATTAAGAACCAAAATAAAAAAAAGCCAAACCCAGGCCGTGACTGATCTTGAGTTACTGTCGTTTGTAATTCCTACCTAATTAATGGAGCTGTGAAAGTTTATACTGGCTGAGAAACTCCTTAATTTTTTTAAGTACATTCACAGCGTTAAATTCTGTAAATATGGCATTTCAGCATCCCGGAGTAAAAAGAGTGTAAGTTGATTTTCTGTACTGAACAACTAAAACCTGTTCAGTGGGAATTCTGAATGTGATGAGCACTTCAGAATAAAAATTGTATTTAGGCACTTTAGCCATTAAATCAAAATAATTTGGCTGTGTTTCTTGATGTACACACACACATATGTTCTCTGCCTCTTTCTCTCTCACACTTCATGCAATTCAGTTGCATTGTCTAACTGCAGCATTTTACCCAAATTGCGTGGTTTTACAAACTTAAAATTGTCAAAATGTATTTGTAAATAATATGTCCATATATATGCAGAAATAGATGTTTTTGAGTAAAGATGCAAGGCTGTGTTATAAATTCTTGCTAAATTATTACCAAAACACAAGAACTGTATATGGAGTTTTACATATGCCCTTGAGAACTGAAGCTTTCAAAGTTAAGAGAAGGAAAAGGCAGGGGGCGGGAGGGAAAGAAAGAAAGAAGACGCAGCAGATTAAGTTAAGTAACAATGCTTAATAATGTACTTAAAATTTTCACAATTTTTTTAATGGGAAAAATGGTACTTCTTTCATTCAAAATGGAGTGAATTCAAAAAAGTGAGTTTAAAGCATCAGCTAATGATCTGTGGCATCTGGCAATATTCTAAGACTTGGAAGAAAAAGACTGAAGTTACCGTGACTTCAAACAAAATGTTTCAGGTTGCTTTGTGATTTGAAATGCTTGAGTTTGGTTTCAAAACAAGTTTTTCTTTTTGTTTAGAAAAAAATAATGTGGATTTTCTACTTTCTACAAAATCAACATAAAATTCTTAAAGAATAAAAAAAATTAGCTTTTTGGAAAGCATTTTGAAAACTCCCATTTAAAGTCATATTTTTTCATATCTGTTTCATTATGCATCTTTACAAAGCCATTAATGATATACATATGCAGCCATTTTCAAACTCCTTTGATAATGTAAAATTGATATTGAGATACTTTTACTTGTGTGTAGAGCTTATCTGTAACTTATTCTGATTATAGTGTAAATTTTGTTGTTGGCATAAGAATTATTGTGGGAAGGGAGAGTTACCTGTTTTCTGCAAATACTGTTAATTCTGTTGTTAATACTAATACTGTTCTAATTTTCCACCCTTTTTTCCTACAGTCCATAGGAAAAGCTCCATAGCATCTCTACATTGTAATCACAAATGTTTGCAAAAAATTGATAATATGGAAGTACATCTGAAAGTTACATGCATAAATTTTCTAGTCTTGACACTGATAAACTGCCAGAACTGTATCATACTAATAATTTCATTGCAAAGTTGGGATGCTTCATAACTATGAAGAACTTAATTTTCTTGTAAAGTCAGGGACTAGAAATTGACGTTAAATCATGTTCTACAAAGATACATAAGGTGTTTTATCTCAAGATTAAGTATTCTTTCAAAAAAGAGCTCATTGCCTGGAAGTGCCAGTTAAAAAAGAACAAACCTAGTCTCAGGAGATTATTTAATAAATTGCAATCTTCTGATGGGATTATGTAGGAGAAAGGCATGTGTGACTGCAATTTTATAAGGAAAGGGTAATGGAAGTGCTGCCACAACCCTACACATTGCTGAGAATACTACTTCTGAATGATGAATGTAAACACATGGGCTGAAAGACCTCCTGGGTGACCAGAGGAAGGGAGATGGAGCCTGCATGAGGAAGTTAAAAGATCCTCTTATGTTTTGTCATTGATGAAAATGAAAAAACAACTACAACAAAAAAACCACAACCCACCTGCAAACATCCAGGCAGAGCTGCAGACTCCAGAAAATTAAAAATTGCTCAGGAATAGGTCAAGTTGAAAATATGAAGGTGGTCCTTAAATGTAAAAATCATGCAGAAATAGTTTTTCAGCACAGTAACAAAGGGGTGAAGAATCCTTGAAGACTGTTTGACTAGTTTATGAAGCAGGCTAAGCAGTTTTTGAACTAATAGGCCCCAGGAGTCAGTGTCTTCAGGGTTTTCTTGCTGTTTCCCACCTAAAAATACTCAGTTTTATTGAAGACACACTGAAAATAAACTCCAAAAAGTAGAGAGATTACGAACTCCAAAGGGCTAATTTATTTAATATTAAAGATTTGAGTTGGACAACAACTCGAAGTACAAACGAGTTATGTTTTTGAATGACTTTCTAAACCAGTGTTTTAGAGCTTTGTATTGTAATGCTCTGGATGCTTCTAATGCTGCAGGGTTGTGGAAGTTCAGGGTGTCAGCATCTTGCTTGGTTGTACTTTCTTTCATTTCTGATTTGGCTTGATTTAATTATGTTAGGTTTCTTTGAAACTGCTGAGTTACTCTGTGTGATAATACAGGTCTCTTATGCATAGGGGTTGCAGACTTAGCATAAGTATTCAGAAAGTGAATTTTAATAAGCAGATTTACTGTGCGTACTGGGAACAATAATTTACAACCTAATACCAACCAACTTTGTTTCAGGACACAGCTAGTGAATTAGGTGTCAGCACTTGCGTATTTCAGTGATGGTTATGTACTTTTTAAGAAGTCTTCTAAGCTCCTACATGCTGTTTAGATACTTAATTATTGCAAATCTGCCTCCTGATTTTTAAATCTATTAATTGTCATTAAGAAAAGTCAGAAGAGAGGAGGGCAGTTTGCTAGCAGTCTAAATCTTGGAAATTAATTTATAAGAAAAGTCTGGGGTGTTTTTGTCATCAAAGATTCAACTTGTTTTCTGAAGCTTACAATGTCATTCTGACCGAAATATATCATTAAAATGTTTCCACATGTACTGTGTGAAAGGATCCCTTATACAAGTTTCTGGTCTCTTACAGTGTGCCAGAAAGCATCCAAAGTTGTCTGTTTCTGGTGTGTGTACGCACGGGGAGCTGAAACAAAGCCTGGGCAGTGGCCTTGAAGGCTTCATTCCAGTGTGGGCATTGCAGCGCCAGCGAGGCTCATGCGGTTTATCCTAAATGTGGATACACCCTTGTGTGCTGTAATGGTTGAAGCATTTTTGTACCCAATTGTCATTGGTTGTCATTGCTGATGACTGTGCCTCATGAGAAGAGGCATTGTGCTAGCAGTGCAGGGCCCAGCCCTGGCCTTTTATTAGGCTCATTATCAACTAATTATGATGACTTGCTGTGAGGATGATCTACAACCTAGGGGCTGGAGTAACAGCAAAGGCTTTGAAAGCATGAGCATAGGAAGACTCAGTGCCCTGCTGATGGGCAATAAGAGCACCCTGGAGATCTAGGAAAAGGCTGGTTTTGTTTAAGGATATTAGCCAACTCAATGGGGTGAGGCAGTTTCCGTGCCCTGGGAAAGAAACAGCTGGTGAGCACCTAGCAGCAGGTGGTGCAGGCCAAAGGGTGGCAATTTTTTGCAAAATCAAATGTCTGACATAAGGACAAGATAGTAAGTGTGAGAGGGGGCTGATCCGCCTCTTGACTCTCTCTCCCCTTCTGGATGAGCTCTTTTCAGTCTATTTGCTTTGCCCTTGAGAGTTGAGACCATCAAAATTGAGGTGACCATCAGCTCAGTGGAATCAGAAGATACATCTAAAAAAAAAGCCCCACTTCAAAACCTTTCTTCTATGGTCTGAAAGTGAATGTGGTAATGTCTCTTCACTGATTGTGTCATGTTTCTGTAAGCTCTTCCATGTTGCACCTTACTGACAGAATATCATTAGCTCATGTGTTTCAAGTTTTATTTGGCAGATTTCTGTTTATATCAAACCCTGGGTTGCAGAGTAGCAGAGGAATCCTGAAATTCAGTAGAGGCAAATTCAGGGTCCTGCAGCTATGGAGGAATAACCCCATGCGCCGGTTCAGGCTGGGGGCTGATCTGCTGGGAAGCAGCTTGTGGAGGAGGATACAAGCTGTCCATGGCCATCCTGGTGGACACCAAGCTGTCCATGAGCCAGCAGTGTGACCTTGTGGCCAAGAGGCCAGTGATGACCTGCAGTGTATTGGGAAGAGCATTCCAGCAGGGCGAGAGAGGTGATTCTGCACCTCTGCTCAGCCCTGGTGAGTCCTGATGTGGAGTGCTCTGTCCGGTTCTGGGCTCCTCAGGACAAGAGAAGCATAGAGCTTATGGAGCACATCCAGTGAAGGGTGACAAACATGATTGAGGGGTTGGAGCATCTCTCTCATTAGGAAAGGCTGAGGAAGCTGGGCCTGTTCAGCCTTGAAGAGGAGCAAGTGAGAGGGAACCTCATCAATGTCTGTCAGTATCTGAAGAGAGGATGGAGCCAGGCTCTGCTCAGTGGTGCCAAGCAATAGGACAAGAGGCAGTGGGCAGAATCTGATGCACAGGAAATTCCACCTAAACATGAGGAGGAACTTCTTTACTGTGTGAGTGACTGAGCACCAGAACAGATTGTCCAGGGAGGTTGTGGAGTCTCCCTCACTGGAGATGTTTAGAAACCATCTGGAGGCAATCCTGCGCCATGTGCTTTGGGTTGACCCTGCTTGAGCAGGGAGGCTGGACCAGATGACCCACTGTGGTCCCTGCCAGCATTACCCATTCCGTGATTCTGTGATCGTGGGGGGCACAGACACATCTGTTAGAGCAACCTACACTATAGTAGGCTGTAATAGACATGCATGGGAGCTGCATGACTGTGGAATAGCCTGCACAAAATGCAATAGATAGAGGTGAGCCGTAAGATTGACTTTCACATTATGCAGAGTGCTTGGTTCTGATCCAATACTAGTAACTGCAATATGAAGCCTTTTACCTGTAGGGCATTGACTGCTGATCATTGCTTTCTGGCTACTAGCTGCAGGGAGGTGCCAGTTCCAGTCTAGCTTCCAGCAAGAAAAACCTAGTTTGCATGGAGAGAATTGCAGTTCCAAAGGTGAAGATACTCAAAATCACTAAAGATTACTCAACAGCTTCCTTTTCTTTTTTTTTCTAACCATATTTTGTTCTATTTTCAATCATTTTCCTGTCCTAGATTATAGAATAGAGAGAGACTTATTTTTCAGCATGACTGAGAACCAGTTCATATTACTATAGGGAGTCTGACTAATTTGTAAGAGAGAAGCTGGAGTGATCTGAAAGGCTCAAGAAAACAGAGTACTTTTTCTTCATGAGTTACTGAATATAAAAGACTGATTATGTCTTTTGTTTTTGTGGAGGACAGAACTCATCATCACAGCACTACCAACACCATCAATCTGAACAACCCGACAATTTAAAAATATTCTGTCAGAGCTTGTGGTTGTGTAGTTGTTCAGCTCCTTTCTCTAGAGTGAAATAATCTGATGCAGTATTGAAACTGCCACCAAGAATTGTTAATGTATAATTTATCTTTGCAATTAAAAAGCATTTTTAACCAAGTGTCACAACACAGTGACAAGTAAATTAGGCTGTGATTTACATTACAGTACTTTGCAACTTGATTTAGTGTCACCCTGGAGGAACTTACAAACAGCCCCAGCGGAGTAAGACAGTGCTTTCAGTAAAGAATGAATTCATTTCCCCTGTGTTAGCAAGGATTGAAAGATAGTTGCTGCCTGGTATTGAAACAATGATTCATATTTTTTGTTTGTTTTCTAACATGTTAGGCAATACAATAGCAAAAATTTCTAGACAGAAGGAATACTTGGGTCAGACACAGTGATTGATAACTAAGTGTTTTTATAAATAAAAGGCTTAGTTAAGTTGTTGGGATTTTTTTCTTTATATAGTAAGAGAGGAAGGTGAATCTGGTAATTTCATATTTTCCTTAGTCATTGTCTTAAATTGTGAGCTTTAGAATTTTAGAAAATGAAAACCATGAAGAAGAAGTCAGGTTAAATATTGCTAAATATAATTTACCAAAGGTAAGTTAAGTGAAACACAACGCCATTTGATTTAGGAAAAAAAAAATCCCTTAAAAATCATCAATAATATGAAATACTCACTACATTAGTATTTTGGGATATCATTCACTCTTGGTTTGGGGCACTTTCAAGTTTCCTTGTCTTCTTTCCAGTGAGAGTCCTATTATAGAAAATAAGTGCGAAGCTGTAATGATGATGGGATTTTGTTGAGAGAAAAAGACTCTTATACAATGAGCTAAATGGGTAATTCATTCTCCTCATTAACAGTTAGCAATTTTTAGGGAAATTATATGAACAGGAATAGAGTGAGGTTTACCTATATTGTAAACTTTCTTTGCTCCAGTTACTGGAGGTAGCTGAGTGAACTTCTCATTGTCCTGGAAATGTGAGAAATGTTCACACTTTAACAATGTTAACTTGCATTATTGTGAGAGACACAGTCAATTCTTTAATCCACAGTTACAGAGATTTTTCTCCTCAGGTCCCTTTAGATTCTCTTCAAGAAAGATGATGAAAAAATGAGAACAGATCAATATCATCCAACCAGTTACAGATATGTTAAAAAAGGTAACACTAGTTCCACATTCTAAGTGCATTAACTGCCTTTCACAGTGACTTATCACAGTGTATATCCATATACAAACACACAGCAGCAGAGTAAACTGGTGAGTAGGAGCTCTGAGGGCACACTGTGACCTGTTTAAGGTCACAAACTCACAAGAGATTGCAAGGAAGGAAGTGATTTTCGCAGTTTATAAAAGTTAGTTTCCCCACCATTTTTTTCAAATCAGAGTCTGAGCAAGTGGTGTCAGTTTTAGCAGAAGGTGTAATCCTTTGTATGACAAAGTGATTTGGCATTACTGTGACTTGGTCTCAAGTGCCAGCTGTTGCTGTATGAAATACAGGTTAACAAGAAGACAGGTCTAGCACCCAGTGGTGTTTTCAAGAGCATTTTCTTCTTGATGGTTATTCCCATTGTTCCTAGTAGCCTTAGTGCCTTAACAAAGTGTCCTCAAAGCTCCTGAAAAAAATAAACTAATTTGTAAGCAATTACATGGCAGTTTTTTCCACCCATGGGATATTAATTCAGCCCTAAATACAAGCTGTGACTTAGAAGGTCTTGTTAGACAAATGTCTTGTCCTCAAGAAAAAGGATGGTAGTGAGAACGCAAGAAGATAAATTTCAAGAAGGCAATTATTACTAATATTTTGGTAAGGCTCAGGTTTAGCAGCTTCATTTCCCGATTTCTCAGGCTGAAGGCTTGAGTATTTGGCACACATAAAGTGATGTGTGCCTTGGTGTTGTCTACTCCAGATCACTGTAAGCCAGAAATAAAAGCAGCATAGAGTGAATTTTCCTTCTTGAGCAAATTTACTTCTGTTCTACTCCTGCTGTTAGTGGAGTCGATAACAGGAATGACTTCAGAGCTGGAAATTGAATCATCTTTGGTCTTTGCTATACAGAAGTCAGGGAGCAGAACAATGATAAGACTGGAGCAGGAGGTGTTTATTTTATACTGACATGCCTCTATTAGGAGGGCTATGCACTCTGTCACAGTGAAGAAGGAAAACACTTCTCTGACCTGGCCAACTAGAAAAACCCTAATTTTCTGCACCCTTTGAAGGTCTTGGAAGTTACTGATTTTCAATGTTATTCTTCCTCTCGCCTTGCTCTCCACCTTTGAATTTTCATAAGATCCTTTTTTGTATGTTGATGACCTAATAAATACATTGAAAAGATGCTTACCAGAACTTGAACAGTGCCCATCCGATGCCTTTTTTTTCTGGGTGATCGCATTAAAGTAATTGAGGTATAAATCCAGATGGATGGCAAGCTTTGTAAAGTGAGAGATTTGTACTGAAAAACTAGGTTGACTAATAACTGTTCTTTCCCAGTTTTGCTATTAGAAAAATATATTTTCTAGTAAAAAGAAAGCAGATAAGTCCACCTTTCAAAAGCTAGGAATTACAATTATTGTTGAGAGCACAGAAGCTAAGTTTGATGTTCCTGATTTTTAGAGATGTGACTTGAAAGGTAGCCAGGCTTTTGGGTTTTCTCTGCTTCAGTTAATGAGTGACCTGCACTTATCTTGATTTGTGCCCTCCTTTTTCTCCATGTCATAGGTCAGTATTATGAAAACCTCTTTTATGTCTGTCTAAAGTGATTGTATTGTGTCATTGATTTATGCATGAAATATGTCTGTGTTATTGTCCAATGTAAGATAGATTATAGGAGGGACATTATCTGAGTGTGCATTGTTTTCTCAAGATACCTAATGATATCTTTGCAGTGCTAATATCACAATGTGAAAAAGAAGAATAAGGGTAGCAAGCATGATAGACAAAAAGCAAATCTTGTAGTTAGTCTTAAGTATTGGGTAGAGGAGCTGCTAGCAAACCAAACTGAGGAAAGGGGCTGATTTATTTACCTGTTTTGTGTGTGGCATAGAGACAGAGATATTTTTGGACTTAGATTTAGCACTGTACTTAGAAAAATAAAATACAGGAAATACTGAAAGTTAGTCTAGTTTAAATTAGCTGGAGACACAAATGGGTGTCTCTTTTCCTTTATCCCTGCCCTTCTCCAAAGATCTGAAAACCAGTAAGAATTAACTGCTTGGAGCTGGACTCCATACTTTCCATAAGACTGTGTGTGGTTTGTATGTTTATATACAAAATAACGTGGTTATCTACTGTGATTTACTGTATGAGTTTAACTCATTTTTTAATGCAGTTAGGGTGGATTAGAAACAGAAAAGAGGCAGTGGAAAGGGAGAAAAAGTAAAAGTGATGGGGCAGGAGACTTCAGGAGAAAGGTGATGTGGCAGTAGCTTGAAAGAATCCTTTAAAAAGGAAAATGTTTACTACCAGTGAAAAGCTAAAGGTGTCTGGAACTGAAGATGAGTTTAAACAGAGAAAATCATGGTGCCTTTGAGTTTTCTGCTGCAAAGGAGGTTACAGGACCTTCATCACAGGACATGGTCAAGGAAGAAGGAAGCAAAAGGAAGGTGAAGGAATTTGCTCTCAGAGTTGTTTTACTTGTGTCTGTTTAGTGTTTTAAAATACACGCTAAATACACTGATTACACTGTTACAATTATTATTAAAACCAACAAAAATTGAGAGGCAGGTTTCTGTGATGTGTTTTTTCCAAACCAATTTGGGAAGGTGATAGAAGAAATAGGCATTTAAGAATTGAGGAACAATGTATTTTTGCAAAGTATATTAAAGCATGTATAAGTTCCAAGGCAATTTATTTGAATTGATTATATCCCACATTGGTAGTTTTTACTTAACCTCAGCTCAAGTAAACTAGAGTGCACAATGTTTCCTGAAAAATCTTGAGATTATTCCTAAATTATAGGGACATTTGCAACAACATTTGCATATAGTAGGTTAATTTAGAATAGGCATACTGTGAATATCTTGTTGCCCCATATAATGATACATACTTAGAGCTGTTTCATATGTGGTTAACTATAGGGAATTTGAAGGCATTTGTTTGTACAGTGTAAAGTTAGATGAGAAAAGGAAAGGGTCTGCATTATTCATGTGTTTATTTTAGTAGGAAACAGCATAATGGTAGTGATTTGTAGTGAATAAAAATTGATAAATGTTGGGGTAGATTGTGGGATAATTTTTTAACTAGGAAGCTGGTATTAGGCAGGATGAAACTGTGCTTCTGTACTCTCAAATACAGTTTGTTTCTGTGTTCTGGTCTTTCAGTCTTATCCAGAAAACCATCTTTTTCCCAAAAGTTCACTGCAACCTCTTATGGCATGCAGTGGAAGTCGTCAGCACTGTGTTATAAATGCACAGACAAGTTGCACCACAGCCTTCACAGTGCTTCAAGTATATTGAATCAAAAAGCACAAAATTATGTCTTGGGCCATAGAAGGCTCCTAGCTGGGGCCAAGCAGCAGGAGAGTCTTTCTGGGAGCAGTGTGCATGTGAGCCACCCTGGCCTGTGGAGCCACTTAGTTCCACCACCAGAGATTGTTGCCACGTGTGAAAATACGCAGTGAGGTAGATATATGTTGGAACAATCTGTGATGTAATCTGTTTGATTTTACGCTGAGGCAGAGTAGAGAATTGTTCTCAAAGCCAACAGCTGCTCTTCAGCATGGAATTGGAAGCTACCAGCATAGCAGAACCCAAGTAAAATGTCTGCAGTCTCTCAGCTGATAGCAGTGCCTGTCTGGATGAGCTTTCTTTTTTTCCATCTACTTCCATCCAGCTCAGAGCAGTGCTGCAGACAGTGTACGTTAAAACAATTTGACATTTTGTAAAGCAGAGGAGAACTGAAACAGGCAGAAAATAAGAGTCAGTTTTTGTAGGAAAATACTAAAGTATACAAATGTGCATTCAGGGACACATCTTACTGGGAAACTAGCTACAAGTAATAACAGAGAGAAAAGATTTGCCTGCGTGAAAGAGCAGTGTTGTGTATTTTCAAGACCCAAGCTTACAATTACATTTGTTATGCAATCAAATTCATGCTTTTCTTATTGGCATTCTTTCTAATTGTTGAAAATTTATTGTTTTGTTAGATTCTAATAGTGTATCTGAAATCCCAGAGTGGTACTTCCAGTATTTGCCAGTTTCTATTGAGAAGTAACTGCAGTGTTTCATTCCTTTTTTGGTCCCCATTTCTCCTTCCTTTTTCTCCATTTACCTTTCTGGAGAAAACCATGGTAGATTTTTTCTTTATGTACTAGGTATGATTATGTTCAGCTGTGATCATGATATCCCAACCAAGAGAGTCCATAATATTTAAAGCCACGGGGGATGTATGAGATAGGGATGATTCTATGTGTTGAAAACTGAAACTCAAGAGATAGAAACATTTAATGATCTATGTTAGATATTAATATTGATGTATATAAATCTAGTAATTATTTTGTTTATAGACACATTTTATTTTAGCTAAGAGAGAGAAAGGAGAGAAAAGTGCTAATAGGAAGCCTGCTATAAAACTATCTGATCTTGAATTCTTATTTTTTAATGTACTGTAATAACTCGTTGAGTATGGTTGCAGAATTGCAAGTTCCAGCCATACAAAAGATTATGACAGCCCAAACAGTTTACACAATTCACTTTCAATTAAAAATATTCCAGAGAGATACAAAATTGCAGACAAACACTTAAAACACCTGTATCAGATTTTAAGTTTTTAAGTGGTATAAAGTGCTGTAATTTTACTGACTTCAGGATTAATTCTAATGTGCTGAGAAACTTGTCTCCTTGAATCTTCAATAATTTATCACACTAGCTAAGTTCAGGAAAAATTGCTGTTAAATTCCACAAACGTGAAAGAAAATGCAAAAACTCTAGTGGAAAAAAAATTCAAATGAATGTTTACAATAATTGACATTTAACATCCTATTCATGAACAAATATGTTTATTGATGCAGTTTATATAACAGAAAAAGCATTGTATTTTGAAACTCAAGAGGACTTCTGAAACTGCTTAAGGACACTGAGCAGGTTATGGTGGACCTTCTTAGGAGGAGGAATACTTCAGTGTTTGGTCTTTCAGTAGCAGCTTCTTTAAATATTAATGTGCTGTTGCAATATAAGTTTTTATACACCATATTTAAAAAGCTATGATTGTAAACCCTATCCCTGGATCAAATCCCTAGCATGAATACCGTGATAAAACTTTTTTTTTTTTTCCCCTGAAATTCCAATAACTGACATACATGATGCTGACTGCACCCTTCCAGAGAGACAAACAGGAGAGTTGTTGGACTTAGAGCAGAATTGTTTGATGCATGGGAATATTTTGTGTGACTTCTCCTAAGCTGAAAGCAGATCCAGTGAGCACCAGCCAGAGATGCTGTGTGGTATAAGATGCTGTATGTGTAAGACTCAGTAAACAAAGGAGGGACATAGAAGTGGTCAGTGAAATGCACAGTTTACAGGCTGGGAAATGGACTACGTCAATAAGAATAATGTGTTTTTCTTTCATAGAAAAATTAAATAAAGTAAATTTACAAGTGAAAACACTCAGATAGAATGTCCAGCAGAAGCACAAAATTTTACATGCCTCCATGAAGTGTTTTTCGTGCGGTTTTGACATTTTTATAGTTTTATAGTGAGTGGCTAAGCAATACAGTCCCTGGAGCTTTTAGACTGATTTATTTTTATCCTGAGAATGATTAGGTCTGATAGTCAACAGAGGAAAGGAAGAAAAAAGCATATTATTGCATTTGTTCTTTGTAATTTGGATTGTATAGGAATTCCAGTGGGGAAGTAAGTATGTTCTATATAGACACATAGAAGTGAGTGAAGAAACTCATAGTAAAACCTTGTAAACTGTTTAAAGAAATAGTCAGAAATAAAACTAAAAAATCCCAGCTTTGTGGACAAGGAAGTTATTTTGGATGCTGTGAAAATAAAAGATGACCTGCAGGAGGGGGAGTAACAGCAGTGCATTAATGAGCTCTGAAGGAGAGAGAATGGCAAAAAGAATTGTTAACTCACCGTTGCACATATGTGGGACTTTTAATTGGGGCTGCACTCACTACTTTCAAGGACAGTGAGTAAGGGTTTAATTGTTGGTTTTATGAAGACATCAACTGGGATGCCTCAACAGTTTTATTTTCAATATCATCCCTGCAGTTTTGTGCAATTGGTAGTATGCTGTCTCTTTTTGCTGACCTTTTCATGGTCGTGTCACTTCTTTCAGAGTGTAGAAGGACAGCTGGGGGAGACAGACATCTGGTGTAATGAAACTTGTTATTAACAAAGATGCAAGTATTGGAAGATTAGCACTTAATATTTAGGTGTTTCTGTTGTGTGATATTCTTCTCCATTTTCCCTCCCACCCCCAATGGAATACTTTACTGAAGCCTGTTCAGTAACTGAAGGTTACTTTTTTTTTTGTTAAGTGAAAGTTTATTTTTCAGTTTGAGATGGGCTGTGCTTTCTGCACCTCGTTCATAGGGAGGCACAGAGCAGGTGGGAGTTTTCCGTGTACAGATACTGTTGCAGTTCTGTGAGAACATGAAGTTACATTGTTGCACATGCTAACAGACCGCAAAAACAAACAAATAACCCCAAGCCAGCCAGCACCTAGCCTACATGGTTACAGCAAAGGAATAGAGTTCTGAAACTAATCCATAAATTTGACCTGCTCATTGTTGAAAATGTCGTAAAACTTCCAGCTTGACTTGAGGGTCAATGAGAGAGATTTGGATGGGAATCCCAATAAGAATTGTATTCCTTATTTCTAGTGGCTACCATTTTATAGATTTTTAGAGAAAATCAGCAGAGATGCAATTGCACACTGCTTCCTCTTAAAGTTAAAAAATACAATCTTCATGTTTGGAGAGACAGGGAAAAAGAAAATCTCTGCAAACCATAATCTTTATCTCAAAAGAGTGTAAGAGATTTGCATGCTGTGGATACATTAACTATGCATGCTAATGCAACGCTATCAGTACAGTGATCTCTAGCATTATTGAAGTGCAATCCACATATTGGGCTTATCTGAATTTGTTAATTAAATACTGCATTTAAAATTTGAAAAAGTATGTTTTCTGTGCATTAAGGTCTAACAAGTGTGACACACAGCTTATCTTCCAGTCATCAGCAGTTTGTCTTAAAACAACTTGTAATGAAATTCTGCTCTTTCCTGAATACTTTGAAAGGAGATTTTAAAAATAGAAGCTAGAAGTTGTAGCTAGAGGCACTGGTAAAAGCAGCAAGGAACACCTGAAGAAGTTTTGTCAAATGTTGTGTTTCAGATTTTGTATTTGTCGTCATAATTAGGAATGCTGGATCTTTAACTTTTTAAAATGTTAGTAGCTGCAGAGGCTTGGACTGGTGACAGTAGGCTTTTCCTTCATAATAAGGTTGTCTAGATGTGAGATGTGTTCTTTTTTCACTTGAAGAAAATCCCAATGATATCCACTAGCTTACAGCTGGTCCATGTACGTGCCATTTGGCAGCAGGAGCTCTTTGAGATTCGTATCTGATGAAGCATTTCAAAGCACACTTACCTCTAAGCACAGGGTTTTAATCCGGTGCTTTCAAAATAATGCAGTGTGTCAATTTTGATAAAATGAGGTGTGAGACGTTCTAAATTTAAAAGAAAAAAAAAAAAAGAGAAATAAAGAACTTTCTTACTATTCAGGTTCTGAAAGAGGCTCCTTCCAGAGCATTGGTCTGGATATGAGCAATGCGCCATTCCTGCAGCTGAGAGGGATCCAAAACTGTATTAGCTATGCATTGCAAAGAAAGCAAAAACTTTTGTGTGTTGTTTGTAAAATGCCAAATCTTTCTCCACTGTTTTCATTTTAACCTACTTATAGGGGCAAATCTGTAGCACAAAAATGTTACAACTTGAAAATAAGTCCAAAGCAATGTCTTACTTGATTAAAATAAGAATTATTTCTCTCAGAAAGCCCACCTAAAATGTCAGATACTTGAGCTGATACTGTCCGAGTAAGTAAATATAACATCAGTAAGTAAACATGACATCAGTGACTATGATTGGAGACTAGTAATGACGTGTAACAGAAACTGCTTCTGGGTTTGAAATTGCATCTGCCTTGCCTGTTTATGGTGTTGTTTGGAGCCACCAGTTCATTTGGCTCTAACTCTGGTATTTTAGGCCTATACTGTGCAAACCTCACGTGAGTGGGAGCAGGAAAGACCAAAGTCATCCCAGCTGAAAATCCATGATCACAGATCTTAAGGACAGAGGGGCACAAAACCAAACAGTTACGTAAGGCAGCTTGACTGTAAGCCTGTCATTTCATAGCAGGATTTATAGACTGTGCGTGGTTTCCAAGGTGGCTGGAGGGAAAGAACTCCTTAACAATGTGTGATAGTGGAAACACTTGCTGAATGCCACCGAGTGGGATGGATGTTTTCCATGAATGGAGATGCAGTCTTTGTGTGAAAATGAGGTCACTCTTCCAACACTGAAATCATGTATCCAACTGCTCTAAAGTGACCATTAGATTTCCTTGTTAACTGAAGCCAGTGGAGATACACAAAACAGTTACTCGTGTATGGGAGGATTTGCATATCAAATATATACTTAAGTGTTGGGGTGTTTTTTTCCTCAAAAAAAACCCCAAAAATCAGTAATTCAATAATGGTATATATGTATTTTAAAGGACAAAAAAAAAAAGTGATTGTGCAAAGTCTGGTGAAGGTATTTTGGTTCTAAAGTACCATGGAATAATCTGATCTAATCAGTCAAAGTAATTGGTGGCATAAGGCATTTTGTCTAGACAAATGAAAATCTGTTTCTGGGGTATTGCTTGCTTGAATATAATTTAAAGAGAAACCTCATACACATCACAATTATCTAATAAAATTTTGGAAATATAATGCCAAATTTTCCTAAAGTTTCCAGTATCTGTCTAATGTTGCTGATGATGCTGTGTGTCTTCATGCCAAATGGCCAGGGTTTACCCAGATGGATGTGCACAGCTGTTCACTCTGTAGGTAGTGACCTTCGGTGTAGATGTATTTCAGACCCTCACAGATGTTTGTTTCGTGACCATGCTGGGGAAATAAATAAAGTGCAAAAGACAGATTTCTAACAAGAAAGTACTGTCACAATCTTACAGAGTTTCAGAGTAAACTTTGGAAATCATTGCTCCAGCATTTTAAACCACTGTTTAATTAATTCATCTAATAGAAATTATATCAACAAATTATTTCTTAATAAATGTATTTAATTCATTGTAGTGGAAAAATATGGTGTGGAAAAAACCCATATCTAATCACTAGTGAATGCTACTGCAGTCAAAATCCTCTCTTTAAATAGGATACCCTATATGTCTTAAAACAAGATTTATTCATAAGAAAATTTCCTCTTCTCCTGACATAGAGCTGTCTTTGTCATTTCTTAGATCTGTCATTTTTATGACTAGGTAACATTGATGGACTTTAGCATTTTTGTTGTAAAAATTCGTGCATATGCGTATCAGCCAACTTCCTAAAATGAAGCGCCAAGAACATCAGCTTTGAAACACCGGGGACAGATTAGTGTACAAAGTAGGAATCTTTACAGTCCTTTCTAATATAGGCTTTAAAATTATTCGTAATGCTTCTTGTTTATTATCAGCTATAGAGAAAACACAATTCTGGCAAAGTTTTGAAAAAGGTTTTTATGAATCATCTTCTTCTATATACGCATATATCTGTATATACCTTCAGTGGTAAAAATACTGTTTTTTAACAGGTTCTGAAACTGGAATTAAGAGTATTCATTGCATCAATGTATTGCCTGGGAGCACAAGTAAGTTACATTTTAAAAAAGCTACCCATGCTTAAATGGAAGTAATGTATATTCCCTGATTCACAAATGATTTAAACACATAAGATCCACATCCTTAGAGAACTAAATCTTGATTTTTTAAATTCAGTTTGGGAGCCTAACTCTATCTGAATAATGGAAAACAAGATCATATGTAAATCAGGATGTATCATTTTAAGTCCTTCCATTTGTATTTATAAATATTTTTCTGTATACTATATGAACAATATACACTTATCCTAGAATTTACTGAAAGATTGAATATGTTTGGTAGCTTATAAATACATCTTTTCAAATCTGAAATCATGTTAACTCCTTTAATATGAAATTTTATGCAGTTTTTGCTAGTAATGGTTAATACAGTATAAGATCTCATAATTCTCTTCTAGCTGTGCAAAACTGAGCCATGCAATTTGCAGTGTGAGAGTTTAAATTATGAATTTCATCAGTTGATTGCAAATTATTGCTAAAATGATTTTTTATAACCATATATTTCTTACGTTTTTAATTTTCTCAAATTGCTGGGTTCTGGCAATAAATTTCTTAGGAGCCTTAAATGCCACTTGAAGCAGCTGTTCTTCCACAGTACTGACGTTCTTTCTTGAAAGTTTATTTTATTTTATCTCTGCTTAAACTTGTATATTGCCCAGTCCAATTATTTTAAAGGAATATGGCAAAGTGGACTGCTTTAAAATTGGAGGGTTCCCAAAGTTGCCTATTGTTGAGGAAAATAATGGGGAAATGACATTATGATGTCTCTTATTGGTTTTATATTTGATAAGCAGAAAAATAACTGTGATAAGGGTTTCATACTGCTGGCAGTTTTTATCACTATGACAAGATTGGCATGGCTGTTATCTTACCTGGAGGTGCACAAGATTTGTTATTCAGGAAGTATCATTGCCAATGAGGCCTAAGACACAATGAGGGCATCACCAGTGTGGCTATTCATTTCCAGTTATAGGATATTGTGTTCAATCTTGATTGACAGTGGCTTAAATTAAAGCTGAGATTTGGTAGCATAAGGTGCAAAATCTTCACTAGGTAGAGACATCAAATAGTGAAGGATTTTCTATTCTGCGTTCAGATGCTTGTCTCTCATTTGCAGTTCTCTCAATTACCAGTAGTAGTAATTACAGGGTGAAAAAAATTGGCCATTTTAGTTATTTGTAATGTGGTTATGTGTTCATAATTATGTGTATGTATGTATCAAAATGACAGAATTCATGGATTAGAGTAACTGCACATTTTATCATATGCACTTATTCTATCCTTACCTTTAGCAGATACAGCCATAGTTGTTACCTGTTTTATTGTCTGGTAGAAAAAGAATGAATAAAATAAATGCAAGCAAAGGATTCTCAGGTTCAGTGTAAGTTTTGCATGTTCAGACTGCAGTTCCAGTAAAGTCAAAAAGAATGTCATCGTGAGAATGGCAGCATAGTGGCAACATGGATATAGTTTGGTGGATACTCCTGAAACAGAAAAGTCCAAAGATCTCAAGTGCCAGATTACCCTAGCAGAGGGTCTTAAATGTAATGCTTAAAAGCCATCTGGGACACAGGAAGCTGAATGTCATTATAGGAGAAAGTGTGATCCTCTTCATTATTTGGTTTGAGCATGGTGTATATGATGAGAGTTTTAGTAGGAGGCTGGGCTACTGTGTACTGTCAGTTTTCAAGCAAGCATATCATTCTAGGTAGTTGTGATTGAGGGGGTAAACTCAGAATTAATGTCTTCTGCTGTTTCAAAGTATATTTATATAGCTTTTTGTTTTCAGCAGTGTCTCTTTTCATACACTGTTTCTTTAATGGAATGCCCTCTCATGAATTCTCTCTTCTGTGAGAATGATAGATGTTCATATTTTTAAGAATATATTTAAATTGGGGGAGTCCTGACTGATAAACAGTGTTCATTTTATGTCACTAATTTCTGTAGAAGTGTTGTCCATGATCCCCGTAGGCAGAGGATCCAGAAAATACTTATGTTTGGTACTTGATGCAAGACTCCTAAAAACTTTAGAGGAGCAAGGAGGGATGGAGTTTCTACTCCTTAAACTATTAACAATCAGGATAGAAATTTGGGCTGTGAAATGTGAATCTGCCTCAATCTTTGCTGTGTTTCTTAATCTGGCACAGGATTTGTCGAATATCAAAGGACAGTTGAGATGGCTTGTTATGAACTTTTCCTTTTGTGTTGGGTCTGGCTGAGCTGCAATGGTGGTGATATCAGCCCAGTGCTTTGGGTACTGCTGGGCAGGGCTGGCAGAGCATCAGTACTGTCTCTCAGCATTCCCCCATCAAGGGGCTGGGGGTGGGCAAGATCCTGGGAGGGGAGACAAGAAGTTATCTAGCAGCAAGCTCCTGTGTGCGACACAGACTTTGTTGGCTGTGCTGCTTATCTCTTTATTTTGCTGAGTTTGGGAGCATGTTAACACAAACAATGGCTCTGTGCTTTGCCCTGACACTGACAGCCTAGCTATGTGAGGGAAGCTATCTTCTGTGGACAGTGAGGGAATAGACCTCTTCTGCCCTGCCCAAGATTGATGTGAATGCTTTTATAANGGGCTGGCAGAGCATCAGTACTGTCTCTCAGCATTCCCCCATCAAGGGGCTGGGGGTGGGCAAGATCCTGGGAGGGGAGACAAGAAGTTATCTAGCAGCAAGCTCCTGTGTGCGACACAGACTTTGTTGGCTGTGCTGCTTATCTCTTTATTTTGCTGAGTTTGGGAGCATGTTAACACAAACAATGGCTCTGTGCTTTGCCCTGACACTGACAGCCTAGCTATGTGAGGGAAGCTATCTTCTGTGGACAGTGAGGGAATAGACCTCTTCTGCCCTGCCCAAGATTGATGTGAATGCTTTTATAATGCAGGCTCTCATGGTCATTACTCATCTTTATGTGTGCTGTTTAATACTTTTAATAATACTAGTACTGTTGGCACACTGTGGGGTTTGTGAGATCTGGTATCATCCTGGTGTAAGAGAAAACAANGAAGTTATCTAGCAGCAAGCTCCTGTGTGCGACACAGACTTTGTTGGCTGTGCTGCTTATCTCTTTATTTTGCTGAGTTTGGGAGCATGTTAACACAAACAATGGCTCTGTGCTTTGCCCTGACACTGACAGCCTAGCTATGTGAGGGAAGCTATCTTCTGTGGACAGTGAGGGAATAGACCTCTTCTGCCCTGCCCAAGATTGATGTGAATGCTTTTATAATGCAGGCTCTCATGGTCATTACTCATCTTTATGTGTGCTGTTTAATACTTTTAATAATACTAGTACTGTTGGCACACTGTGGGGTTTGTGAGATCTGGTATCATCCTGGTGTAAGAGAAAACAAATTTTAGGTGAGGAGATGCTGAAATCTGCCCTGAGGCATGCAGTTCTTGGCTAGCAGGGTGTGTGGAAGGATTTGGGCAGGTTCCCAGAGTGGTTATCACCTCCTGTGACCTGGGACTTTACACCTGAATAGGTAACCAACCCTGGCACGCTGAGACATGACCTGATAGAAGGCTGTCTTGCCTACCCCAATGAAAACCAGCAGCTTCTCACCCTGTACTGGGCCCTCAACTGTGCCTCAAGTCACAGTTCAGTACTCTCAGAGGACTGTACTACTCTGTAGAGCACTGAGCTGTTGAGGCAGTAGTTGCCTCAATAACTAGGTGGGGCAGGAACCCAAACTACAGCTGAGGACACTATGGCTGAAATAGGGACTCAAACAACAGCTACTACAGTAATTGCCCCAGTAGTGGGAAAAAAAAAAAAAAAGATATGACAAGCTACATGTCATATCATCCATAAGAAACAGAGGAAGAAGAAGAAGCAGGGAAACAAGGAGAAGAGAGGTTAGATCAAGAAGCTGTTCCTTTAGCAAAGAGATAAAAAGGAGTGAAACAAATCAAAGGGGAAACTAGTTACCTGGTCCCTGACATCATCAGAACTTCAAGACTGGTGAAAAGATTACAGCCATTCACCAGGTGAGTGGATTTCTGCCTGGCTGTTTCGATGCTGGCATTACAGGGCTGACAGTCAGCAGTTAAGAGGTCATGAAGCCAAACAGCTGGCATCCCTTGCTAGAGATTGGGGAATTGAAAGAGGAATCGAAAAAGAAGAAGCAATTTGCAGTCTCTGGAGATGGCTCCTCTTAAGTGTGAGGGCAAGACACCTGTTTTAGGAAGATCTGTGAACTCCCTAGGGAAGTGGACCACTGCAGATGACTGTATCCAGTACTTGAGAGAATCAACAGTGCTGGAAGTCATCTATAGCAATCTGAAAAATGGTAAGGTCTCTAAAGAGCCAGAGGATGTCTGTTGCTCAATGGCTACATGGAGGAAAGTGGTTCCAAATGCCCCCACATCATACTCCACCAGCTTGGTAGCATTGTATTACCCTGAAATTAATTAATCAGTTACAGAGATGGACCCCTCCTGTCTCATTAACACAGAAAAAAGTGGCTTTCACATCCTTACGGGCCAGCGTCTCAGCTCTCAGGGGCAGCCCAAAAGATCAAAGAGTCAACCCCACACCTTTTAAAGCAAAATTTTGGACTATTTCAGTCTTCACTCATGTCAAAATGTGGTTGAATGGTTTATGGCTTCAAGGATTAATTGGCAGTCTAGAACAGTGAATATTTCTGATGAGTAAAGAATTTTCCCATAAGAGGAAAATGTTTCTCATGCTGTCTCTAGATTTGCTCATAACTTTTATTTCCAAGTAGATTGGAATGATAACAGAAACAGCATAAGAAAACAATCTTTGCATGACTTAAGCATAGGGGTTTTTTTTGTTTGTTTGTTTTTTGTTTTGTTTTGGGGGGTTTTGTGTGTTGTTTGTTGTTGTTGTTTTAAATTTATTTTTGTGAATCACTAATATAAAAGAATACAAAGAATTAATGGGCTCAGTTATTTGAATTTTCCAGAACTGGGCATATATTTGAAAGGAGATGGTCAGAAGAGTGATACAGCTAAATATCATTACAGTGAAGGAGGAGAATGTAACAAACCCGAAGTTGCTTGTGGGATGGGATGTAAAAAAAACTGGAGGGGAGATGGACTCTCATTCTTTGGTCCTGTCCAGATGTCAGAGGGAAAAAAAAATGAAATAGGTGTGTCCAGTAGATTGATTCCCCTCTAGTAAGTTCAGTGGGGACTGATTATGGTGCTGAGAAATCTGGATGGGAATTTCTGATAATCAATTAATTGTAATAAATAATTAATACTTTATAAAGCTAGGGTCTATAGTTAGTTTTATTTAAACTGTGCATCTGATATGATTTCATTAGTCATCTGATAACTCTAATCAGCATCACTGTACTACACAAAAATGTGTATCCTTAAAGAAAACAAGGTTCCAGTCAGAGTTGACAGTCACTGGAAGGGTTTTAGAATTACACATCTCTTAATTTTAAATGTCATCTCTGAGGGCCATTGAGCAGGGGAATAGTTTGTGCTTGACTTGCTGTATCTGTGGTTGTGCTGTGTATCCTCAGATGGTATTCCCTGGAGCAGAACAGTTGTACCATTCTGTTTCTGAAAAGGTGAAATTGTGGCCATTTCTGATACCAGTAGTAATTCTTTATTATCATTTTCAAACATTCCTTTCTAATAGGACACAAATAGAAAATCTGAGAGAACATACGATTAAAATGTCAGGATCTCTTCCTGACTTGGATAATGACTTGGTGAACAGAGCTCCTAAACCTGATGAAGTCGCACTGTTACATCTCAAGAAGAATGGGTCAAAAAATTAGAATTTTCTATATTTTCAGGATAACTTAAGGTAGTTTCTTTCATCTTGCTGGAAGCAGCCAGAGATGGTATTAAAGACTTCCCCTCTAGCTTTCGAAGTGCTTGCAGGGATTCAGAAGAACATGGTGCTGACCCAGTTCTCTTAAGGTGATTTGTAGCTTCAAAGATGTGCCTCACTGCTTTTCCTTTTGAAGCACAGCTGAGCTGAGGTCAACTGTCTTTTGAAGCCCTACAGTTGCCGAGAAGAACCCAAGGTTCTGGTTTGCCTGATCTAACCTCTTCTGACCAAGGACTCCTGCCCATCTTCGTGAATATACATCTGAGGTTCCCTTTGTGTAGTGTCTGTGTTTTGTTTGTTAATTAAATGGGTGTTAATATATTAAATTATTATGTGAAAAGATTGTTTTCTTTTACTCTCCTTCCTTGCCCAATATCTGAAGAATTACATTCATCAAGACCATACTAATGTCCTGACCAATTAAGCGCTGGACAGTAATTCTGTTTCAACATGAATATATAAATACATATGTTAAGAAGATTTTGCTTCATATATATAGGGAATTTATTTCCTCAGTGTTACATTTTGATTTAGAGTTAGAAGTCTTTGTTCCTAGGTTAGTAGTTTCTTTAGGCCCTAGGCTAAAAATGAGAGATATGCCTTTTTTTAAGGTTTGAAAAAACTGGTGTTGTATTGTGCAATTTGAAAAAAAATATAAGAAGTTCTATGGAACACTGTGGTATAAGCCTTAACCGTAAAAGCATATTATATAAATTATATCAAAATTGGAGACTTAAAACCCACAATATTCCTGTCAAAACTACTTGCAGATTGTGTGGCAAATGTTGGGCAATTTTAAATATAATATGGCTATAGCTTTAAATAATCTTTGAGAGGTACTGGTTGTAAAGAGAAGTAGGTAGTGCAATAAAAGTAACTTTACCACACAGTAAAGTGTTCTTTCTCCAGAGATTAATGCAAAGTATTTGATTAGGGCAGATTTCATTTCTGTGGTAGATCACGTGTTTACACATTAAGGAGTCTCATCCTTGAGCTTGTTCCGTTCAGTCGGAGCTCTCAAAGTCAGCAAGGTGGCTCACAACACCTTGCAGAGGTGAGATGTTACATGTAAATCCAGCTGACCTAAATTCTACCCAGATCTGCATTTCACCTTTATTGGCTGCCTGTAAGTCTCCAGAACCAAAGATCTTGGGAACATAAATTGAATTCTGACCATCTGAACCTGAGCTTTTGTCCGCAAAGTAAAATGAAATTCATTGCATGCACCAATTGGTGTTTGTGTCCTCTGGCTGATGTTCCACATACAAGTGAATTTCACACCTTAAAAGTGTATCAGTGTCTTCAGGTCTTAAAAGAGAGGTTTTTATCCTGAAGTTTTGTGTTTTCCTTAAATACGTCAATGATAAACTTGTAGTAAGTAGAGAAAATTCTGCTTTCATCCACTCTCATGTGACTTTTTTTTGGTAAATAAATATCACTGAGAGAATACAGAAGCTGTGCCCCAAACAGACAGCACATTTAATGGAGAAACTTGAGATATCTAATCTATCTACAGATCACTTCTATTATCCCTTAATGAATTGTTTTTTGGAGAATTTTGTGATAACCTGCATAAGAAGTCATATTCATGCATAGTCATGCCTGTAAATTCTCTCTTGAAAACAGCAGATGAGTTCTTATTCTGTTTTATATTTTAACTTATAGTGATCTTATGAAAGGAATATATGGTCTTTGGCTTTTGCACCAGGAGTAAATTATTTGGGAGGAAAAACTACACCTTCCAAAATGTTTTGTTAGAAACAATTCTATGATCTCTCACTGGGCAAATGAAAAAAAAGACTGAAGGCAGAACACCACACAATTTGCAAACTTCTTTTAAATTCAGTGTTTAATAATGTTATTATTTTACCCATGAGAAGTTCTATGGTTAAAAAAATCGTAATCACAGAATAGATACACTTCCCTTTGTCTCTTTTACCTGTCAATTAAAATATAACTGAAATGGACAAGAGTTTTTGCTCATTTGTGTTATTTATCATTAAAATGGTTTAGTATTTAACTTTGGTGTAGATGCCTCCCAGTATTTTTTTTGTCTCTCCCCTGAGATAGTATACTAGCAGTGGTTTTTGTTACCTGTCAGAGGATGCTCTGGAAAAGCCAGAAAGGTTCCAGTTTTGCTTTGGTCTCATTTCACATTGCTGATGCAGATAATTCTGTTGGGAAAAGTATAATCTTCCTTAGATCTTTTTGTCTGAAAACAATTTATTGGTTTCAGAATTTTGCACCAATCAACTTTAGAGCCTGAATCAGTCAGGAAGAAGACATGATTAAGCCAAGTGAGTTGGAAGTAGACTACCATATTTTATCATATGATAGTAGACGTGTGTAGAAATACCAAGAGGATGGTGCCAGATTGTTTTTGGTGGTGCTCAGTGACAAGATGAGGAGCAGTGGCCATAAACTAAACCACAGGACATTTCATCGCAGCTTGAGGAAGAGCTTCTTTACAATGAGGGTGGCAGAGCATTGCAACAGGCTGCCTAAGGAGATTGTGGAGCCTCCCTGCCTGGAGACATCCAAATCCCTCCTGGATGAGTTCCTTTGTTACCTGCCACAGGTCACCCTGCCTTGGCAGGGGGGTTGGACTGAATGATCTCCACAGGTTCCTCCCAACCCTGTCAATTTTGTGATTCTGTGGTAATTTCTCCTTTTTTTCCCCGTCTCCATACTCTTATAAAAGAAAACTCCATGTGGTATCTTTTTAAACGGTAAGGTTTCTGTACCTATCCCTTTGTTTCAGTAGTTTATCTGTGTCCTTTTCCACAGGCTCAGTCAGTGAAAATGTCCCTATGGAATAACCTTTGCAAGAGAAATGATGGTGATGTCTCACATCACCTGACAGATGAAAGAGTAACACTGGAGAAATTGAGTATTCTCCTGCCCCTCCTCCTGCATCCTTACAGGAGAGCCAAGCAGAAATCAGTTCTGTGCTAGTATTTAATTTCTCTTTATGTTGTAGTGGATAGGAGCGGATTTTTCTTGACTGAGTAAAGGTAAAATGAAAAAGTACCTTTTTTTTTCCTTATACACTTGCAGTAAATACTGTCTTAATCTCCGTTAAATTGCTGACATAAAGAAAAAGTCTTTTAGTTATCGTATATCAAATGTGACAAAATATGCCAGAATCTGTTCCGGAGATTCCAATGAATGAAAGGTTTTCATACAGTTACTTTTAAAACTATGGTGCTCTAAAACAGTAGTAATAGCATCAGAAAATAATTTTATTTCCTGCTTCACCTTACAGAATGTTTCTTTTGAAGTTGGGGAAATAAAAACGTTATAAAAATGAGTTACTGTATTTTTTTACAAGGAATAATCTGTAATTCTAGGCCCATATGTAGTGGATGCTACAAGATTACATGTATGTTGATAGAAGAGTAGCAGGAAAACAACATGCCTTGCCTTCCAAAGGTGCATGGGGACCTTTTCCTGGAAATCCCCAGTAAAGATCTTTGATCCCCAGATGGAAATAAAAGGGAGTTTTATGCCCAGTGTCTGTGTAATCTTTGCTATAAGATCAGCAAAGTCAAGAGTACGAAAATTAAAGCACGGTTAATAACCAAAGAGAAATGCAATAAAATGATGGCATGGAAGCAAAGACAGAGAATATGAATAAAGATAGAATATTTTGAAACATATGCCTAAAATGCTGTATTAATTAGAACTTACCTAATCTCACTTTGGACCTAACTTATTCAAACTCTGTTCTTATACTTCAATACTAATGATATGGTAAGGTGTAATATTTGAGCTTTGCCAATAAATGGAAAGGGAATGATGAGAAGTTCACTTTATTAATTTCCCATTATCTTTTAGACTATTATAATGTATTGTCTTTGCCTCGTAGTGTTCCTAACAATGAAGGATTATTAATACATCCTCAGTGAATAGAGTTGAAAAATTGATCATATGCTTTTATTTTACTATTGAATACTTGTTTCCAAATAAACGTGCTGCAGAAAGACAATCGCTGTGAATCGCAGCTGCTGTTATTAGAAAATAGAGAATGTTAGTGACTCTGAAGATAGAGTTTTTTAGTCTTTGTGAGATATGCTTAAGTGTTTTTCTGAACAGTTATAATCTAGACATTTGGTGTTTTCATTTGAATCTTCCAATAACTCTCTTGCATTCATACTAGACCTATCATAATGCAGAGGAAATCTACACTAATAAATAAGAACAAACCTTTTCTTCAGGAGCTTGCATATAGGAGCTGGTCTTTCTCATCAAAGTCACTGGCTATGCTTAGAGATAAAAAAACTAAAAAAAAACCAGGAACAAATATGGAATTTAAATTCACATCTTTTGTTCTTGTTGCTTTAGTAGGTTTGTTCCACAAAAAGATGCATGGTCTGTACTCTCAGCTGGTGACAGCTTTCATACAGAAGCTCTGGCTAAGAGTCATATAATTGGAGATTTTACAAGAGTATTTGCTTTTCTCTTGGTGTGGCAACCCCACAATAACTAGTAGCAGGTAGAGAGCACCCTGGGAAGGTTCATGATCAATGGAGAGCAGCTGAACAAGGCAGCCCAAAGCCAGCAGGCTTGTTAAAACCTTTCAAAGGCAAAATCTGTCCTGCATGGGAAACAGCTGGTAAACGGAATGCCTTGTTTGTATGAAGATCTCCTGTTATATGGCTTTTCAAAGAAAGGGAAATGCTTTGGAGGCAGAATAGTAATGGAGAATTTTTTTGGCACTGTTTGTGGGTTAAAACTCATGAAAAGCTGAAGAAAATGAAATTAATATTAAACAAAAGGAGATTTAAGGAATATTTTACTAATAATAGCTCTGTTAAGGTAATGTGAAATATAATTTGATGTTTCTTAAATGTGTAAAAAAGCATAGCTATTTTAAAATAACTAAGTGAATTACATTTATTACTGCAATAGTTATTGAGTTACATAGTTTTGTAGCTCTATAATCCTTATGCCACTATGATTGTAAACACAAAAATATATGCAGAGAAAGGTGAGATATATAGACTGTATAATGTACAATAGTGTGATTATTACACATTTGAGGCCTGTTGTCTCCCCAGAGAGATCAGAAAAGCCTATTATAAGTTGTCACACAGAAGTTTTAGGGATAAGAGGCTGCGATTTATAACAGTGGTAAGGGTGCAAAATACCTCTTCCTTTATCTTCAAGGTACTTCCATGATAGATGCCAACAATATTTATGATAACTATGTCATTTCAAAAGGAAAAAGAGAATGCTAAATAAATGCGTGGCGCAACTGGATATATGAAATTATTATACTTATAATAAAATTATTTGGTGTTTTCAGTATTAGCCTCAGTTTTATCTTGACCCGTGGTGGATAGCTAAGTCATGATATTTCTTCTCCTTGAAAGAACATGTATGTTCACAAACAGTTCAAGAAAGAATCGTGAGACTTTTCCATTATTTATTCTCTGGAAAATTTGGACTGCTACATTTTCATAGCTTGTTCACTGAAGTAAGTTATTTTATGAGACATATGCACTTATATATTTTATGTATACACACATTAATTCCCCATTATTTCTTGGACCTCTAACTGCAGTGCTTTCTCTGTTCACTGCACTGATATTTTTGTGGAGCAAAGCTTATAATTCTGGTTAGCTTCAATGTTATAATGAAAGGTATCGCTTTTGTTGGTGGTTATTAGTGTTGTTTTCTTCCTTTCCAAATGTAGAAGTCCTGCTGAAAAAAATTGGAGCTGTAGATTTTTTGGTCTTCTTGCTTACTTTTTTCTTTCTTTTCCTTTTGCATTTCCCTACCACTTCAGTCTCTGTTACTTGTAGAATCAAAGCTAGAGCTAGTCTTTGACTGAAATTGGTTTGTCTTTCCTAAGAAAATAAGACTTTTTTTCTTTTTACTGCTCCAACCTGTCTGGGTAGAAAGGTAGATAGATGTTTATTTCAGAGTCTTTTTATTCTGAAAGACACAGAAAAAAGAAGAGGTTTTCTGAGCAAATTATTTTCCCACAAAAGCAGTGAATTAAAAGCAGAAAAGAGAATGCCCGACTATATGCAGTAGACAATATATGTACTTTGCAACTTCTGTCTTATGCATATGACTCTTTGGTTTTGTGTTATAAAATTGCAAATGTGATACAAATAAATGCTACATATATACTGCAAAAAACCAATAATATTGGTGTAGTGATTGCAAACATTCTTTTAAAGGGAAGAAGTAGGTATCTCCTTTTACCTTTATGCTCCAAATATTTATTTTTTTAAATTTTGAATAACCACAGTTTCAAATCAAACCATTTTAACTGGCTAAAATATAGTCTCTTCCTCTGCCTGTTCTTTTGTTGTATCTCAAAACTTCTACCTAACTAGGACAGAAATTTCTGTTATATTCCATGTGAATTCTCTGTGCAGTAAACTTTCTTTGTAGTGAGTGAGAATTTTAACAAAGAACAGCTGTGAGATCAGCCTTCCTGTGTGGAAAGATTTGGTATCACTGAAGCAAAATAGCTGAGACGTGGCTCACAGTTATTAAGAGATTTTGTTGTGGGATTTTTGTCTCAGGCAGCTCCATCACACTGTTGTATATAAATGAACATGCCATGTTTAGTACTAATAAAACAGATGGATGTAGTACTTTCATCAAAATGGACTGTATCAGAGTAGAAGTTGTGTAGAACACCTTAGGCTAAGTACCTGCTTGTTCTTGTGTAACCGCATATGCAAATATGTATTCCCCAATATGTTTCTCTCCCAGCAGCTGGGTGTTTTTGGCCTCTATGTACAAATTATTGACCAAGAAAAAATCAAAATACTGATATAAGGAGGCTTGTGTGGAAAAAATACTGTGTATAAACATCTATACTGACAAGATTTATGTATCACTGCAGGCAATTTTGTTCATATTTTTTAAGGAATAGCTTTTGAACAATTTACTTACCTACTGTAGTGAATCAATAAATGTGTTACATCTATGAACAGATTTTGAAGTGTTCATTTGAACATAAAAAAACTCTCATTGGTATTAGAAGTCATTATGTTCTGAAACTGACGTATCTTGAAATATTTACAAAAAATGCTCTTATAATCAGAAATGTTCACTATAGTCACAAGAAAATTAATGTCAATTTAAAAATTCAGTAAGTTTTCCACATAATGTCTGTAAATGGTTGAGGTTGCATTTATAATTATATAAAGTTTCTGGAAACAAGTTGTTTGTGTAACTTTGGGTGAGTTCTGTGCGTGTGTTGGCTGCATTCTTTTAAATGTGATGGGTTTTGTGGTTTATGAATGGTTATTGCTCTCTCTGCTCTCCCCACGGTGATTCTATGATTCCATGCAGCTCATTAATAGTTTAAGAGGAGTAGTACCAGGTGTAGAAATATGTAAAAATAACTTAATTTCCTCTGATTTTTTTATTTTTAATCCTTACATAAGAAAAGCGATGTTGCTCCACATATATGCATCCTAGGCTATAACATGTCATTCTCTCCTCAGGAGACTCCTTAATTTATTGTTATAGGACTAATTTGTAGGAAAAAGAAATTTAAACTTGAAATGTTATGTTCTTCCTGGTGAAATGCTGTGCATTTGAGAAAGACAATAATCTTTCAGCATTAGAATTATTTTTCTTTTTCATTTCTCTACACCTTGTAATATTGTGGTTTCCAAATCACAGATGATAGTGTCTTTTTACCACTAGTGTTAGTTCTTTATTGTGAAACAGTTTACACAAGGTGATGCAAGTCATTTTATTGTGTACTCAAAGTCCCAAAATCTGCTTTTGTCTTGGCTATGGTCTCATCTGGCAGACAAGACAGAGACAGGAGCAAGACTCCTGTGTGATGCTGAGCTGTTAACAAATCCCAGCTTGGAGTCAAAGTGTAAATGTGTGTATTCATAATAGTCTCATGTATACTTTAGAAAGTGATTTAGGAGCAAGTAAACTCCAAAATACAGTGCCATCTGCACACTCTAAAACATTTAAGTGAAGAATCTTGTGAATGTATAAATCACAATACATGCAGATTTCAATCTGGATTTAAGCTACACTGATTTTTTAATTTATTTTTTTCATAAAACTGCCAAATGAAAATAATTACACAATTTTTTCAAAAGCAGTGAGCTGGTCACTAATCCCTCTATTACTTCTTGTGAATTCCAAATATGTCACATTTTGTTTTAAAAGTTTTTTCCCTGTCTCATCTGGCAATTCTCAAGAAAAAAATTTCCAGTGTTGAATTAATAAACAGGTAGGTTTATTTTCCTTTAATCACTCTGTAAAGAATCTTTCCTCTGAAGCATTTTGCAGGGGATTGGGTAGAATGCCAGGGAACTGATTACAAAGATATCCATGAAAGAAAAATACCAGTCTCATAATTCTGTATTGATTTCCTAAGCATTAGTGACTGCTGCACACTGTGTAGCAGCACAAGTGTGAATACTCTTTAAAAATTTTGTTGGCTTCAACCTGACAGTTTTATTCTCACATTAGTAAATTGTCTCAAGAGAGCTGCCTTTTTCACGTCTAGAAATTCACTTATCATTAACAGAACAAATGTTACGTTGCAGACATACTCTTACCAAGAACTGAGAAGGCATAATCTTCACGTGCCTGAAACTCCAGAGGAGCCTGTGTGCCTGGCAACTGAATAACTGAAAATGCTTTCTTGTAAATATTTCAGTATTGTCTGTGAGGGCAAATGAAATCAGTTTCCTTTATTCCTCACACCTACCCATGCCCCAGAATCCTGTGGTATGCGGTTTCCAAATGACAAATAAGGGTACTTTTCATTATTAGTGACAGTTTGTGGCTGCAGATGAGCTTTCCTCATCTAATTCCTGTTGATTTTTGTTCTTGACCTTTGCTGCTGTGCCTGCAGGGTGGGTATCTAAACTCTGGTTCATTCTATTAGCCCTGATACCTCTTTTCATGATGAAGGCCCAGTTTGTTTAAAAGTAGTGCCATTTGGGTTGTAGCAGCTTTCTTACCACTTATGCCATAAAAAGGTCTCCAGAAATGACAAAAATACTGCTCCTTTTTCCCCTGCTCCCCTTTGTTGGTGGCTATCTGTTCTCTCCCAGCTGACGGCAAAGTGCCACCCACATGGTTCCTCTTGGATGAGGTAAAGCTTTCACTACTCAGCTGCCTATTATCTTGCAGATGCTTTGTATTTCAATGTCAGTTCTTTTGCTGGGCAGAGAAAGGTTCAAATGAGACATAATTTATTTTTATTGGTGCTGGCGCTTGAAACACAGCTCAATAGGATTACAGTACAGTTCCGTTTATACTGAATCAAACCAATGCTCCAGACGTTCTTAGTGTTCATAGAGGCTTTGATCTAGATATGGCCAGTACAAATGCAGAAACCTACTGAACAATTAAAAACCAGTGTATCTGAAACCTCTGTAAAACTATGTAGGCAGATTTGAGCCTCATCATTCGTGTTAATTTTGAAGTACCAGCACTTTTTCTTCTTTTTGTGTGTGGTTGAGTTGTCAGATTTTATTCCATGATGTTCTTTTTGAAGCTGGGGAGAGAAATTTCTCCACTGGAAACTTAAGAGTATTTCCTTTTCCTCATCTTGTTTATGAAGGCATTACAAGGAAAGTAAGGTGAAGAATAAAGTATAATTTCCTGTGAAAGTAACAGTAAATTAGAGAGGTATTTTATTTATTTTGAACCAATAGGAGACGCAAACAAAAAAATGTTGCTTTGAATCGGCTTGTGGTACTTGTCTTCTGAAATAAAACTTTTGCAATGAAGTCTTTTTATTTATTCTGACATTGCAAAATTCTTCAATTTAAAACTAATATACATAGCATATATGCCAGTGGATTTAGTACTGAAATATTGAAAAATTATGACTGAGATCAGAAAATGTGTGGTATATTTAGCAATGGTTAGACTCTTTAATAAGTTTGCTAACACAGACTTCTTTTTTTCTTTGAATAAAAGAGCTTTAAAACATGTTAATTCATTTAAATTTGCTGATAATATCAATTCAGAATGCCTGAGTCTTTCCTTTGCATGGAAGAATGCATGAGAATATTAGTTTTGCAATGCACTTTTTAAAAAAACATGCTCAGTTTCTAAACGTGCTTGCCTCGGTGGAGTATCAGCAGTGATTAAAGCCTGCATGTGCATATGTACGTGTGTGTTCCTTTGCATCTAGGGAGCAGTTATCCAATTTGTGAGCAGAACTAATTTCAGAATGTGTGTCTGGAGCAGCAAGATTCTTCTCTCCTACACTTGTAGACTAGAAACTGGTTTGACTTCTCTGTAGACTGCTTTTCACTTTGAAAACTTTGCTTATTTTTTTTTGTTGTGAGTTGCTGCCAGTGCCAGAACCCCAAGAGCCTGCATTGTTGTGAATGTTTGCTCTTTGCATGATGTCTGCCACTTCAGTGGCACTCAATACTATCTCAGGTTCAGCAGGCTATTCAAATATCTCCGTATTTTCAAATACAAATTTAGGAGCAATTTTGTCATTAAATAAAAATTAGAGTTTACTAAGTTGGTCGGTGTGCAAGGTAATAAAAGGAGATAGGAACCCAGTCCTGTAATGTAAGGTTAGTCCTTAGATCTTAGAAGTTAAGGGTGTTTTGCTATTTTTTTTTTCCATTTTGTTGTTTTGTTTTGTTTTCATATAAAACAGCTCAAAAATGCTTTGTTGCTGTTGTGTTTTGGTGGCAGAGGTGCAGTGGACCAGATGTCTCTACATCAGTATCAAGTTCTGCTGTAAAGGCTGTAGTTTGCTTATTTCTTTTACTAATGTAAGTAAGGCTGTAGGTCAAAATTTTATTCTTCGAAGTCAACTTTTTAAACGACATCCTTATTGTAGTTAAAATCTATCACTATTACTATTTCAAAATGTTGTCAAACAGCATTGATTACTTGGTAACTTGGATTAATTCCTTGTCAAAGCAATGTTTGGTTTGGAGACACTTTTTTGGATTTCATGATTTCTTTATGGTGGCCCAATGACTATTTCTTTTCCCTGCAGTTTTAGTAAACCTAAATGGCAGCAGGTCAGCATTTACTCTGATCCTAACTAAAATGTTCTATGCAAGATGATATTGATGATTTGGAATTGACTTCTAATTTACTAAGTGTGATAAATGTGTTGGGTCTTTTCTTCCCTCTAAAGGTGAAGAATTGCTAACATGAAGGGATAAATTAATTAATCTTATGTATTGTTGAGGTTTTTTACATGGGGTTTTGTGTGTGTGTGTTGATTGTGGTGGCAGGTTTTCAGTTATTTTTTGTAAAGCATTACCTTTTTTCAATTTAATTTTCAAGTTTCTCTGCAGTAATTTCTATTTAGTTCACTGGTTTATGTGGATTGTCTTTTACTCTCTAAACATGAAGATGCCTTACCCTCCTATGGAAAATAGGAGAAATCTTTTATGAGAAGTTTTTCTTCTTTTCATTGAAAGAAAAGCAACCTGTAGAAAGACTTAAAAGTAGATTGTAAAGGTAAGTTTCATGGGAATGCTGCATCTGAGGGTCCCTCGAGTAACCTTCTGTAATCTGAAAGCTTTTCTTCTGCTTTTTAGAATATCTGAAAAAATAGAAGTTTCTACAAGACATAAGGCCTTTCAATGAATTTTTACTATTATCCAATATATAGTAACCCTTTAAGAGCCTTCTAGGAATCTTTCCTTTAAGTTAAACTTTCTAAGAATAGTCACCATCCTTGTCTTTAGCTCACTGAAAAAAGAAATAGTATTTACCTTCTTTACTGAGAATTCCTGTAACTTTAATGTTTATTGATTAATGCCTGTCCAGTGGTCCTTCTGCTGAGATTTCCAGAAACACTTTGAATCTACAAAATAGAATGGATATCACAGTTCGTGTCACATCTGAGAAAGTATTTTGTTGTTGACTAGTTTTTTTCTGTTACTTGAAGGGTGCTCTCCTATAGTTTGCATTATGAGAAACAATAAATAGCTCATTAGCTTTTTTATTAGATTCATGATTTCTATAGCCTGCTAAGTAGAAGAATCTTGAAGCTGTTCTCAGCAGCTTTTCATGTCTTTGATCACTTTTGTTCCCTTCCTTTATACAAGGTTTTAGCTTAATTTTAGTTCAGTCACATGTTTCTGAAAAGGGGATGAACAATCTACAGTACTTAAGGTGCTCAGCCACTGTAGTTATATAATATGTTAGTGGCATAGTAATTTATTCTCTCTTCCTTTGTAACAATTCCAGAAGTTTTTTTATCCTTCTGACTTTTATTGAAAAGAGATTACAATTTCTGTGTTTTTCCTATGAGATAATAACAAATTTACAACTTGTCATAAAACTACCATACCTATGTTATCAACGCTCAATTTTGTTTGTTTTATCAACCCCACTTTTCCATTTAGCTTTAATTTTCTTTACTATGAATAATTTCAAATAATTTTTAAATTTTGATGTGACATTTCACTTCACTTGTTCATATCCTTTGGTGAACTTACTGAAGAATGCAGAGCTCAAGAGAGATACTGTAAAACTTATGAATGTTGCTTATTGTGGAAAGGACCATAGATTCACCTCTCTCCTTTCCCATCACTAATACATAATCTTCCATTAAAATGTTTTTGAATTTATTTCACGATAAGTTAGATTCATTATGAAATTTTGAAAAACTAAAATATTTTTGGGAATTCTTCAATAAGGCCAACCTATTCTTTCTGTAATATTCTACTTTTAAAAATCTAAGTGTATTTGTCAAAGACAGCTTTCTTCAAGCCAATGCTTACATTGAACCATTATATAAAACACCACTTGACATGCTTTTCTGGTGGATGAAATTTACCTTTACCAGACCTTTAAGTTATTTTTTTTTTAGAAGATACGTAGTAAATTGTTTTATATTGCTGTTTAATATACACATGTAATTATTGATAGAGGTGGTACTACATTTCTGTTTTCTAGAAGTTTCTGTCTGCTGGCCCTATATTTGCCTAACAAGGCCAAGAACCAACATTCTGACTTGACAGTTCTAGATAAATGCTGTGGTGAGGTCTCTTACTCCATCAGTGTCTCCAGTGAATTACACCAATGCCAATATAATCATTTGCATCTTCAGTAGTTCAGTGAAGATAAATCAGAGCTAACCTGCAAAAATATGTGTTGTAGAGGTTCTGTGTGTGTGATTATTTGAGTGCCTTTTGTGGTCCTGATGTGGTGTTGCTAAAATAACTTAGAAATCAGTTGAGTCCATATATTTGTTACATTATTAGGTGTTAAAGGACAATGGTTATAACCAGTCATTACAACAAAACCCTCCACAGCATGTAAAAGACTGTGAATGATAAAACAATGCTCTTTGAAACATGAAAACATTTAACAGAATATAAATAACAAATTGTCAGGCTCATAGATTTGTCAGCAGGAATAAACTCCTTTAACCTAATAAAACAGTAATATCTACTTTTCAATAACATTAAAGTAATGCTGTGAATAATTGAAAACTAGATTGTCATCTTCCTTTAACAGGAAAATATTTTCTATTTCTTTATTAGTAAATAGGATTACAATAATTTTTCTGGACTTTTTTCATTTCTCTTCATCCAAGGTGCTCAGCATAACTTTCTCCTGTCTCAGTGCTGCTTTTTTTTAATAGAAGCGCTAAATCAATGTGACTAAGGACATAGCCTGAAGCTTATAATTTCTGTAGCTCTTCACTATTCTTTAGCACCAAACATGCATATTACATAAAGCAGGTGCATTTCCTGTTTCACTGCATCTCTGCTTTATCTGGCATCCTACAGCTAAAGACAGCTTCACAGAAAAGACTATTTAGTGGATATGTTTGAAAGTGTATAATTTAAATTATTATTCTGAATACCATAAATATGTAGATCAGAACAAATAATTTTCCTATATGATATGTTTTTTGAGGCAGTGTTCTACATACAGATGGTATGATATTTTAATCACTTAGGGCCACATTTTGTCAAAACTATAGACAGACTGTGCCATATTTGGATAGCAGATTAAGGCAGGCTTCCTAACTTGTTCAGGTAGCTGTAGCAAGAGAGAGAGTGAAGCACTGTGCCTTGTATTTCAAAGAGAGAAACTGTCTGTGTTTGCCAGAATTTGTGAGAATCATCTTTAATCTTGTAATTCATAACAATATTGCTCATCCTGAAATATCTGGAACTGTTGTATATAGAGTTGTTAAAACAGCCTGTGGAAATATCACATAGACACTGAATTTCTGATTTTCTTTATAAGCAAAGTAACGTATAATTAAAACTGCAAGCTCATTTTAGTGCTATTGTTCTAGTTCAATATTTTTCACTGCTAAGAGCATTTGCTGTCTTCATAGCTTTTGGTTTTTGGCTTAATTAAAAAAATGTTATATGAAACTATGTCATATACATATCATTACTAGCTGGAAATCCTTCAACTTAATTCACTTCTGTACATTTTACTCATGCATTCACATAGAGCTTTTCACTTTTTGTTGCTCATTGTATGAGACAGCATTTATTAGGTCAAATGATACCTGGGGATATACAGAGGGGCAGTAAAGTTGTAACCTGATGTTGCTTTTCCCAACCCACACTGTATGGATGTTGCTTCAGGATCCTAGATACTAAGTGATGAATCAGAAAATCCTGCTTATGGGGATCCTGAAAAATCTCCAAGTTCACATCACTGTGATGTGTACAGAAATTCAGGCACTGCAACAGAAGTCTTGAGGTCAGAGGATCACACTGTCTTTGGGAAGATTAGCAGATCAAGATGAATTTGGGAAAGCAAAGAAAGTTCCTTTATGTTTCTGAGAGACGTAGCAGTTTTAATATTTTGTTTGGGAATACTTTGCTGATGTTGGCAGACTTCCTTAAAATCACAGAACTGAGGGAATTTTCCAAAATGTTACACTAAACCTGTGGCCAGGGAAAACAAAACCAATTTTTTTTTTAATTATGATTTTTAAATTATTGTACATTTCAGGACCTGGAGTGGGTGGTTTTTTTGGCCTTTTTTTGATGATTGGTTGTGGGGGTTGAGGATGTGTGTTTTGTGGACTTTTTGTTTCTTTAGGTGGTGGGGTTTTTATGCATGTCGTAGTTAATGTAGAAAGTGTGTTTGTGAACTGGCTGATGTAATGCCATATAAGAAATGAACTGCTGCATTAGGGATATCTTGACATTACTGGCATTTTAAATATGTGTACTTTAAATATTTATGCAAAAATAGTAGGGCTTTTGCTTTGTGGGGTGTTTTTCCCTCTTTACAAGAAACTATAATATTCATAATCTATGGTGCTTGAAGGTGCTTGAAGGAAGAGGAATGGAAGGGAGATAGGTACTCTTGCTGCTAATCATTAACAGGAAATAATGTGCCGGGGGAAGGAGGACAAGTGGGTTAGCATGGGATGCAGTGTGCTGGCAGTTTTTGGCAGCTCAAATGGTACAAGATGGAAACTATCTGCCTGAATTGAGCTATGAAAGAGAATAAAAAGATATAACTGTGTATAAATGCCACCCTTCCCACATGAGGTAGGTTGTCTGTGTGCAGTGGAGGCCAGAGAAACAAGAATTATGTAAAAATGTTTTTTATCTTGCTGAAAACAGAGTGATCAGTAGAGTAATTACCTTGCAAAGGGCAGTGAAATGAACACTGAGGAAACAGATGTTATAGCAGTAATCTGTTGGGAGTCCAGAAACTCGTTAGGGTGTGAGCAATAATCCATTGGAAATGACTGAGAAAAAACTGTAATTGTATTGCAGCACTCACTAAGGAACAGCACACAGATTTCTCAGTTATTTTCTCAAGTGTTGCCAAAATTTAGCAGTACAATATCTTCTGTATAAGGTGTATTTCAGTTTGATAATGAGCTGCTAGTTTATCTGAATGACCCCAACACACAGTGCTGTGTTGGATATCAACAGGTGAACAAGTTTCAGGATTTGACATATCAATGTGTGATACTTTAGATTACACCTATAAATAAGGAAAAACACCCGGCAATCAGATTGTGTGTGGAGGGGCATTTTTGTATTGAGATTTCAGAGTTTTTTTTTCTCCGGTGAACACTTGAGATTTTGGTCCTCTGTAATCAGAACAACTAACTTCAGATGCAGAAATTTAGGAAAACTTAAAATTTTGCTCTGAAATTATTTCATCATTGTGTCAGGACTGGAGACAGGACTGGAGCAAATGCTCTATGAGTAAGATTATTATAATTTCTTAACTCTTCTGCTTGCCCATGGCTATTCATTCCTAATATTACCGCACCTGGCACATGTGGGCCTCTGTGTCAGTCTAACCAGAAAATAATAAAGTCTTCATATCCGTTCACACTGATAAACTGATAGATTTCTGCTGCAATATTTGTCCAATCCTCTGTGAAGAACTTCATTGGACTAATGGTACTTTTTTGATCCTTTTTGGTAATGCCATACTTGCTTTGCTGTGTTTTTCACATTCAGTTTTTGATCCTTGCAAAGACGAGAACATATTGCCATTGTTTGCACTTTCTTCCAAATTTGAACACTGCTTATATGCTTAGACTTGTTTACCTTGCTGCAGTTTGTGTTGCTTGATATACATGTGCTGGGTTCTGTGTCTTTTTGGTTTGAATATAGATTTTTTAATCCTATTTTCTTTTCTTTCTCAGGTATATTTCTTCCAGTATTTTGCATTATATGTCTATAGTATTGCCCATAACACAGTGAGGTTTCTGTGAACTTCTTCATATGCGTTAAACAAGAACTAGTGGCTGTAAACTGTTGCAAAGGAATATAATGTAGATTGTATTTTTGTGTGATCTTCCCGACACAGTTTCAGGCTTTGCCTATTTGTATGCTATTACTCCAGAACAGGGTTTTTTTTTAAATCCTATAAACTTTTTGGCCATAGCTTCTCTTATCTCATTGAGTCTCAGGTTGCTTATAAGATTAGAAAATGTCAGCACACTTGTCTGGCACATTCTGATAGTTTTTGACACATAATGCTAGGATGTGTCTTTCTGAGCGTTGTGGTCCAGAGCAGTCTAGTCATGTTTCATGTACTTGGTAGTCTGGAGGATTCTTAGGTAGATGGCAATATTTCTGAAATTGACACATTCTTAACATGTTAAGAACTTACTTTCAAGTTAACTGATATCTTATTGCCTATTAATAATAATAAAAAAAAAAAGTGCATAAGAATCAATTCTATGTTCATTGAGAAGAAACATCGTCTTTTTACTAGTGCCCTATAATGATTTGAAATGCTATAATTTGAATTTGCTTTTTTTTCCCCAAGAAACTTCTGTTCTTTCAGAGACACTTTTACTTAATATTCTTATTGAACACAGTTTCAGCTTTCTCTCTATTTCCAGAAATTGCATAGAGTCATGAAGCTTGACTTAATAGCGCCTATAATCTAATCTGCGTATCATGATTTCTGCATAAGACAGGAACCAGTTCCAAGAACTAGGTGAAATGTCCCAAGCCTTGTAATCATACTCTTCTTGCCTTATATTCTGAGTATAAGTGGTCACAGGGTCAGAAGCATAAATTTTTTTAGTTTGCGGAGAGGTTGTTGCTTAGACACATGCCAGTTTTTGCATGGTAATGAGGCAATTTGTTGTTGTATGTTAATCTGTTATTTTTCTATTTTAAAAGTATAATGAATGCTTGATAGGTTGAAATACATTTGCATAAACTGTTATGGGTCAAATTCATGGATCTTCATCTTTCTGGGTTTGTAATGAGACATGAAAATCTAATGAGACTTTCTAAATGAAAGAGTTTCTTAATATGATGCTATGAATGTAGTTGTGAAATGTGTTATGAAAAATGGAACAAAACCAGAACAATATAGTTTTTCTCTAATAAGGGATTTTTATAAACAACCAACCAACCAACCTTCCTTTTCAGGACAGCTTCTTACACTGTGTCTTCTTCTACTCAATCCAAACTCCGTTGAAGTCACCTTTGGACAACGATCAGCAATGGAGAAATGAATTGGGAATTTTATTAATTCTTTTTTTTTCTTTTTTATAAATAAAAATTTTATTAGCTTGTGCTGTGATACAGGGAAGACATCTGAAATATTTCAGTCAATACACAGAGAGATTTGCTGACTTAATGTAGAGAAAGGGTCAAGGCATGGCTTTGAGTGCTGGCATCCAGAATGTGATGTTGGTTATGTCAGCTACCAGTGCATCAACAAAATCCGGGGCTTAGAATGGCTGGTCACCTCTGCCAAATTTGTTTGAAAATGGCTGTATTGATTTGAGGGTTTGAAGAGTTTGGCAACTGGTGTATCAGTTAGTTTTGAGGGCAGAGAATGATGTCTCACCAAGTTTACTTACCAGTGTAGATACAGGTTAAATGATGGACTGCAAATCAAATAATCAGCTCACCTTTGTTCATCTTCATTAGCTAATGGTGAATTGATGTACTTCTTATTCTAGTTTAGTGTACACAGTGTAAATACTGATTTCTTTGAACTGAATTTAAAACTTGGACCTGTCTTGGAGTTTACTTTGTAATTTCTGAAAGGTGTTGCTCATAGCATTATGTGCTTAAGCAACCTGTTGTAACAACCTAAGAAAATCTAGGTATAGATTATTTTTTAAAGTGATGAGCAATAGCACAAAAGATTATTTCTGTTATGAAAGGCTGTTGCAATTGTAAGATATCAGTCAAATTCTTTAATGTCATAAATAGACAGAAAATAAATAGATAGAATAGTAATTTATTTTAAAATCAAGACATTCTGAAAGATGATGCAAAATGAATGAATATCACAAAGCCTGAGTTACTGGACAATTTTCCAGAAACTGTAGTGAAAAAAAGAGCTGCTGAATCCATGCTATCATCTCCTCTCAATGATGCCTGGTGTGCCAGCACAGCTAAAAGCGTACATTTATCTCCCTACACCTCATTTGAATCCCTTATTAATGCTGACATCTGTTCAAATCTTAATTACCACATTACCACAAATAGTCTCTTGTCAAATGTAACCTAATTTAAAAATAGCTCAAAAAAACAAGTGCGAAATGTGTCTCTATGTAATACAAAGATGTTTTCTTAATAAAGTAAATGGATACATCATTTGGATAGTATCAAACCCATCAAGTACAAAGGTTTTTTATTCCGTTTATGGCAATTTTTTGTCATGAAAATTCATATTGTTGATAAATTTTTGTATATATGAAAACTGACTCAAATGCATTATATTTGGAAAGATGTCCCTTGTCTTCCTAGGAAAACTTTTTTGTATTGCAGTTGTTTTGTAGTTAATGTGTCTCTAGCTGATACTTTTTATAGAACTGCAAGCATTATTATTGAAAAAAAAACCAAAACACCAAGACTGAAGTATTTTTGTGCCATTTATATGATACGTAAATATTGAGCACAGTATTATGAGCTTGAAATGAGTAGCAAAACAAGAATGTTAAAATATTTCCCCTTGTCAAAAAAAAAAAGAGTAAATCAATGGCCTTTCTTGATGTGCATGTTTTCAGATGCATTGAAAGACCCTTAAAGGTCTTTACCAGGTGTATGTAACTCAAGATGTGCCTACCAAAAGTTATCATGCTGTTTATTTTTTTTCAATTACATTGTTTGAGCCTTTGCATTGTATCATGGCCTTTACCTATCAGGTGAAGTGGCAAAATCTTAGACAGTCAAAATGACAACAGAAGTCAAAATTTGCCCCTTAGGGTTATATAGATGAACCATCATGCTTTCAGGTGCATCTAAACCCTTGATCAGCTGTAAAAGAGGTGTAAAGAATCTCAAGGATGTGTTTGGCTAAGAGTAAGGAGTGCCTTCTGGAATACTGCTCATCTGATTGTAACTAAACAAAGTCCAAAAATGTGAAATGGGCAGGGGAAAAGTATCTGTGTATACCTGGACTTTCTGACTGGCTTTTAGAGATTCGTTACCAAGGCTAGTATCCAGTCTGGTATTGGTCAGTATCATCTCATCCCAGCTGTTGACAAAATAAGAGCTGTATCTGAAGCTTATAAATTGCCCTTGCTATATGGGCCATTGCTTTCGTGAAAAGTTTGGAGGCAAAATCTACCAGGTTGGATTTGGGACTTCAATAATCCGTAAGATTTATTTTGGATACGGCTCATCTGTGCAAAGGGGCTTTATTAATAGCTCTATCAAACCTAAGAATACCAAAATCCAATCACTTTGTAGACTCTAACTATAAAAAGTCAGTCATTCTTGTATCAAGTTAAATGGAACTGCTTCAGAGCAGGACGGGAAGTTGGTTGCTTCCAAAGGGGGTGTTCTGAGGAGTTGAAAGAATTCAGTAGTTGAAGTCTGAGAGGCAGTATCAGCAAGCACTTCCAGCCAGTGTGCTGAGGGAGTACTTTGTGTTGAAATAGTCCAAAAATTGTTTGACCTAGTGTGATGGGTTGACTCTGGTACAATACAAGGTATGCAGCCAAGCTGCTCTGTCACCTTCTTCCTCATCTGCACAGGGGAGAGAAAATGCAATGAAAGACCCAAGTGTCAAGATAAAGCAGGGGGAGATCACTCACCAATTACCATTATGGGCAAACCAGGCTCAGCTTGGAGAAATTACTTTATTACTAAAATAAACTCTTCCACAGGCTCAAGTGTGGGATCTTCTCTCCATGGTACCACAAACCTTGCCAGAAGCTTGTTCGAGCACAGGCTTACTGTGGAGTCACAGCCTCATTTGGGCAGAGCAGATGAATTCTGCTCTGGTCTGGATTCCTCAGTGGGCTGCAGGTGGAAACCTGTTCTGCCACAGACCTCCGTGGGCTGCAGGGGAACAGCCCCTCACTGTGATCTTCGCCACAGGCTGAGAGGAAATCCCTGCTCCTGTACCTGGAGCACTACTCCAGCTCCTTCTTTACTGACCTTGGTGTCTGCAGGGCTCTTGCTCTCAGTTTTTCTCACTCAGCTCTCTGGCTAAAGCTGCACTGTAACTTTTCCCCCTGTCAGATCTGTTATCCCAGAGGAGCTATCACCATCGCTGATGGCCTTGGACCATGGCAGGTCCATCTTGGATCCAGCTGGCATTGGCTCTGTCAGACTTGGGGAAGCTTCTGGCAGCTTCTCACAGAAGCCACTCCTGTAGCCCCTCACTGCCAAAACCTTGCCACGCAAACCCAAATACACAAAGTTGGATGCTGATTTCTGGTTCATAACCCTTTGGGTAGAGAGAAATAAATATGTAAATTATTTGCTCCTTCACTTTCTGAAAAAATCCCTGTAATAGAAGAAAACCAGTGGTCATACTGGTGTTGTTACTTTTACGCATCATCACATCATTTTGTGCTTCTCCAGTTAAGGCCCGGCTGTCTCATATAGACAACAAATTCTGTGGTGATCTAGATGGGATTCAGAGGACTTGTAATGTGGGTATCTAAATGTTTGTGAGATGAGGGATGTCATCTCTGTTGAGTTGTTTTCAATCTGTAAAAAGCAATTATCATTTAGATATTTTTCTTCTATTGTTTTCAGTGAATTGTATGATTGTGGTCATCAAGAGATGAGCAATCTTGTTAATCAGCGTTAGTGATTATGAGATAACCGTTCTCAATGAGAATTGTTCACTTAGTGTCTGTGCTGTAAGAGCTCAGGACTGCACATTGTAAAAACTTCTGTGTTTTTAAACACATAAGCAGTCTTAATGACTTTTCTGGTTACTCAGTCTTTCTTTCGCAATAAGTTCAATATTTCTGTCTTGCCATTGGGTAAGTTTCTAAATACATACATGTTTTTGTGAAAGTAGTGTACTGGAAGCAACATAGTGCTAAGGTACTGTAAAGAAGTAAATAGAGGTAAACATTTATTGTGCAGTTTGAAGCAAGCTGTTCCAGCATTGAAGATTGTGCCCTCTGATTGCATAAACTTTATTCCCCCAAAATGCAAGTTTTAGTTGTTGTGCTTTAATTTAAGGTAAAGTACAAATAGAGTGTTATGTTGTCTTCCATGTTTATGTATTCATTTATATTTAGTTAGCAGACTGCGAACATGCATTCCTATAAAGATGTAAGTGAAAAATATCTTCAGGTAACCTTGTGAATAAAAGGAAAACCTAAGCTTAGATCTTACATTTCCAGTTCTCTACAGTATGTTTTAACTTCATCTTCCAGTTGGCTGTTAGAGGACTTGGATGATGATGTTTTATTGGAAGGTTTTTAAAACCGAGATCATGTCATTCAAGAGATCTGATGAATGTTGGTATTGGGATAATCTATTGTGTATTGAGAATGAGTTCTATCTACTGGCTTGTCAAACATCAATAACACTGATTTTCTTAAATAATGCCTTTTTTGATTAAAAACTTGGAAGAGTCTTGGAAAGTTTTGAATGGGACAAATCAGTGAGCCGAAAAATCAAATAATGCCTCCAACCTAAAACTTATGGTTTCTTGATTTATTAGAAATATAAAATTATGGCTAAAGCAGACAGCTGAATTTGCTCTTTTCTCATCTCCACTGTCAGTAAAAAAACCACTTTCTCTTAATTTTCGCAAATTCTTGAGTGTACTGGAAATCATTGATTTTAAAATAGCTAAAGGAGCACAGGTCTGCTGAATGTAAAGTGATGCATCAACTATTTTTGCAATGCTAAAATAATAGCAAACAAGCGTTTTGTCTTATTTTTAATATCTTTTTGTTATAGAGAAATTAACATATTTCTATGATCCAGTGCATGCTAGATTCCTTCCTCCAAAAACAACACAAAGCTCTGCTCTCTTGTGCTCCAGAGAAAGGGACGGAAGGGTGGTGCATGCTAAAGAAGCATGGTATCTTTACCCTTGGGAAGCTGGATCTATTGCTCAATTAAATGCTACTTTTCTTGCTCAGCGTTCCTGTGTTCTAGACTACATGTGTAAAAATGATACCCAGGGTATTGAGTACTTTCTGCTTCTGAGTATTTTGTTACATTTAGTGATGAATTTTGTTTTGTTTATTCTATTGCAGTTTATCACCACCATACATCATCATCTTAGTGGAATTCTCTTCTAGTGGCCAAAGGATTACCCACAACTAATGAGTAACATCTGCACAGCTCGAGCAAAAACAGCTGATGCTTACAGTCCATTTTGGATTACCAAACCTTTACTATGTATAATCTCATGATAGCAAAAACCTCTCTCGTCCACAGCTGGCTGCTGGGGGGAAATAATGGGTTTTCACATTTAAATGCAGCAGATTTTTGATAGTCAGTGGAAACAGAATGTTCAGCGATGCATAGTTTAAGAGTTTAAAAGTTCCAGTGGGTATCTAGGTAATTGCTTGCTTTTCCCTCTCAGAAGCAAGTGAATGAGGCAAGAATCAGGCAATCTGTACAAAACTGTTTTCTAATTGTTGAGCCAACTACCTCAAAATATACCCCCAACTCTCAATCCCTTGTAATTTCTGTCACCTTGCATCTGCTTTCTTAGTCCTGTCAAGAGCATTTAAGAACAATGCCTTTTATCAGTCACAGCTTTCTGTCTATCACGAGTGCTTAGATCAATGCCACGTACTCTACCTCCAGAGGAGATCGATGTATTTTATGCTGAAAACTGAGTGTGTTATCAACACTTTTGTTTTAGAAATGGTAATATAAGCCTGAAGCACTGAGGACCTGGCTGAAGGCTTAGACACTTGAAATGAGCAGCAAGTCTGCTGCTGTAATTGTAGTGTGTTGTTTCTGATTGTTATGCCTGTTGGCTGGATTGCTTTAAATGTGTTCCTTTTTCCATCTTTACATATGTCAGTTTCTCAGAAATTTGGAGAGGCTTTCAAAACAAAGTGAGATTCAGTATATGCTTAGATGACATTCAGTGACTTTTGATGTGTTAAAAAGGATGTGAATTTCTAAAATGGAAAATGGATCTTTAGATTTTCTTTCCCATCACTGAAATACTTTGGTACCCTGCTCCTATTTACTCACTTTTACGAATGCCACATAGAATTTCATATCGCTACATTGAGAAATAGAGTCTATATGTCTCAGCAACTAATTGATTAATTGTCTTCTCTATCTGCAGTGATCAGAATTGATGATGTACGAAGTCAAGTTCTGAATATATGTTTTTTGAGACTGGTGATCCAAAGGTTACTGCAATGGTTAGAGCTGATCATTGCAGTCCCTTGAACAAGAATGGGTTGCAGAGTCTGCCTTCCTGAGGAACAAATGCTTTCTCAAGAGCTTGTTTCAGATCCATCACATTTTCCTAAAGGTCTTAAAGATTGGAATGCCTAGATGGTAAATAGTAAAGCTTGCTCTTCCACTAACAAATTAGCACAGTAGTTGAATGGTCTGTACACACTTTAGGGAGGCAAATTTACTATATTTGTGATGGATCTCGCTGGTCATGACTCTTTTGTAGAGGTGTCCTCAGTTGGTAGAAATGCTTGTGCAGCCCAGTTGATTGATTTTGGAGTCAGTATCTCTATACAAGGGCATTAAATATCTGTTGTTCCTCCTTCTCTGATGGTGTTCACCTCTGTGTACCATACTGAGAAGACTGATAATAGTCCTGGCAATGATCTGTTTCCCATAAATCTGTGTATCTATCCTGCTATCATGGGTAATGTAATAGTAGACGCATTCCCATTTCAGTCTTCAACCATGGAGCTTGTGTGACTGGAATTACATTTCTGAAAGGAATGCTCATTCAGCATTGCCTACTGCAAAAATGAGAATAATTCGAACTAATTATTCTTTGTTGTTTGTCTGTTAGTTTGATTTGATACCACCTGCCCATATTTATAATTTCTCCCTGTTTGGCTTCTTTTCTAGATATATTTGTTATCTTTCTTTCTAATTCAATGCTTTCCCAGTGCTGGTGAATATTCAGTCTCTTCATTCTCTTCTAATTCTTATTCTTTGCTATAAAGGGAATATCTACTCATTCATTACAGAGGCACAGTTGTCTGGCTTCTCAAGTGGGTATTGCTTTCCTTTGAATATAGAGAATGTGCATTCTAAATTCTTGTACACTGATTGAATTTTTTTTTTTAATATGATCATTGGATCTCATCTTCTGTGTTTTTGGATTTTTTTTCTGAGTGTCTACCTATCTGTGCATATGCATTATTTTAATTTACAGACGTTCATTCATAAATGTCTACACATGGGGATTTTTTCTGGTGCAAAACATTGCCTTATGAATTCCATCTTTACTTTGCCACAGTTTTTTCTTCGACTGCCTCTGGTCTTGTCACCCTTTGCACTTCTCTTTCATCTTTAACCAACATTCTTAGGGAGAGAGACCTTCCACAAATTCAGATTATGTTTATCTAATGGATCATCTGTTTATTGTTGCTGTTCATTAATTTTTTGTCTCTACTTAAAAACAGTATCTTGTATCTCTGAAAGATGTTCCTCTTTGACATTACAGTAATAAATAACCTCAGATTGGTAAGCAGCATGAGATCCATATCCCAAAAAGAAATTTTCCACCCTAGGCATCAGATTCCTATTTGCTGCTGTCAAAGACAAAGTAAAGTGTCAGTCTTCCGTGTAGTTGTATACATAGGCTTATTTCTTGAAACAAAATATGGAACTAATTTTTTTCAAATACTCATAGTAATGCAGTAGTAACACTCATTTGGCCAGTTTTGACAAAAGAAATAGTTTTTAGTGTCTCTTGGAGGTGGAAATACCATGTTTTCAGTTTAGATTAAATCCCACTTTGTTTTCTTCACCTCTGAGAAAAAAAATTCTGCATTACATAGCCAAAAGTAATTACCTCTATATACTCTTTCCGTATGTAGAACACCAGTTTTAACTCATTATTATTAACACAATCACTGAATATTTAAGTATTACTATTCTTGAGTAAGTGTACAAATATTTAAAAGAAGCATGGAAGGAGCAGCTTAGTTACTTTTACCTAGGGAAAATAGGTAGACCAAAGCATTTTTATGTGTGGTATTTTTCACACCCAATTAAAATTATAATTTTTGATTGCTACAGTGTATATATTTTTATTCCGTGTGGCATACATTAGGATTAGTAGTACAGGAAAGCATATGTTCCATTTATGCTATTGAGATAACTGTTTGAATTTCTGTAGCTTCAATATGTTGACAGAACTGTACAGTTTATGTTCTTTTCATTTCATTAGTGACATGAGAAAAAGTTATTTATATTAAAATGTAAATTAAAATAATTTTCTAGAACAGCATCACTATGTGGGCTGAATAAACTTAATAATATGCAAACAGTTTTTGTTTTCATGCCTTTTTTAATGATATGATTTTCTGAATTCTGTTTTATTTTAGACATTATTTGCTTTTTATATAAGGATCCAAGTAGCCTTTTGCTATTTTTCTCTCTTCAGATGGGCTGTGATTAAGCACTTCTGCACCCTATACAGCTGTTTTGAGTTTTTGTGTAAAAAAATACTTTTTTTCTGACTTTATTGGTCTGTGATGCCTGATACTCCATATACTGAAAGCGGCTAGAAAATTTCCGTTCAGCATTCATAAACAAGATCAAATAGTGTATCTCCCTCCTCCTGTGTCTGACGTGTTCTGTCTCGTGGGAAGTCACAAAATATTTTTCAACGGTTTAAAATGGATGAAGAGAGGTTTTTTGTCTGGCCTGCAGGTAATAGGTCTTTTCAAGATAATCATGATGCTTTTCTATGTCCCTAAGCATGTGGTCACTCTTAGCTCCACTTGAAAAACTGTATTTGTCCATCATAGGAAGCTTTTTTATTTTGCTGAGGGTGACATTGCTAAGTGTACAGCATTGAATATAAATACAATAAAGCAGAAAAAAATGTTAGAAACCTTTCTTTTTGATCTGTGATTTATGCTAATCTGTTTCCTGGATTCTCAGAATGTTTTTTCATTGCACTAGGTTCTCCATCGCAGGAAAGAGCACTCAGTTCTGGATGTAAACTTAGTTTACAAGTTCAGTAAATACCCACTCCTAACTTCTCTTGGACATTAGGTATATGAAAACTTTACTCATGCAGGACATAGAAAAATAGAGTGCCCATGGCACAGCTCTGTGGGTGCAGGGTTTCCCACTTACATTTGCACCTATAACTTTAGTTGACGTAGATTACATTATCTCAGAGATAAGGGCAATGGGAGCTGGTCTGGAGCACAAGTCTTATGAGGAGCAGCTGAGGGAGCTGGGCTTGTTCAGCCTGAAGAAAAGGAGTCTCAGGGGAGACCTTATTGCTCTCTACAACTGCCTGAGAGGAGACTGAGATAGGTGTCAATCAGCCTCTTCTCCCAAGCAGCCAGTGACACGACAAGATTATATGGCCTGAAGCTGAGCCAGGGGAGGTTCATGCTGGACATCAGGAAGAATTTCTTTGTGTAAAGGGGTTGTTAAGCATTGGAATGGGCTACCCAGGGAGGTGGTGAGGTCACTGTCCCTGGAAGCGTTCAAGAAACAATTGGATATGGCACTTAGTGCTCTGGTCTGGTTGACAGGGTGGTGATTATTTAGGGTGATTATTTATTATTAAGGGTTGGACTTGATGATCTTGGAGGTCTTTTTCAGCCTAAATTATTCTTTGATGATTCTGTATTCCTACCTTTTTATGACAGCCATTACATGTGACACTTTAACTGTGCTGCCTGAAGAAAAAGAACCATTTCTGTTATTCTTTGATTTAATTACCTGAGTTATTTTAAAGAATAAATGTAAATTGTGGTTCAGTTCTTGGAGTATGCCACAGCTGACAGCATTTAATTCTGCTCTCCTATTTTTTCATCACATAAGCAGTAGCTGAATTATTTTGTTGACTTTCTCTTTATATTACATTTATGTAAAAATCAATAAAGAAGCCGTATTAGGTTTGTTGTTTTTTTTTGTTTTGTTTTGGGTTTTTTTGTTGTTTTTTTTTTGTTTTGTTTTGTTTTGTTTTTTAACTGTGTGCTTTGTTTATTCTGTAATTCTGACTGTGCTGACATTTCTCCTAGGAAGACAAACAAACAACAACAAAAATGCTGTATGTCCCTTGTTACTTTGCAGTAATGTTGGTTAAGGTATTTATTCATGAATTTGTTAGGAAGGCTTTATGTAGGTGATAGAATTGCTTATACTATTGAGGTCAGTTAAGTCTGAAGACATGACAGTTGTGAACTTTTATGAAAACTATATTCACAGCTGTTTTGTAATAACTGTCTGAAATAGTATGGGGAGTGTATAAGAGAGATTTGTTTCAAAACTCTAAAGCTTGAATAATATTTGTAACTAAGCCGTGTCATGCTGTCAGATGAAGGGATTTTTTTTCTTGTAACAGTGACCTTATATGTTTTTACTAGCTTCTTCTTAAGCAAACTTATTTTAATAGAATAACATTTTAATATAATGACTAATTCTTTTTTTTAACTCATACCATTTTGATTACATTAACTGGCAACAGAATTTGGTCATTGGTGTTTCAAAAACATGTATTACAATTAAATGCTTTGTCTCAGGGCAGTGTATTTTCAGGAAATTGATTTTTGAGTTACACAGTGAACATGGTAAGTCTGGGAAGCCTTTATATGCTACTACTAAGTGCTATTTATTATCTGTCAGATAGGGAATGGACTCCAGTGTTTTGGAATGAAGTCAGCCTTTGCTTTCTGATTGAAGAGAACCTGGATATGGTGATTCAAAAGCATAGTAGCAGTCACACTGTGGTTGATCTTTTTGGTGCTTGTGCTTATATTGGTGTGTGGCTGAGAAAATTCCTTTATCTTTCTTCTTCTTGATCAACAGAAATGGACTAAAAGAAAGCACATTAATGTCTATTTCCATTATATCTAGGAAACGGCACAGAACATTTCTGTTTATTTTGGCAGCAGTTTTTGGTAGCTATGAATAACCATGGAGCCACTACTCTTATTAGGCAGAAACTTTCTTGTACTGGTGTTTCATTGATTTTAAAAAGTTCACTGAAAGTGTCTAGTTTGTTTTTTGCTGAATCTTGCAATGTCTTAGGCTTTTTGGGTTCTTGTGATGCAGTCACCTTTTAACAACATTTCTACTTGTGGGATGTGTGTAAATATTCTAATAAGTTTTGATTTGCCTGTATGTAGTTCTTCATATGATACCTTGTGTACTAAGGGAAGTTCTCAAGCTGTTTACATAATGGTCCATTTATTCTGGGAGTGGTAACGAATAAAATACTTCATGCACAGAAACGATATTAAATGTACTGGAAGTTCTTATTATAACCAAAGATGTGGGGGAGAGAAAGGTGAGAGAGGAGCCTGGAGCGGTCAGCAGGATCCCCAGAAAGGGATTTCAGGTGTAGTCTGGGTCTCTGTAGGTGGTAGGTAGGTCTTGAAGGTCTAGAGATGGCTTACTTAATGAGCAGGGCCACTGTGCAATGCAGCATATGAAATCCTGAGCTGACTTCTCAGTAACTGGTAATGTGAAACATTAAAGTTCTAGATATTAATTGTTCTAGAATTATTTTGACTTAAATGCTACTACATGGAGGACTACCAGCAAAGTGACTAAGCTAGATTAAATCCAAGTGCAGTCTGTGTTTAAATCTTACCACATTTCTGGTTTCAAGTTATTTATTGCTTTTTGTCAGTTTATACATCTTGTTCCTAATTACAGCCAGCTATTAAGATTAATGCTTACCTTGAGCAACCAGTATTTGCCAGGTTTACCTTTTGTTTTGTCTGCCTGATGGATCTGCTGAAAAGAGAAGGTTTACAGGATTCCCCCTCAGAAGCAGGGAAGATTGATCAAGTGTAATGATAAAAACAGCAGCATCATTTTGGCTTTACCAGGGGATAAAAGCTTATCAAAATGATACAGCTAAACAAAAGTGAAAACCAATTAGTCAGTGACTATAGTTTTTCTGCAGGGATTTTGTTAATCTTTTATCACCTGATTAAATTTGTCTTATACTGCTGTTGAAAATGGAAAAATGTCCGCTATTTTTTTTAATATGGGGGCTATTATATTTTAGCATTAACTTTTAATTTATTTCACTAACAGATTGTCACTTGCATTCTTAAACTAGTGAATATTTGCAGTCATCTCAGTGCAATAAACACACATTAAAAGCTTAGTGACTTGCACCACCATAGGTTGAGTCAGAGGAGTTTTAAAATCTACCCCAGAGTAGACACAAAAAAGCTTTCAGGGTGCTTTTTAATCTTAGACCTGTGAAATTTGATGTTTCTTTACTTTGGTAGGCTCTGCATGTGTACAGAGGTCTGCATTTCCTCCTTTTATGTGAAGAGATGTATAGTCCATAACAGGACAGTAATGCTGGCTTGTTCAGTTAGGCCATATTTTACTTTAATTATGTCAGAAGTTGAGCTAAAGTTACTAAAAATTTGTTACTGTACTCTTCAAGCTAAGAGATACTATTGTCTTAAAAAAGAAAAAAAAAGTAAAACACTACAGTTAAATAATCTGATTAAGTAATGATATGCAGTCACAGATCTCCCTCCCTCGCTTTTTTCCACATGTTGTTATTGGTACAACTGAAAGACTGCAATCAAGTAACAGCTCAATCCTTTTGAAAAGCTGCATCAACAACCCCTTTGCCTATGAGTTTTCATGGGTGTGGGTGTGGTTGTCATGCTGGTGCACATGGGTAGCACTCCAGTGACCATGACAGGTTTTTATTGGGATTTGACTGGCTGCCTGTGGTGCTCTTTGGGCAGTGTGGGATTCTTTTATCAGAGAGACAAGCAGCCCTCATGGGGACAGGCACTCTGATACTGCAGCATGGAGATGGCCATGCTAGAAAAATCAAAAAAGCTACCTGTGCAAGAGGGTTTCAAGAGGACAGATGTGGTGTATGTTGCTTGTCAGCCTGATGCAAATGCTGAGATACTTGTGATGCTCCAGGCAAAGATATTTCAGAATATATTGTGCAGGAAGCACCAAGGGTCAGTTGATTTTAATACTTCATGATAGGTCATACATGGTGTTTCAGTTCAGGAACTCAGCTCTCAAGCAGAAATAGTCTACAAAGTGGAGTAGGAGGTTATGTACCACTGCCAAGGTAGTTCTTCTCCCATTTATTGGAAAGTGGAGGCTCCTGAAAAATCTTGCAGTTGTCATTACTAATCTAATATCCCATCTAATTAATTTTCTTGATTTCTTTAAAAATACTCTGTATTCCTCTGTTGAATCACAAGGCATCGCTCCCCTAAAAGTGCCTTGACATTGCAAATTTCAATGAGTCATAAATAAAAGCACTGAATAGCATTCCATTGTATTTTGTAAGAAACTGTTTGCAATGAGTTCCCACACTGCATAATACATGAAAGACTTTGTTAATTAATTGCCCACCTCATTTTCTAAAGTTTTTTTCCAACACATCTCAAGACGTGCTGGGCAGCTATTTTCAGCTGTGTCTCTTATCGAACACATACTTGGGGAACTGAAGCTTCCCATTCACACTAAGTCTGGAATTTTGCATGCTTCTGTTTAATCATGTCAAATGAAGCTCTCACCCATACTGCCTTTGTAGATGGTCCAAAATTAGAAGCTTATTATGAGTTGAATGTATCTACTTATATATGGGCAATTAAATTGCCTTGATAGAAAAAATGAACATGTAATATGTAGGACAGGCAAAGTTTATTTTTTTGATTGTTGTCATTTCAGAGTTGATATGCTCCTTGGAGATTATGTTTTAAAACCAATAGTTTGTTGAAAGTATAATAGTTAAAATTCTGAATATTTAAAGAAGGTTGCATCTGGAGACTAAATGCCGAAAAAGTTAGAAAAAATGCCAGTTTTTCTCTATAAGTTATCCCTAAATAAAGCTTTTATCAAATGCTTTTTATTTCTTTGTAAGACTTCATATTAAAACATGTATTGTAGTGGTGATGCTTAAGTAAGTTATGTTTCCTGAAATTCAGACGAATCAGAATTTATATATTAGAATAGTCTATTAAATGGAAAGCCACATGTTGGCTTGATGATACGACATTGTTTTATTTAGCCCAGGTTGCTATAAATACTATATATGTGTTTCTTAAAACTGAAACAAGTTATGTAATAAACTACTAAAAAATGAGACTTCAGAAAAGGCTGAAATAAGCTTTTGAGAATTTTTCCAGCAACTATTCTTTCAACAAATGATCTTAATAAAAATCTAATCTGCATTGTTCCTTTTTGTTGTCCTTTGTTTTTTCTCCCAAAGCTAAATGTGCCAGGCATTGTAATGAATTCATTACACATAGATGTCAGAATTGGCTTTGGCTCTTCACATTTGCTAACAGGTAATGAACTAGAACAATTGGCAATCTATGCAGATTTCTTACTGTGAAGGCAGTTTCTTTAATTTGAACAGATGACCTGAGGACAGGGTCCATTAGCATAACCATAGTTGGTGTGCAAAGGGGTATTTAGCAAGAGGAGTTTCTTAATATTTTTCCTTTTCTTTCATTTGACAGAAATAGATGACATTTGATTTTGCAATTACTTAAAGCCAAGAGCACTTTTGTCAGGGACAGCTAACAGAAAACCCTAAATAATCTTGACACCAAAATCTAGAAGTATGAATATTTCATGTGGAGTATCTTTACTGGTAAGTTGTATAATGATCATCCCACAATATACCACAAATAAGTTGCTTTTTGAGTTAAAATAGTAAATACCAATTACAGAATGTAGGGATCAGAACCTGGATTGTGGCACTGTCTTTAAAATATAATTCTGTAGGCAATGTAGGCTAATTCATTTGCATCCTTCCCACACATTATTTCCCTAAAATTTCACCTGCAGTCATCTTCATAATTTTCTATTTTTCTTTGTTATCTAACTATAAGGATTTTTATCTCATGATTCCATCTATCCAGTTTTGTTTTGCTGAGATTGAATACAGTTTTCTAAATAGCAGTGAAAATACCTGGAGTCACATTTTGTACTTGTAGGGTCAAAACGTGGTGTGTGAATTGCACATGACGTGCAATAAACATGGCCATTAGGATAATTTTTGAAGTGCTGACAGCATAATATAAAATAGGAAGACACGGTCCACGTTGTAAAACAGCTCATAAGAGTTAATTGCTGCCTCTGGCTAAGCAGGAAAGCAAATGGAGAATCGCCCCCCCCCCCCCCCCCCC
>VWZS01001442.1:262525-312961 GCA_013397075.1 Rhabdornis inornatus
TTGGGTGGTAGATATCAAGCTTTTGTGTTAGTGTTTAGGTAACACAAAGATAAATAGAGGGGAAAAAAAGAAAGAGTTGGAAGGAAGGTAGCAGAATCACAACAATCTGAAGGATTGTGAAGTTTCTGTTCTGAACCCTGTATTATATTGTCCGAGCCCTGTATTATATTGTCCTGGTTTCTAGATGCCCTACATGAGTTCCTAACCTGTGCCTGTAAGCTGTGGTACTGCTTCCATTGCCTTCTTTGTTTCACAATTTTAAGTAGGAAAGTAAAAAAAGGGGAAAAAAGTCAATACATTTTGCTTCCCATGCTATATAGGTGTTAGGATTTTGAGTGTCGTCCTGTCCATGGTAACCTCCAAGCTTAGCTATCCTGAAAGAGTTTTAAAAAGGGGGGATTCTGTGTTTGCTATCCCTTGTAAGGACTTAGAACTGCTAAATGAGCAGTTCTCCTGCTAAGGGAGTACATTGTAATGCTGAAAATCATTGTAAGAAGACAAACTGTGTGTCTTCAATTAGTTCCTTGGTTAATTAACTACTAATGTAGAAAATAAGGAAAGAGGATCTATTTCACTAACACAAGTATAACACTTATGTCTGAAGACAATTTTGCAAAGGCTGGCTATTTTCAGTTCTTAGGCAGTGCTACTTGCAGGAATAATGGCCACCCTCTTTGTAAACAGGCATAGTTGAAGACTGGTGAAATATGTTTTAAAATGAAAGCAAAAACTATTCATGAAGTCACAGTTTAAAATCCAGTACACTGAATCTTGTTCTGTTTTATTCAACTTTTTCTCACATTCCTTTGACCTGTAATAAGATTTTCTTCTCAAATAGAATTTTGAGTGATCTCTGTGCTTTTTCTGCTGGCTCCTGAAGGCTTGTTTGCACCCAGCAAATAATTCTAAGGTTCCGATTTCTTCCCCTCTTTTGCCCACATGAAGCAAAAAATATGTTCACATACCCATGGTTGTGTCAAAGAAAACCTTTTGCTTGCATCACTTACTGTCCTGAACTTTCTTGCGTTTCTTCTTTCCAGAACTATTCTTTTTATCAACTTATTCCTGATTTTAAGATTTCCTGGATATGCTGGAACAACAGAAGACATTTATTTTTATGAAAGGAAGCCTAGAATTACATGTGCTACAGATGGAATGCTTGATTTAAAACTCCATCTCATTCAAACATCTTGGTTTAGCAAACCTTAATATTAAATGAAGTCCAAAGTAGAGACAGGTGCTAACTAACCATTCATCTGCTCAAACACAGTGGATAAACTGGAAAAAATTACTAGATATATGCGTTCCAGTTCTGAACAAATGGAGACTCAAGTAAAACACTGGACTTCATCAGAGCGTTAATAATCACTTGATAAGAGAAATGAAACTTTCTGCCTTTCAGCAAAAAACACCAACAAAATCAATAAGAAAGTAATTGTGGTCAAAATGAACTCTGTAGAAAATAAGCTTCCTATGCATTTGTCTCTGGCTTGGTTTTTTTTCATTTGTTTTTTGTTTTTTTTAAACTGCATCCCCATTGTGTTTTTTCAGATATAAATTTATCTGTACTTTGAAATTATTTGTTTTTTTAATTTTTGGCCTAACAGTCACATTTCTTCTGAACACACTGTGTTTCCAGCATGATGGTGGATGTCAAAGATTTGTCTTTGGCACATTAATCACAGGTAAAATAACAGAATGGATCTTGTAATTTCTGTTTGGTTCATGAGTATACAGTGGTAAAACACATTACCAAAAAGGTGGTAGTTTAGATTCTCCATACATCCTTTGCAAATTTTCTAGTATTAGTGTTAAAAATATAAATTATAATTTTCTGCCTTCCCTGATGGTCACAAGATAGCGAAATGATGATCTTTTTACTGAGATAGGCTGAGAGAGCTTCTTCAGTCTGTGAACGACTCACTTGTTTTTGTGGTTAGGGTTATTTTTGGTTTGGGTTGGGTTTTTTCATCAAGTTTGTAAATGAAAGGACTAGTGTTGATTAATTGTTTAGATACATATTCAGAAAGGCTCATTGAAAGCTCATATCTTTCTGGCAATATTCTCATGAATATAGAATTTGTTAAGAAAAAAAGAGAGACTATTTATTTATTTATTTGTTTATTCCTACTGTGTTATGAAATGCAATAATTGCTTCTCTCAACCCGAAGTTTAAATCCAGATCTTACGTTGAAAGAAGGTGAAGCAGTTACGCTACTTTTTGCACTGCTGGTGGTAATAGGAATTATGCTGTCAACAAACTGAGGACAGATAGCAGTATTTAGGTGTGAAAACAAGCTGTCATTTCTCTAGATCTTTATTTAGTACATAATCACAGAAGGTCTGTTGTAAGGAGATTGCAGAACTCTGTAAATGAAGCTAAAGAACATGCGAAAAAAATTTGCATCTCCACACCAACTGTTAAAGGAGGTTTTAAGGTAGCTTGTCTTGCATGATTTTCAAAAAATGAACATAAGGAAGTAATAAGAAAGATTATTCAGTCAATTGGTGCAAGATTTGCTGGAAAAAATAATTGGACTACTAATTCACCTGCAGGTTAATTTTGTAAACTACATCCTATGCAAATGACTGATGTACCTTACCAGTTTTTTAAAAATAAACTGCCTCAGGAAGCATGCATGAGTAATGCAAAATGTTATAGCAAAACTATGAAATTCTTTTTATAATACAGAGATTACTAGAGCAGTCGTACCGAAGTGAACTGCATGGAATTGACTCATGGTGGTTATTAACAAATGTAGCAACTAAGTGTGTGGCCATCAGTCATCCCAAAGAATTAAAGAAAAATCAATTAACAATTTAATTAAAAGTCATTTGATGACCTCAGTTATTCTGTTTAAATAAGATCATAAATTCACTTCCCAGTTTAGAATTTAGACCAATTATTTAATTAAAATGCCAATGAAATATTGACCTGGTGAAACCTTTATTCTAGGTGCTTTAAATATAGATTATCAAATTATCTTAACAGCTTCATATCCCATGAGATATGAACAGCAGTGTTCCTTTAATTTTATAATTTTTTTTTACTGATGGTGAATTATTATGCTGTAATACAGACAACTTTCCTGGGAGAAGGGTGCTCAGGCTTTTTTTGCCTGTTCCGCAAATTTTTAGCTGTTATTTGAAGGCTCTTTTTCTTTTACTCATGTACAGCTCATGCACATTTTCTTTCTCCTTCTGATCAGAAGGCACACTGGAAGTGAATTTACTGTTTTTTGTCAGTTCTTTTCCAAATGTCTTTGCTGCTGTGGGTTGTCCTTTCCTTATTTACAAGAGGAATCTCAGTTCTTGCTTGAGTTCTGTCTCTTGTCTGTGGGAATTTCTGTTTTCCTAGATTTAGATTTTGAATCTGAAAGGTGCTGTTTAGTAATCTAGGTTGTTTTATAAAGGCAAATAAATTAATTTAAAATAGAATGTTATACTGTTTAAAAATATAAATTAGTTAACTAGCATGTTTTTTGTTTGATTGGTCTTTAATTATTTTTTAAAAAGTTCTTTGGTGTTGTAGACTTTCCTCTTGCACTTCCATCTGCCCATATTTCTAGTAGTAGAGGATAAAACAAATACTTAATGTAAAAAGCAGCATTAAAACTTTGAATGCTTTCATGTCTTGAACAAAGAAAAGGTGAAGAAAAGGACAGTTTATAAAACAAAACACTGCATTATCAGTCCTGACATACTTAAGCTATGCCACTGACATACTTAATATGTGGGGGGACCTAATGTGAAAGAAGAAATTACCACTCTCCCTGTCTCTTCATTCAGCCCTGGCCACAGAAGCGTCTGCAGTAGTGAACATGTGTTTCCCCATTGCTGCAGTACAGGTTCCTGATAACAGAAGGTTGTCAGCATTATCATCAGTTGTCATGGATGGGAAGAGAGGAACTTGATCTACTTAATTTCCTAGGTGTCACTTGGTGCTGGGACAAGCACAAACATGTCAAGCAGAAATGGAGCATCCAAGCTAACATTAGCTAGTTAACAGTTAGCAGTGGGTCTTTGCCACTGTAAAATATATTACAAAACTTGGAGTGATCTTCATTCATTTCTCTTGAGTAAATTTCACTTCATCATCCTTTGTATGCGTTGAGATTTTTCTAACAGGCCGTGCTCATCAATGTTCATGGGGGTGGGAAATAGAACTTGGACTCATGATCATCTACATTTTAAGTCTCCCTGTATGCCAGTGAAACCACTTTGAAGGTTCTGTTTTTTGCAGTGGTCACCAGTAGGACATTGGAGGACATGGACTCAGTGTAAGCCTTACTAAATTACTTGGAAAAATCACTGAATCGGTAATACAAATAGATCATCAAGTTCAGTGCCCCATCTTCCCCTGTGCCTCTTAAAGGTGATGGAAGTATGCAGTCTTACTGCACAGCTCCTGTGTATACAGGCACTCTGTCCCTGCCCCTCATTCCACACGTAGCAGGTTTTAAGTAGCAAGAAGGCAGTTTACACAATGTCAGTTTTACAACTCCTTTCGCTGACACAGGAAAGTAACAATTTTTTTTTGAGATTTATATTGCAAAACAATTTTGAACTATTTTTACAAAGCTCTAAGGGTTCCAACTGATATCTATGAGGACTTACACTGGAAAATTAATAATTTGAACATTGTTTTTTTCTTATACACAAGTTATTCATTAAGCTGACTTTTGTGTTTAGCCTGTTAAAAATGGGGCAGGTGAATAATAAGGTATCTTAGTCACTGACCTATTGAAGGTCACATAAAATATTTTCTGTGAACAAATGTAAACATTACTAAATGAGTGTCCTGGTCTTTGGGGACTAGGAGCCTCCATCCTTCAATCCTTGAAAGCAAATTTAACATTAACATTCATAAAAACTCTCCTTTCTTACTTTGCATTCAAAAATTCAACAGATATCAAAATGTACAGCCAGAGGGCTAATCTGTTTTTTTTTCTTTTAACCAAAGTAAATAGGAGCATAAATTTTTCTGAAAGGTGAATTATAAACAGACTATATGGACATACACAGTGTGCCTAGTAGTTGTACTACAGAGTATATAAGATGTACCTATGCCATAGTACATTTGGTACTTCAGACCAGTTGTTATTACATCTTGATGTCCTAACTAAATTTTGTCCACAGTATATGTAGTTTTAATGTAAAAAATATACTTGAAATGTGATTAAATTGGTTGCCCTGTGCTTTGGAACATTTTACGCCCTCTTGTCTGTCAGTATGTCTTATGGATGAGCTCACCTTTGAACACTTTTAAACATCTTGTTTCTTTTAAGCAATCATAGTCAGCTGTTGCTTGTCCATTTTTATTTCACTTGTAGACCTTTATATTGCACCTTGTCATTATGTGCTGCTTTACAATTTATTTTATAACTATAAATTTATAACTGAACTATAAGACAATGACTGTATCTTTCAGGTTTTTTTGCAGTAATCCAAAATGATGTATTGCCTGATTTAATAGACCAGGTCATGAGCCTAGCTTGGTTCTGCTAGCTGGGGTTTATTTGCACTGCATAAAAAGTGCCTTTATTCCCTTATTTTGTTCTTCTGCCTCTAAATGTGATGATTTTGTGATTGCTCGTTTTCATTTTGACTGAAATGTTAAATTGAAAGCTAATCTTACCATAAGAATACAAGCTTTTTTTTTTTTCTTTATGATTTTACTGCAATTCTTTCTTGCTCTTGGATAATTAAAATGTGAATTTTTTTTCTTCTGTCTAGACCCTGCTGATCTAAGTTGTTTACAGAAGTGTCTGGCTACACTTGACTAAAGATATCTTTTTATTAAAGATTGCAACCCACCAGTTCTTCTGACAAGCAACAGTTCTGTACTAGTTTCTCTGTCATCCAGACCCATAACAGTACTCTGAGCGAAGCACAGCAATAATTTATCATTGGAAGAACACAAATTCCTTGTTGCTGCATATCAGTTACCCTAAATTAAATAGAAAAAGATGGATTTGTGCAAATTATCCTAAGGCTCTGCCAATACCATAAGTACCAGGATATGAAGTCCTGCCTCTGTGCCATTTCCTGCTTTACCCCCTGCTGTTTGTGTATTATACTGTTCAAAATGTCATGAAAATTTTCCCAAAAAATTGCATTTTCCCAAATGCAGTTGTAAATCCTCTTTTATCTCTAAATTGCTTAAATTTTGGGATGTTTTTTACTGTATATAACTTTGTTGTACTGAGGATCTTTTTCTCACAGTTTCCTGAGATTGTGAAAATAATGTGTTCTCTTCGAAACCACATCCAAACATAGAGTTTAAAACTTTCAGTTTTCCATAGATCACAGTTTTGTAGGTTTTTGTTTGTTTGTTTTGAAAGAAATTTCAATAAATGATAAATTTATTTAGCAAAGTAAGTTTTAGAAAGGTAGTTTTTTAACTACCTTAAAATTGGGTATTGTAGGAGCAAGAGATTAATAGAAAAATTCTATTACATTCCCTGGAAATAAGAATTGTCACTATTTTAGTAATTTTCTATGCCATTTCCTTACTCATGGACCTTTTCCATCACTTCTGATGGAGTCTGCATGTAGCTTCTTTTATTTTCAAAAGTTTTTGTTCTGTATTAAACCTAATCTTAGCTATTTAAGTGTAGTCATACTTTTCTTCATCTTAAAATATAAAAGGGGATTTATTTGTTACATTATCTTCTACATTTCTTTATATTCCTTTTACCACTGCTATAAACTTTAATTTTCTGAAGTATTTTAGCGTATGCTCTCTGTGAAAGATGTAATACTGTATTAAATTTTATTGTTCTCTATAAGTTTTTGAAGACATCCTCTTAAGTGTAGTAAATTGTTTTAATGTATGGCCATGACTATTAAAAATACTATGGTAACATAAACCACCAGGAACATATATTTATAGGAAAAAGTTTGGTGATAATTATCTTTCATACTGTGTGATGGATGTTTCAGGATGTAAGTGATAGCAATTTCTAAGTGATAAATCTCTCAGGTTTTATGAAGGCTAAGAGCAAAACTTTTGCATCAAAAGCTGTCATTCTTTTCTGGTACAGCTATTTGTTAAGGCAGCCTGAAAAATAAGTCTTTCTTTATAATGACATCTGAAGTTTCACAGCATGATTATTTTATTAGTATTTCATTTTATGAACAGACCTATGGTAAGGGTAGTTTATCTAGCTTCAGCCTTATGTGGAGATCATTAGATCATTAGTGTGGCCAAAAAAAAAAAAAAAAAAAATAGATAACATGGAAAAATTGTCTGAGCTGTGGATTGTATTTCCACCACATATTGGGAAAGAGGTGACAAAAGCTTTGCCTTCCTACTGCAGCTTTCCTTGAAGTGCATATGAATTTCATTAATCTGAAGTTTCATGGTATACTTTTTACATCATCCTTTCTGTAAGATAATACACATGAAAATTTGGACATATTTAAAGTATATAAGTAGAACTTTTCTAGATGAAATTTTGACCTTGAAAACTTCTAGAACCAGTCGGGTTTTGTTACACAAAGGCCACTGCTTTTGCCATTAATCATAACAGACCATGCCTTCAGCTATTGTTGCTTTTTCCAAGTGAATTATTAAAGATATAGGAACAGGAGGAGTATTTATTGCAGATCACTTTATCAAGCCAGAAGGGCAGGAACCATTTGTACAGACTACAGCAAAAGGGATGTTTTTCCTGTCTTCATTTACAGTATTCTTCTAACTTAGTGCTTTTAGAATACATCAGCTTAAAAAAAAATCTGCTATTAAAGGAGGATTTGATAAACCAATTGCTAAATATTAGTGTCTTCATTCACAAAAGTATCTTCAGGGTCCTTTATTCCAATCCATGTCATCTGAAACTCCTTGCATATTTGAGCAGCTCTTCTATTCCTCCGTATTTTTGGAAGCATAGGGGATGTCACCACAAACTCCTAGAGGCTACCTGTTAGATAAAGAAATAAATACTTGGCTGCCTTTTTATCTTAATTAAATCATCATTGATGGAATGATGTATTGATTTATAGCTCACGGACATGCCAGGATCTTGAGGTTTTAAGTTCAAATGTGAAAAATAATTTTTTAAAACAAAATGAAAATTGAATAGCAATATTACTTCCCCAAAAAACTCATTGTTCTCTTTCTGTTGGGTTTAATTAGTTGAACCACAGCCAGAAGAAAAAATAAAAAAGTATCCTCAGCAGTCATAAGAAATACATCAGTTAAATGGCAGATAAATACAGATAGTGAAGAACTACTGAGACAGTCAAACTGTGGCCCCTTAATGATACCTGCCCAAGTCACTGATCAGCTGGATAGGATTTTCCTGGGGAAGGTATTCATGAGAATGCTGGATGCTGTACTAGGATGCACCAATTAGGAGTTTTCAGTAAATCTGCAGAAGTGCATTAACTGGAAATACTAATTGATGCATCCAATATCTGTTGCCATTCAGAATGAAGCGTTGTCATTTGAGACTGACTAACAAGAGTTTCTGTGAAACACCACCTTGTTTTGTCTATGTCTGAAGAGGAATATTTGCCTATTCAGCCTCAAGTTCTTCTGAATTAGACTTAAACAAAAGTACATTGTGGGGCAGTGGGAAGATAGGTTTCTTCAGAAAGTTCCAGAACAGAGTGGAACCACAGATGTGAATTGATTCGTACAGATCAGACTGGAGAAGCTTTGAAACCCACTGCCACTCAAAGTGTTTCTGTTTCTTTGAGCTTGAAGAGTCAAGAGGTAAGTAAATGAGTGCAAGTGCTAACTACATCATTCTCTTGTGCACCCATTGAACATGTTCAGATGGCCTATGGGTGACATTCTAGATTTATATGTGCATAAAAACATAAATATGGATAGGTATATGTTATATTATTACTATCTGTTCTTCAGTCATGGTTGAATGCCATCAGTTCCACACTGAGATGCTATTTTTGTTAGTCAATCCTTGTTATCAGTCTAGGGATGCAAGTGTTCCCTAAAACATGTATATAATGCCCTTTTTGTCAATGTCAAACCAGAAAGGCTTTAAACTTACCATATATGCTAAACAATTAATTCTGTAGTGACTCGCAGATTATGTTTATACAGGGATGCACCAATGGTGTGACCTGACAGACAAAGATGCTACCAAGATGTATTCTTGTAGCATAGCAAATAAGTTTTAAAAATTTTTATGCCACAGTTACCAGCTTTATGCAGCCATCTGAAATTCAGTGCTTGGGCCTATAAGAGAATTGCAAGTGAGAAGGTATCTCATCTTTGAAATAAACTATGAAAAATTAGTATTAGAAATTCATAGTACTTAAAAGTACAGTAGCTGCTAAGGCATAGATGCTCTTTGCTTTCTTTGTGTCAGAGTAGAACTTGAAAAGTTCTTTTTTCAAAGAACTTTGAAAAGTTTGTTTTGTGCAGTGTCTCTCATAAGTTCAGGTCCCTTTTTTGAGGTGTATTTACTCTCAGTATTTGCCTAACATAGGAAGGTTTTTTTTCATGTTGGCAGTGTAAAATCAAAGCTTATTTCTCTGGAATATTGCTACTAATGTAAAACATGATTTCAAGAACAGCGTGTGCTTCTTTCTCCATGGAACAAGTGAAAAACTTATTTTTCTTTTCAAGGTGATAATTTATACATAAGGTGCTGTGAACAGATACTTATATTGCATATAACAACTTGCAGATTTTCCCGTAATCTGAAAACTTAATATTGCCAGATAAGATGCTAAACCCTCTTATGAATACACATGATTTAAATTATTTCATACCTTCCTCTGAGAAGAAAAATCAGGAAAATAAATTTATTTGTATCTAGAAAGAGGGCTGAAATGAGACATTACAATACAGACATTGAAAGGAGATTATAATGATTTTATACATCTGTAATATTTTAAACAGGATTTTTACAATTGGTCAATATTTTAGCTTTTACTATTTTTACAGGCTTTCAGTGAAACCTTTTACTAAATAAGGACAGTACACAGTGTTGGATGAAACATAAAAATGCTGTTTTTCTGAGGGGAAAAAACAAAGGAACATCAGAAAACTTTTGTTTCTCACACAGTATTAGTTTAAGAGCCCCTCCTTCAAAGGAGTCTAAATACACTAAATTTGAGAGCTTGCAAAAGTGTGTAGTCTATTTTAGAGCTTTATTATATTTTTCTCATGGTCTAACCATGCATCTTGCAGCAATTTAAGGCTATTTCTTCTTGACCTGTTCATTAGATATGTTTTTCCTTTACATGTTTTAGAATGGCTCTTGAACTGCAGCTCAGCTTTTATTTGTATATGAGAGCATTAGTTTGGGTTTGAGAATAAATTAATGATGAAGATATCCAAAACAACGAACAGTAGCACAAAGATGGTGACAATGATTAGAGATGGTATTTTGAAGCCTGCTTTTGGGCCCTTGCTGGAATGGTCTGAGGTCTCTTGGAAGGATTCCTGTTTTCCAGGGTGCTTCCAGGCATGTGTGAAGTCCCGGGAATAATGTTAGTCTTAGTATTTCAGGTTAAGCAAGTAAATTTAGGCCACACAAGTTGCTGGGCCAGTATGGACATGACCAGCAGGGCATTGCCAAGTGGGGCACTGCTGCTTTCAGGGCCAGGCACATGCATCTCAAACTTCTAAATGTGAATTTGACAGGGATTTAAAATGTATTAAATGTGTGAGTGACAAAGCAGACATCCAGATTGTTAGTGAATTGCAGGCTAGTATATAGATCAGGTAACTGTATTGCAGGTCCTGTTGCTGTATTTAACTCCTAATGTAAATTAGGTGATTTGTTCAGATATATAAACTAGGCAGATTCAATTAATATATTTTTTATATTATTAAATTTGAGGGAGAGGTCTAGTGTTTCTGAGATACTTTGCCAGAGGCTGAGGCCAGCAAGTATGTTCTGTGATGAGAATTGAATTCTCTGAGAATTTTGCTCATCCAAAATGGAAGAACCAAAACATAGATAGTTTTGAAGAGTCTGAACTACAAATTTAAAAAGTTTCCTCCTCCTGTTGTAATCTATGGTGAATTTTAATTGTAAAAAAACAGTAGATTTTTTCAAAATTATTTAATGATGAAGTGTCATGGTTAGAAGATATGGAAAAGAGCTGTGGTAGAATGCTCTCTCAGCAGAGAATTCCATTATAAATAAAAATATTCACTTGGCTTAGGTAAGTATATATATCAATATTAACAGGCATTTAAAATCTTGACTTTAATATGTTTCATAAATTTCCTTCTGCCAAAGGTGGAAGTCTGTAAGCCACTAGTAATGCTTTTGAAGGAAAGTAATACAGAAAATATAGTATAGTACTCCCAGAAGATGAAGGTGTGAATTTTCCCATATATCATCTTAATGGCAACATTTTCTATGAAATGACATGGGGCACTCCTTTCATATTTCATGACTTTTATTTGCCCAGCTTCAAAATGCCAAATGTGCCACGGAACAGCACTTTAATATTCATGGATTTCTGGGATGGCTTTGACAGTTGTCAGCTAGAAAAATGACTTAATTAGGAGGAGTATGACTTGTGATTTCTTCTTCATACTCAGCCACATACACAAACATGTAACATATAACTCCGCTTCCACAGAAAATGTACAATTCACAAGTGAGAGTGTTCTTTTCCCATCACACTTGACTATGTTGATTGAAAATGCATTTTCATTTATTATAATTGCTGGAAAAATACCTTAGACGAAAATATACTCTATTTCAGGGGGTAAAAATCCTGATCAGCACTGAAACTGATGATTTAATACTGTAAATATGACTAAAGTAGCATTATCATTAATTTATGTTATTAAAGAGGCAAGCAGAAAGTTAAACTACAGGCATCCGTTTTCCAGATGGCTGAGTTATTTCTGTAAGAAACACATTTTTGAAGAGATTAAAGTGAAAGCAAGAGTGTTTTGAAACAGTGGAAGTTCTGGTGGGTGAACTAAACAAAGGTTCAGAAATTATTGGGACTAGTATTCAAGAAAAATCAAATGTAGTGGCAGAACATGTTGATCTTAGAGGAGGAAACAGAGTGGACCTAAGACTTATCCTAGTGGATGAAGCCCTGAGTGGTTTTTTTATAGCTTTACACACACTTTCAAGAATAAGACTGTTAGTATGAAAACTTGGAAAGTATCTATAATATCAACTTCATCTAGTTTGTCAAGTACTCACTAAAAGTGAGGTGTGAACATTTGTGTTAAAGAAAATGCATTGTTTGGATTACCCCAGAAGTACTTGATTATAAATTATGTATGCAAATGTAGGAAGAATCTAAGCATCTTCAAGGAAAACATTAAGTGATCAGATAAAGTCAGAAATAGTGTATTTTGTAAACAGCAGTATAAAAAAAAAAGGCAGGAAGCTCTGTTTTAGTTCTGGCACAAAAAGTTGTAAGAAGGATCCTGAGTTTCTTGGGTGTGTAAGTGGAATGACAAGACTTTAGGGTCTCTCATATAACTTTATTTAAAGGTATACAGCCTGATGGAAAAGCATAGTCTATCATTAGTGTAACTTAACTGTCTTTCAATAAAAGGAAAAACTCTGTGTTTGAATTCTATATGGATTTTTTTGCACTTGGAGCTCTGGTTCTATCAAAACTTTAAGCAAACTGAAATAGCTTAGGCAAACTGAAAAGGCTGGTTTTGTTTTTTGTTTGTTTTTTTTTTTCTTGTTGGGGTTTTTTTTGTTTGTTTGGTTTGGTTTTTTTTATTAGATCTTATTTTAGTTTTAATTAACAGGTTAGATTCAAACATGAATAGAATTTAGAGATTTATCACTAGAATTTAACGAGTTCCACTGTCCAGCTCGAACCAACAGCTAACTACTTTAAACTGCTGCAATTAATGAAATTTCTTCCGTATATCTGAACCACAAGTTAGAGGAATTTTTTCAGCTTTAGGTCTCGATAAGAATTAAGATCCCAAGGCAGTGCAGATTTTGTGATCCAAAATCCATAATGAGATGTATGCATTTTAAAGGTGTTCTCAACCCAGGTTGTGATTCTGTTTCACTGGTGCCTCTAACAGTGTGCTGTACAGAGGTGGTTTTTTTTCTCCCTGTGTTTTATTCAGTACTTAATTGGTCCTCATATCACTTGTGGATTCCCACTTAAGGAATTCTGTGAAATCGTATATATAAACTGCAGATGCTGTACACTGCAGGCAAATTGCAAAATGGGACATCCATATCAGTTCTTGACGAAAATATTTTCTGCACTAAATTACAGTGAAATTTTTTCTTATATAGAGAATTCTTCATAATTTCTTGTCCTTTACTGCTGTGTAAGTATTTTTATTTGATGATAGATCCTGAGCAGTGGAGTTACACAAGCTCATGAGTAATTTCTTTGCCACACTGAGAGCTTTGTAGAACTAACTTTATGCAAGACTCATTTCTGAAAAATAAATAGCATCTTCTTCAAATCCATCTGTTGTCAGAGAAGCGCATAAAAAAATATTTAAAACACCCAGCTTTCTTAGCACTTAATGAAAAGGTATGGCATCTGAATTAAGTCTTGAATTCTGAACACAAGGTTTAGGCTTGATATGAGAGGGAATCAATCATGAACTTTCTCTTCAGTGGAAAAATCTGCAAGACAAAAATCTTTTCCTTATATCAGCAGTGAATTCTGTGGCAGTGGATGTTAATCTGTGCGGTAATTCAGGATTGTCTGGGTTGCTCCATAATTTATTTCCCTTTTAGTTACTTTAGGAATCAAATACATGTTTTTGTAACTTCTGGAAATGTTTTGGCATTTTATTATGCTTTATCCCTGCAAAAATGTCTTTTTGAAGAAAGACATTTTATTTGTTGCACCTGTTTTACCATTAGATGAACTTGAATGCATGCACTGTTGTCAGTGCTACAGATAATTAAATCTTGAGAGAGAAGGACAGCAGGTAATTAATTGTTTTTGTTAAGAAACTAACATGAAGTTTGATGAATAATGGTGAGGGTAGCCATGAAGTGTTACTATACTGACTTACTGTTTCTATTCATCAATAATTATTGGCTTTTTCTGGACTTAAATACTGATCCTCTATATACTTCTGTTCATGTGTATATAAATTCAAATGAACTTCCATTAACTTCAAAAGTGTTCTCATAAAATTATATATTCATAAGTTTTGCAGAAGTGGCATTTCAGATTATTAATATTCTAGATATAAAACAGAGAATTAACTTCCACCTGGCATTAGCTGAAATAAAGCCATAGATTTCCGAGATACTGAAGTGATTTATGTCACCGAATTTTTTTTCCTTATAAGTTTTTAGATTTGATGATTATAAAGATTTGGATTTAGTCAGTCAGTATTAGCAGTATTCAAGGTCAGCTTTGCCACACACAGAGATGGGAATTCAGGTTATACAGATACTGAGGTGGCTGTGTTTATCTTGGCATCCCAAGTGCACAGATACCCTGCCTTTTTCATGTAACACAGCATTATGTTATGTAAGTAATATTTCATATTCCAGGGTAATTTATTTTTTAGTATTGCAATTCTGTAGTTGCTGTTTTCTGACGTGAGTTAATCAAAACATTTTTCAGTGCTATGGGACTTTTAAACACGGAATACTAATTGGGCTCTTTCATCATCTGGATGAGGAATAGGTCACTAGAGAATGTAACATTCTCAGGTGATGTGCCATTATACGGCAGGGACATCTCTGAGAAATTCTTTGACATGGCAGTATTTCATAACCTGATTTGCCCATAGCCATAGTCGAATTTATTGTATTCCAGCACAGCTAGTAAATCTGCCGTCAGTCTGTCAGTTACATCAGTAAAGGTCCCTTTTCTCAAGTGTCAGTCCATAAATCCTTCATTGTATTTGTTGATTGAACCACAGATTATTTCACCTCTGACCTTCAGAATAGCAATAATTAGTTTTTTTCATCAAAAAGAGTATTAAATGTGAATTAGAAAAACATATGACGAAAAAAATCTGCATCCTGTTGACACATATTGTCTTTGATGTAATTCATCTTATTTACTTCCCTTATGAATAAAATTAGCAAACTGTGGGAATTTTTCGTGAATTTACAAGTGATTTTGTTAAAAGAAGTAGTATACTTCAGTGGAAACTCTTGAAGTTTAAATTATAATCTAGCATGTTCTATTTAGAGCCTGCAGTACTTAGTATATGTTCAGAAAACAGCACAAAGGTAAGCGGAAGAAAGATGGAACTTGCTGCTGTTATGTATACTCTAAAAAGTCATGAACGTGTAAAATGCACTGGGCTTTCACTCACTTTTACTTGCTAATTTTAGTTTAACTATAATCAGTTACAATAGTCATGAATTGAAGGGGGGAAAAGGCTGCACCAGTTAGCTCTGAAACAAAAATATCAAAAAGCTATACTTTAAGAGCAGTTAATCATAGCAGTAACATTTTCAGTGATGTACATTACCCATATGGCTCTGTAATTTTCTATCAAGCTTCTGTCTTTCTTTATACTACTGCATCATAGACTTGGTCAAGTTTGATATTTTAGGATTTTGAGAAGATCTTAAATTTTAGCTGTTTTTGTACTGAATTAGACCTCATGGAAGGAGGGGATTTGATTTTTTCAACGACAGTCCTAATTCCTGTGTAGCTATTTTTGGGTTGGTGTGTTGTTTTATATAAGAAAGAATATATTACATTATTAGTTTTTGTTAACAATAAGACGATGAAACATGAAATTTCAGGAACATATACCAAAGGCAGGTCCTTTTCCATATTATTCATCCATCTTACTAGGAATCTTCCATATTACTAAGAAAAAAGACATTTGTTTGAATGTATTAATTTGAATATTAGCAAGCAACGGTAGATAATGAGTCATGCTGTTGAAAGGAGCACTAACATTACAGTGAGACAAATCATCAGGTACAGCCTTCACCATGGGCTGTTTTTGACCTTTTGTATAATGATGAGTTTCTTAAAACTGTGCAAATATGAGATTACAAAGGGAAAAATGCAGTTTGCATGTGTACTTTCTCTGTTCCTTGGCAGCATCAAGAAGGGTTCTTGGAAATTATCTAACATGGTAGTAGGTATGAAGTCCATGAAGATGAGAAGATGGTCTTTAGGAAGTGGGCTGAACGTGTAAATCCAAGCCAACACCTTTTATTCGACAATGTATCAATTGTGATGAGAGACTCAACAGAAGTGCACAAAAATAATGACGTTTCAGTTTATGGTGTTTGAGAAGGCTGTGCTGAAGACTCAGCAGAGAATTTTGAATTCCAAATTTGGAGTTTAAATAATAGATAGTATTGATTGCATATACTTTGCCTGTGCAGTAATTTCCCCACATCTGAAGTATGTGCCTATCCTTCTTTACAAAGATGTGGTACAGCTTTACATGTGCTGTGACTCAGTAAAATACTATACCATTTCAGTTATTTATTGAGGTCCTCAGTCTTGATGGACTCCTCAAAGCCGCATCTCTTGGCTCTTATTTCACCTGCTCTGCAGTCCTTATCTCCACATCAGCCGTCTCTGGTCCACATTGCACCCTTTCTCTGATGTCCTCCATCCCTTCAGAACCTCCCCTTCAATTATTGATTGCTTTTTTTACTATTAATTAATGCCCCTTAATTGCTGTGGGTCTCTGGCACAGTCATCCAAAGCAGTCTGCCAGCTTCTCCCGCTTCTCTAACCTTAGTTCTCCAAAACTTGCATTGGCCTTTTGTAGCTATTTCAGATCTCCCAGAAAACTGTTGGAACATCCCCATTACTGCACATGTGTCATCCCTATTGCAAGGACACTCTCTGTCCCCTACATGCAGTGATGTTTTTATGTGACTGTCACCAAATTAAATTAATAGCAATTGGCAAGTAGAAAATAGAAAAAAAACCCCAAAAAACAATAAGCTGTTTTCTTACAGCATCTCTTCTTTCTTGCCATACCTTCATGACTGTTTTTAATTACTGCAGTATGAAAAGTTTCTAGTATGTTCTGACTCAGTTTACTTCTTTCAGGTTGTATCCTGACATTGAGGCTAGTTGAACAGTAAACTTAGAAAAGCCCACTACCTATCTACCTACTTACCTGTTTGTATCTCTGTATTTTCGGTTAATTCAGCTAGACTGTTCATGATAATTAAGTGGCTGTACTTGTTAGCAGGGCGAAAGTTAAGTATATAAGTAGTAAACAAAGAGATATGCAAGAAGTTAGGAGTAGAGATATAATTTAGAAATTTATCATAAAGCCCAGATCCTGTCATTATGCTGAAGAATTAAATAGAAAGGTCAATACTTTAATATTCTCTTTGCCTCATCACATATGCCATTAAATGTCAGGGCTTTACTAATGTGCATACTAAACTCATTTCCCATATTTTGGTCTCTCAGTCTTTGTCGGGGCTGTTGTTTTTCCATAGTAGCAGAAGACAGTCCATTTTTTTAGCAGTTCCAATAGAAAGTTTAGTCAGGGAATTTTGGAGGGGAGGATGACTCACAGGTTTTGTGTGATTGTAAAACCCTTACTGGGGACACTGTTTCACAACATCATTACACTGAGCTTAAGCATGGAAAGGGTGCTCTGCTACTTGCTGTCGTTTTATTGACTGACCCATCAGCTGCTCTTCCTCAGTTGCTGTGTTCCCTGCAGCTCTCTATTGATTTTCTGGTTAGAAAAAGTTCACTGAGACAGCTGTGCTTGAATGTAGCTTGGTCCTTTAAGTTTTGGACATTGCTTTCAATTTATTTGAATTTGTCTTTTTAAACAAGATGNCATTAAAATTAAAATTGAGATAGGGTGTACATTTATTATATAAATAATAAGAAGGTGCACACCACGGGGTAAATAACAAATGTGTCAAAAAGGTGTATTAGTGGAATTCTATTAATCTTTTTTTCTTACTCCATAACCTGGAAAAGAAATTCCAAAACTCCAAAGCAAAGCAACCCTTGAATGATTTGTTTAATGAATTGCCTTAAAAAAAAAACCCATATGTTGTTTTCATAAGAATAAATTGATCGATTTTTGTTCATTTTTAGATTATAGCCTGATGCTTTTATAAGCAAAAATGAAAATATATTTTCCATTAATTTGTAAATTCCTTGGTAAAGGAAGTTCTAAACATTAATAGTATATTTTCAGGAAAGAAAAACATCTTGAACAGTTTTACTTGTATTAGTTAAGTGATTTACCTCCCTTCATCGTACATAGAATGGAAAAGTGGCTAATTCTGACTCTGTGATTATCTCCATTCACAAGTGTCTAGCACCTCTGCTTACCTAGATCAAGAAGGCATTCAGAGTTAGACATGTCCAGTTTGCATGTGTGAAAGACTTTGTTCCTTATCAGTTTCAAATTACGAAAGAATTGAAAAAGTCCGAATCTGTAGAAAACCTTCCTCTGCCATCTCACATGCACTTTATTCTAGTCAGGATTGGAACACATGATCTCTCAAACCAGAATTGCAGCCTATCTCCCGGTGTGAAATCAGTTTTGTGTGTAGGCCTTCAGATCAATAGAGAGTCTGAGCAGGGCAATAGAGTTACTGATAGAGGGCAACCCAGATTAAATTAAATCAGGACACATTCAACTAGGTTTAGTAGAGACATTTGGAGAGAACATGGCATGGAAAAGAACAGAATTGTGACAGCATCGCATTACTGCTGACAGCTGATATGCACCTTAAATGTCTTTTAGATCTGCCTTCAGAAATATTATTTATTGGTGCTTGAGCTAAGTTTTTCGTGTGTGTATGGGGTGCAATAGTAATATAATTGCATATAAAAGCAAACAGTATTCTAAAATTAGTAGAGTAGCTGTATGTAAAACACTTGATTGTTTCAAAGATACAAGTTTATGAAGCCTGTCAAACAGTTTGGTCTTTCTCAAGCATAAAGCTCTGAGGAATAAGACGGAATTATTTTATCTGAAACTCTAGAACTACATGCTGCATGTAATATTTCCAAATAAATGAACAGAACAAAATGCAGCAACTCAAGTATTTGTTTGAATAGAGGGATGGAGTCTAGCCAAGAGTTTTTCATAACAAGAGAGCATATGACAAGATTGTTCCTTTGCATTGGGAGTGATTCTAGGCCGAAGAATACCTTCTCTCTCAGTTGTGCACTGCCTGCTATGAATTCTGTTTTGATTTTAAAAAGTCACATGTCATACTAATTTAAAATGTGATAGATTGGATGGAGAGAGAAACAGAATACTAACAGATGATGATTATCCTTTTCTCAGTTTATTTGTTTGTTTTGTTTTGTGTTTTGTTTGGGTTTTTTTTTTGTGCCTCAAGGCTTGTAAACTAAGCCGCTATATTATGTTATCGTGTGTTTAAAGCCTGTTTAGTCATCAGTGGTGGGTGCTGTGAGCTGTTCAGTGGATATAAATATCAGCTCACTGGCAGACTGAAATTTGGGCTTTTGCGCTCCCAGCCTTGTCTGAGTTCCAGTCGCAGGAGCACTTGCAGCTTCGGTCTCCCTGATCATACTGGCAGTGTTTTCCCCTTTTACTCCTTGATACTCTTACTGCTCCATGGTGTTCTGGTAAAGCAATCTTACCCTTGGTGGCAGGCTGCCACAGGAGAGCTAGATATGGCCTTGGGTGAATGATACTCAAATAAATTCCGTTACGGAGTTCCACATCAATTAATTGCAACCCCATCTGTTTTTCCCAGTAGCCTATTTCTGAATATGTGGAAGGTAAAAATCAAAATCCAAAAGAATTGGGATGTTACAAAATAATCTTCTTTCATCCTCTTTGCTGGTGGAAGGAAGAGCTCTGATCCTGCCCCTCAGCTGCTGCACAGCATACTGCTATCACCTGGAAATGGAGATATGATCTATATTTTAGATATTAGCATCACATGTATGTGACAGTCAATCCTTGCTGTATTGCTAAGATTCCCCTGAGCATCTTGTTTCCCTGCCAGGTTTATCAGCCCTTGTTTTTTAACCAACCTCTTGGAAAACAATTAATGCACAGCAGGAAAAACTACGTCTGTAAACGTCTGTATTGCTGATTTTAAGAGCAGGAAGCTTGGACTTCGGATTTTCATTTCAGAAATTTTACTCTGCAAATAGCAATACACAGAGTTGCTTCTTTTTTGCAGAGTGATTTTAAAGCTACCCCTCTAGAGATTCAAAGTGCAGGTTAAACATTTGTGAGATTCTGCATTATGTACAGAATTTTTGATTGGAGACTCCCTGGCATGCACTGCCTGTGAAAATACTAGAAAATTAGCTATTTTTTAATTACTGGCTCAACAGAGAAAAGCCCTGATGTCTGAAGTGTACACTGCTTACAGCTAGAAAGCAATTCTGTGTGATAAGTGTAAGTGTGAAATGAATATGAAAAGATTAATGAAAATAATGGGAAAGTTTAGGAGCAGCATTGGGTTTAAATTTGTTCTGGGTAAAAAAATATGTAATTATAAGTACTATAATCTTTTTTTGCTATAATTACGTTTTAAAAATTAGAAGATAATTAGTGCTAAGGAACATTCCCTTTTATTCATTTCTTGCTACATGTTTTTTACAACATTCTCAAGTCATTACATGCAGCAAAGTACTGCATTTAAAATGTGTAATCCATAGTATTCTAACCTCAGTGTGTTTTTCATGAGCTGAAAACAAGGAAGGACATTATTCCTGCTTTTAAACCCAAAAGGAGGGTCTTGCATTACATAGTTTCTCCTGAACTTTGCTTTTTTGGGGGTGGTCTGTATGTGGAGTTCTGTAGAGGGTCAAAGGTAAGGAATTGTTCAAGTTCTGAGATGTAGCTGGGTCCTCTGTGAATCCTGCTCACTAATGTATGTACCTATAGCCAACGTACATAGCTATAAGGTACCCTCTCCATTAGCCGGAGACAAGATCATTCAAAATTAACTCCTGACTGAATTTGAAAACTTAAATCTCCTTATCCTTTTTCCTTACTCTGAGCTGGAACAGCATTTGCCCCCTTTTCCAATTTTGTAAATGAAAATTATCAATCACAGCTGAATTTTCTTCTGAAGAGTTATAGTCAGAAATAGAAATTTAGACCAAGATACTTAGGAATGCTTCATGCTTCACCGCAAGTGACAGCACTGGAAACTCATTTTGGCAATGTTCCAGACTTGATGTTACAACATTAAATATTTTAAATACGAGAATATTGAAATGAATTTTGAAATTATGCAGTCACATTATTCAGTATATTACTTTGAATTAGGTTATATTGTATTAATATAGTATTAATGTAGTGTAATTAATAAAAAGGTGTTGGAACAGTGATGTCTCAGTAGAAGAGGTGACAGGTTAAAGCATCAAGAGGAAAAATCTGTGTACTTGTTGCTGATCAGAAAACACATTAGAATAAAATTATCTTTTGAATTCAGAAATTAATATGCTTTATTCACTCACTACATCGCATGATAGCTTAGAAATTTACATATCTATAACTTTTCTTCACATTTTAACAGAGCTGGAATTTATGCTTTGCTCTCTGTTACTTTTTCCTGGGCGTTTCTGAAAGCTGAGCTATTTGCTTGACCATAAGATTCAGAAGTCTGAAGAGAAAGAGAACAATTCATCTCTCAACCCCAACTTAAATTCTTTCTGACAGTTAGATATAATATTTTACACCTCACTAAGTGACTGTTGAGTGGAGGCACTGACATCTGACACTGCAAAGACTAAAATATATATGCATATTAAAAATACAGAATGTAAGAAATAGTGCTCTTTACTCACATTCACTGCTAGGAGTTAAGGCACATATATTAATCATATCTTTGGTATCCCTCTGCACCTTCAATCACTTGCCCAAAACCAAAGATAGGACATGCAGCTTTGGAACAAGTTTTAATCTTGGTTTTGGATGCTGATCATCTTGGAAAAAGAAAGCAGAAATCCTCCTTTTAAAATTTATAGTATTCATTCAAGTCTTTTCAAAAATGGTCTTTTAAAAGAAAGAAATTGAGTTTGTTTTCTTTATTGTTTTAAAGTAATTATTACAATCACTTTTCTCTCTTAGTTTTGGCAAATTAGAAAATCTCACACAACATAATGATTAGATGGAGCCATTCAGCATTGGCACACCCACTCCTCAAAAAAAGTAATATATATGAGAATTGTATCAACCTGAAGAAGGCTTCTTCAAAAATTAGCTGTTCCACAGGGGGAAAGCTATACGTTCTGTTCTGTTCTGTTTTCTTACATCTGTGCAACTGGAGTTTATTTTTGGAAGTAAAGAACGAATATTTTTTCTGCATCTTTCTTTACTTTTAAACAGACAGTGGGGCAGGTAAGGCAATGTGCAGAGCCAATGTACAGTACAAACTGTACCAGAGCTATAATTTCTGCTAACTGTTGTTTCACTGCCCCAATAGAAATCTTCTTCTGTGAATATTCCTCTAAAGTGGTAGTACTTTTGGTTCTGAAAGCTCTTGTAGTGCTTTGAAATGCTTTATTATTTAGTATGCTTGTGAGAAGCTTCTGTATGCTTCTGTAGGAAGGAGCTGGAGTAAACTGGGAGAGAAGGAAAGACATTTTCCTGTCCTCACTTGGGAATCTGTGTTTTTTAGGTTAATGAGAGAAACAAGCAAAGCCTGTGATCCGCAAAGACAAAAGGCATTCATTTGAAATGGTATTTCAGATATAAAGAAAATATAAATCAATTTTTTGTTTGTTTATTTCAGAAAGTTATATTTCTTTGCCATATCTGTGATTGAATAGAGAGGCAAATGATTACTTTTTGATTTGCGGGATCAACAGTATTGCTTTTTATAAAACTGTAAATTTTTTTTCATGTCTGGTTTGTGAATTTAGTTATCTGATGGGTTTGTGCAAATGTCAGATTTCTGAATGAATTATATGTGAATGGCTTAGATATGCCAAAGAAATGCATGAATTCAGCTGTATTGAATATTTCTCTTCTAGTCAGTCACTGCTCCATCAGTTGTTTTTTCAAATTTTTTACCTTTTAACGATAGATAAAAAGGTATCAGTTTTTGTCATAGTATAGGCAATTTAATCAGTTGCAAAAAGAAAACAAAGGAAAAGAAATTTACTTAGTTTGGAAAAGTGTATTTTCCAGATTGTGCTGGCTTTGTCTGGGGTAATTTTCTTCTTAGTGACTAGTGTGGGACTATGTTTTGGATTTGTGCTGGAAACAGTATTGATAATTCAGGGATGTTTTACTTACTGCTGAGCAGGGCTTACACAGAATCAAGGCCTTTTTTGGTCCTCACCCCACACCACCAGCGAGAAGGCTGGGGGTGCACAAGGAGTTGGAAGGGGGACACAGCTGAGACAGCTGACCCCAACTGGCCAGAGGGAGAGTCCATAGCATATGGCATATGCTGCATTGGTCAGTTGGTAGTATACAGTTGTCTTCCATTTGTATCATGTGTCTATCTTGGGTTTTATCTCTCTTCTTTTTTTTTTCCCTGCTGTTTTCCTTTTAATTTGGATTTTTATTATCACCATCATAATCATCATCATTTGCTGTCATCACAGTGTACTATTACTGTTATTTTTCTTTCAGCTATTAAACTGTTCTTATTTCAATGCATGTGTTTTCTCCCTTCTACCCTTTGAGTCTCTCTCCCATCCCACTGAGCAGGGGGAGTGAGCGAGTGGTTGAGTGGGGCTTAGTTGCCGGCTGGGTTTACACCATGGCTCAGTTACATACATAACTGACTTCCAGCAAGTTTAAGGAGACATGAATTTTTATTTGTTTTGTGCAGAACTGAAAGATGCTGAGCTTGCCAACATGATAAATTCCTTGGTGCTCTTCCCTTTCTTTGATGAATCCTTGAAAACCAGTACCTGGATTTAGTGTTGTTGGCATCAAGTTAGACTAATCATTAACAAACAAAACAAATAAAACCCTTATGCAAGTAATTTACTATAATTCTAAAAACCAAGAGAACATTTTTATTCAACTGAAATCTTAATGACTAAATAGAAAACATTCTTTCTTGGTTAGAGAACTAAGAAAAGACATTAATGTATTACTCAGTGGAGTAAAAACAATAATAATACATATAAATAAATATCAAAATTAATAACACTCTATAAAGAATAAGAGCTATGCCACAATTATATTCTGACACAAAATTTTTAAAAAGTTATAAATAAACTCTGCATTTTTGAATAGAACCTTGTTGTACGCATAGAAATCTAGAAATGTCTGTCTGTCAACTTAATTCCAAATGCAAGAGGAAACAATACCGTTTTCACCCTGAACATCACCTTTGCACTTCTCACCACGTTTCTTTTCTATACCAAGTGTCCTTTTTATTTTCTAGTTCTTGTTTTATTATTCAAGGAATCATGGATAAATTATTATCACAGGGTTGGTGATTTTTAAAAAATCGTTTGCTGTTGTTTTGAATTGAATTTCTGTCTCACCAAGTATAGGAGAATTTTCAAAATATTAAGCAGTTTCTGATATTTTGTGACTAGCAGAGGAGCTCTGAGAGGTGAACAGGAAGAGTATTACAAAGCCTAGATTACAATTCTGAGGTTGGTAAAACTATATAAATGGGAATTTTAAAAAGCAGATTCTAATGTTACTACTTGAGATTGCAAAGAGAGTTTTAAAAAATTACTTTTCAACTTCTGATGATTAAGGATCATAAAAATACTTTCGTATGCATGATTTTTGCCAGATAATTCTGTAGTGCTGTTTGCTATATATCAAATTGACTTTCACAAAGAAGTTTTAATTTTGGCTTGAAAGGTTCCTATTGAAAAGTTAGATCAGTACTTGAGAAAAAAAAGAAAATTACTACTAATATTATCTGTGCAGTAATTACCTAAATTTCTAGTTGTGCTTCTAAGATGTTTTCAGGGGTAATTATAGTCTCTTAGCCAGTTATATTGTGAGCAGTGCTGTCTCAAGGATATGGGCTGAAATTCTAGAGGTTGGATGTGATGTAAACCTTTAGTTTTATGTTATCTATGAAAGTGATTATCTTTCTATGATCTGACTTAGTGTTGTAGAAAATGTTTGGAGTGCATGGACTGTGAAAGTAATTCAAAACAAACAAAAAACCCAAGTGGTTATATTCTTTCCAGTACTGAAGTGGTAACTGCACTGTAAGTTTGCTAAGTGAGACTCAAATAGCAGTGACAACATGTTCTGTAATAACCATCCTGAGAGATGCAGTTTCTTTGTGATTCATGCTCTGTCAATGCAGTCATTTCATGCACTTCTGCCTTACAAATCCACTCCAAAACCACTTGTCTTGATGGGCAAACTGATTTGTTTCAGATTTTAAGATGTAAGTTTGTGACTGTTGGTAAATGTAACTAAGAAAAACCTTAAATATCCTTTAGCTAAAGCATTGCCTTGAATGCCTCAGCAGTTTTTATAAGTCTATTTCCATTCCTTCTTTTTGAGTTATTTAAACTACAGAGAGTTTGGCTTTTTGTTGTTGCTATTCATCTGTATGACCAATATGAAAAAATGTGTGGAACTTTTTTTTTTCTTTCATTTTGTAAGTGGTCTTTAAATTCTTTTTTATCATTCTTACATAGCTTAAATTTCTTGGTACAGTTCACAAGTTCTTTTTTATGAGTTTAGAGTTCTTGAATTTCTTTTTTTTCATGAAAACAAGCATTATGGCACAGGATGCATGGAACATTCCATATGATACTTGATCTCTGTATTATATAAAAAGCTGCAAGATGAGATTTATAACTATGCAATGGTGTCTGTTTCCCCAAAACATATATACAAGTCAGCATGAGGTGATGTTGTAGTGACTATGGGTCCATGACACCGTTTTCTTCATTGTTAATTTTAAGCTGGAGCAAAAACAGCTGGAAGAGGGACCAGATCCTCAAAGATATTTAAAAACATGTTTTCTTCTTTAGTCACCTGCTTCCTGGATTGAACTCTGATCCTGAAATTCGTAGTCAAACTATGACCAGTGTCAGAAAATTAGTTAAGGCCAGATGAAGAGGCCAGCTAATTTCCTAAGCAATGCCTTATTTACTTTAAATAGTCTCGGACATTTGGCTGTGAAAAGTACAATAATTCAATTAAAAGAATCAAAATAAATATTTGCATTTATTTCTAGATAGAGCTTGTTACTTCATTTCACATTAAGGAAAACAGTTGTTTGATTAATGGTAGTGCGTGTCATTTGGTCATACTGCTTTACTTTATAGAAACAGGACTGACCCTGCATAATACAGGGATTTTGTTCTTTTCCATGTTTTGTTTTCCCCCGTTTCCAACAACTTCATGTGTCATGGAAGAGCCCTTTTTTCTAAATAGTTGCACCCTCCATAATTCAGTACTTGCATTTGTGGATGATAGGGTTCAAAGGAAGGTCTCATTGAATGACTCAGTTTCAATGGCTTTGAAGTTATTTGTGGCTTTCTACAGAATACTCATTAGACTACCCCTCTGCCTCTCTCCAGGTCTTTTGTGACCACTTTCCAAGACCTGCTTGCCTTTCTTTCAGCAAAACAACCCAATTAGCCTCACTAAATGTGCTTGCATTTGTTTACACATGTTTTTCTTTTCATACTTCAAGGACCATTTCTTCATGAACTGACAGTAACTACTTTTCATTGTTTTCATTAGCTCTCCTTATGTACTTCTAAAAAATTACTATACTCTTTCAGTGGTATTTTTTTTCTAGTGTATATTAACTCAGTCTAATTTTTATCATGCTTACTACTCTTGCAATACAGAATAACTCTTTACTGTTCTGCATTCTTGCTATCACACTAATTCAGCCATACAGATTAGCAGCATATTAACAATATTCTGTGTTTATCTGTATCAATACATCAGAAAGTTAATTGCCCCACTAAAACTGCTGGTACAGCCTCTCCATGTACAATCTCTAGCATATAGTGCTAGTTTTGTAGCCTGGTCAACATTCAGTATATATTTTATTTCTTGTATATTTTCCTGCAATTCTATTCCCTATTCAGTATTTTCTGTGGTTTCTATGTGGTCCTGTAGAGCTTTTCCTAAGTGTATCTCAATAAGGTCTCACTCAAACAATTGTAGCATTTATACAGTAATATTTTGTCTTTAGTCAACCTGTTAACCACTTTAAAGTGTTTTTGTAATTCTTGAAAAAATTTTGATTTTACCTTATCCTTGCTTACTCCCCCTTCTTATTTGACAGAGCACTGATTAAGATGTAGTCTTGCTTTTTATCGCTTCAATAATAATCCTGTGCATTTTTCAGATGTTCTTTTGTACTATTTTTCAAATGCAGGGGACTGCTGCTTCCTCTGGCTGTGTGACATATGATCATGGCTGTATATATATTGCCATAAATGTAGCAATTGTGGATTTCTGTGGCTATGGTTTTGATTGTACAAGCATTTCTTAGGGTCTTACTAAGACACAAGAGTACTGGGTAGGGATTTGCAAAACGTTTTATCTCTATAATGCCTTCAGAAACCTTCCTATTAATAGAAACTCTTACTGTAGAGGGGAAAGGAAGGAATGCAGCTGCCTGGCATCCTGAAGTCGTCAGTCTAATTAGGGTAAGGGTGTCAGCACATGCAGAGGTGTTCCAAGCTGCAGTGGTTTTGTGGGATGAACATTTAAATAAGATCTCCTGCTTTCACTCTGCTTTGACACTTGACATTGAATCAGATTTTCTGTGTGCTCTTCTCTTCAGCTGCACTGTGCATCAGAGCTGGTTTAGATGTCTGGCAGTGTTGCCACCTGTTTCATGTCACTCTTGTTTCTTCAGCAGCCCTTCAGTACAGCGTAAGAGTGCTCTTGAGTCTGTTTAAGACTATAATTTGGACTCTCTTGCTAGTAATCAGTGTCATATTTCAATTGTAAATACAGTAGAAACAGATAGAGTTGTTTATTTTCTTAAGGAGGAAATGGAAGTCCATTACCATAATCATAAGTCCATTAACATAATGTCTGCTGCTATAGTGTCATCACTGGACATGGTAGGAAGCGCTATTGTATTCTACACACATTCAGTGCGTAATCTTTTCTTAGCCTTACTAACACAAATGTACAGTTTTTACAACAGCCACTGAGAAGAACCCAATATATCCCAGCTGAAGTCAGCGAGATAGCAAAATAGTGATTGAGACATACAGAACTGAATAATTGTGTAAGATTCTGCCAATAAGAGATTCATTGTATTGTAAAACACTTCAAGGTGGCATGCAGAGGAGCCAATTTCTGTATTTTTGTTCTATTAGATATTTTTTCTTGGATCATTAAATGACAGTTATGATATTGCAACTTGAACTTGAGGGAGAAAAGTTAAACTACTGAAAAACTTCAGAGTATTTAATTTATCTTCTGAATAAAAATAAAGCATTAGGTTATTATAGTGTGTTATCAATGCACAATTGATCTCTATCTGACTATTTTAGTAATTTTTTTTTTCTCTTTTAAAATTTGGGAAGGTAACAGCTCTCCTTGGATGGTTACATCATGGAGTCATCGTAGAATGGTTTGGATTGGATGCAACCTTAAAGATCACCTAGTTCCATGGTCAGGGTGCCACCCATTAGATCAGATTGCCTGGTGCTCTATCCAACTTGGCCTGATCAATTCCAGGGATGGGGCACCCACAGCTCCTCTGGATAACTTGTTTCATTGTCCCTCTACTCTCTGAGTAAAGAATTTCTTCCTAATATCTAGTTTAAATCTCCCTTAATTTGGTTTAAAACTGTTCACCCTTGTCCTGTCACATATGATGTGTCACACACTGTACAACACAGAAGTAAATGTAAAAGTAGGTCTCTCTCTGTAGTATGCTAAGTGTAAAGAATATAGATGCAAAATCCCCATATGTTCATGTTTCGTATAGAGTTTATGTCAAGGATTCAGTTATTCCTGTTATTTCCAATAGAATAATATATGAAGAAGCATTTAGTCTTAAAAATGTAATGAATTATATTACTACTTAATTTAATGTGACATAGATTACAGTAGGCCAATAAATCATATGCATCCTTAGATGGGCTTTGAAACATTTTATGGCTAAGATCAGGATGTAAATTGAAAAACTGACATACCATTTTAGAATAATGATACAGCTGCAGCAGGGAGAGAGATGGCCAAGGATAAAGAGGCAGACTCATTTTCTGAGGTAATTGCACCTGTGCTTCTCTCACAGTTTTTGACATTGCAAGAGTGAGGCCTTAGAAAGTTTATTGCCAGTGTTCTTGTCTGGGAGAGGGAAAGTGCAAACCTGGAGTTACATATCTTATGGAGTAACAGTTATTATAGAAGTATTATTATTAATAAATTATAGATTCGTAGTTTACCAAGAAGCTGCAGACAGTAAATAAAAAATACTTTACGTCGAATTACCCAACTCTTTTTTGCTAATTGTTTTTGTGCCCTTGACTGACCAAGTGGTTTCCTTCTCACACAGTTGTTAGCTTATTTTCTTTCTCTTTCCTCTACCCCTTTTGAGGTTTAAGTTCTTATATGACATTACAGGTTATCTTTAGATTTAGATATTTTGACCAAAAATCAAATTTTTTTTGCTTTAGGAAAACTTGTAAATTGTATTTTTTCATTTTTGAAGAACAGCCTTTCTTGTCTTTGATTCTGTAGCTGTGAGTCAGTTGAATGAGTATTAAATAAGAACATTTATTCAGGTCTTTTATGATTTTTTTCAGTCCTAAGAAAATTTGAATCATTGAATATGTCACCAGACATGATATATGAGATTACTATGGAGCTATGAGCCATTTTAAAAGTACCAATATTGTAAGAGATTCTAATGATAATCATTATGTTTAACAAGATGTCCATGTAAAAGTAATGTGTGTACAATTTTATTTGCCTTGGAGAACAGTTTAAATGCAGATGAGCAGCACAACCTACTCGCATTTGAAATATGTAAGTGGAGTTGCACTATATTCAGACTTAGGAGAAGATATCAATATGGCATGACTGTTAGTATCTAATTTAGCAGGCTAAATTACCTCACTAATCTCCCTAGAATCTCTTCAAAGTGTATGAGAGAACATGGCTTCTCCAGAGAGCAATTCTTTAGCAAAAGCCTAATTTAAGGTGCTGAATTGTCCTCTGGAGGAGTTTATTGCTCTCCTTTGAATAAGCCAGGAGCTTGGTTAATAACTACTAATTATTTATCATCATGCTAAGGTAGGTATCAGAATAGGAAATCAGAATGCATATGAAAAGTTGACCAGTTTGGGAAAGTCTGTAATTTTAGGCTCACTTTGGTCTCTTTTTTCTATAACTCCAAGCTTCTTGTTGAGGAGCAGGAAATTAAATGCTTACAATTATTTTTACCAAAATACAAGGTATGAAAACAGGCCTCACATCAGGAAATCACAGGAGAATTTCACATAGGTGTTAGACTAAATGCACAGAGGAAGACCAGAAGCAGATTGAAAGAGGCTGTTTAAAAGAACTCATCAATCTACAAATTCCTGGGTGTTACCAAGGTGTATCTTGCAAGCCTGAGAGGCATGCCATCCCTTCCCTAAACAGTCTTTCAAAGGCAGACTGCAAGAGATGCAGAGGCAGCAGCAGAGTCATAAATCCTGCCTTCCTGAAGGAAAGTGTCTTTCCTGAGACCTCATAAATAGCAGCTGCCAAGCTGCCCCAGAGAACTCGTCTCGGTACTTGCACAGCTGTTGCCTTGTAGCTAGCAGAAGCTGCACTGTTGGTGTGGGGATTTTGCTGATTTGCTTTGAAATTGTGTGATGGTTGCATTAAATGAAATTAAATGTTTTCATAAAGTCTTTAAATTGATGTAATAATTACAGGTAGTTTTCTGCTTGGTAGGTGTTTGTTTGCTGAATATATGCAATTTCATATACAACATATATACGCAAGCAAATGAGCTCATCAGAGAAACCTCTGAGGTGAGCTCAGTTTCCAGGCTATGAAAAGCTTTTAAGCAGTACTGAGCTTCAAAATCCAGAGCAAGTATCTTGAGATTGAGCCAGTTTATGGCCTTGTAGGACCTCCTAAATTGAATTAGATTGAATTTGAGCTAGCTCAACCTTCTGCTTAGACTGTTTCCCAAATTGGAGTAATTGCACTAGAACTGTGAAGAGATTTATGAGCCCTTCAGTTCTTCCATCTTCTGGCCTAATTGTATCCACCAGACTCAAAAAGATTAAAAAAAAAAAAAGAAAATTAAAAAGTAAATGGACTAATAATACAATGCTAGAGAAGTCTACCTTTTTTATTTTATGGGGTTTTTTGAGTTTTTTTTCACTGAGTGAGAAGGGGGGTAGCTTTATGAAAACATTTAAAATACCACCTAGATTTTCCTGACTGTTGTGGGTATTGCTCTACTGCAGTCAGAATGTATGACTACCAGATTAGTTAGGCTCACCTGTTCTGCCTTGAATTGAGCTGACCTGAATCACTGTTGATGTCATGACTCTTCAGATTTCTACATGAATTATACAGTTTTTATAAGACCTTGTATATCAATTTTTGTGTATTCACTGATACTGCTCTTCATATTCCTATGATACCACTCATGTATCAGTGAAGTAATTAGATAAAACCTCCACTGATGAATTACTGCTATGTTGATTTGATCTAGAGATTTCCAGCAGATATTTAATGTGTTAATAGCAGGTCCTGTTCATCCTCTGAAAAATGAGAAGCTTTTTGAATGATATTTGTTTAGGTTTGTATAATACAATAAAGCAGAGATCCTGAAGCTTGCTGAACTACTTTCAGACAGCACAAGATAATTGCATACAGCTGCAAGTTAGCAGCTGACACTACTCCACCTGGATAGATATCTGCTTGTAGTGTAGATAATTAAATAAAGCAAAAAAGATTAAATCAAATTTCCCTCTTTTAATGTAAGTTCTTAGTGTTGTGTTAAGTAAATTGAAACTTTAAAATGAAGTATTGGGAGCAATGAAACAAAAAATTGTCTAATAGTGGTATAATTAGTGCCATCCTACATTGTTTTACGAGAAGATACTCTTCTTGATGCAGATGAATCATTTTGTCATTATTATTTTGGCATGTGTTGCCTGAAATAGTCAGCTATGTTTGGTAATATAGGAAGTTGTATTTTCCTAATAAATCAAATACCAGAACTTTCCTGTTGTCTGACTTACAGTTTGAGTTCGTGAGCTCCAGTTCCTTATCACAATGCTTTAATTTACAGTTCTAACATGACCAATGCCAGTAAAATGTTCTAGTATATTATCTGGCAATAAGTAAAACCTGTCAAAAAATTGTTAAAAAGAACAGTGCTTAACAAAAGACATATGCCATATAAATAATATGTCATGACAACTGGCAGCCCTAGTAACATATTTGAAGGAAAATGCTGAAAAAAGTAACCAGCCATAAGGAGCTAATGGGTTATTTTTGCTAGAAATCTGTCATAGACTTTTCCTGTCACAATATTATTGCATTTGTGATAAAGCAAAAGGATTTGTACTGTGATTTTTTTTAGCATACTATAGAAATTTCAATTAGCAAATATCATCTCACATTTATTTTTATGAAGAGCAAGTCTGTCATCCTATCACTAATCCCTTCCTATATCAGTATTCCAAGAATATTAGTCCTCTGTCTTAACCTCAGATCTGGCTCGTTGTTTTCCTAAAATATATGATGCAGTTGTGCAAAAGGCACATTTCACTACTTATGAATCATTTCTACAAATCATAAAACATAACATTTTTGAAGAAACATGTTCTGATAGTTTGAAAATGACAGGTTAATGAATTTGAGAGTAGTCTGTGTATTTCACTTGAACTAACAAACTAAACATTCAAATCTCTTGATTCTAGTGGGGGGTTTTTTGTGGGTTTTTTTGTTTGTTTGTTATTTAATGAGTGTGCTAGAAATATTTGTAGCAAATGGGCATATTTGCTTTAATGCAGCATATGATGATGAAGTGTAAAATTGCAATAATAGCATGGAAGAACCACACCACCTCCATTACCCTGAAAAAAGCCACCCAACCCCCTAAGATCATGCCTCCCCAAAGCAAGATATAGAGGTATCCTGGAACACTAGATCTAAAAGTAAGCTTTTAGGGAGATTTCACAGCAGGAGTTAATTGGCCACTGGAATGAAGCACTATTTGGTGCCATAAAAAACTTTGACTATGAAGGCCAAATAGTTTTTATGCAGAAGATGGAGAAGACGTAATATAGGGGATAGCGTGTTATGCAGTCAAAAATGGTAGTAAAGTGGTAATAAAATAGAATTACTAAGGGAGGCAATTTTGAAACTGTCATCTTGAAAGAATTTTTGTGCTTTACTCTTAATTTTATTTTTTTGTCAGCTTTGCATTTAGCTGATAAATTTAAATGCAAGTCTTCCATGTGTTCTCGGATGCAAAGAATGTGGAAAGAGAGCTGTAACATAAATACAGAAGAGTTCCTGAGTACTTAATGGGCTGGTTTATTAAAAGTTCAGTACTTGTCCAATTTATCTGCATTTAATCTGTGAGTGGCAGAATAGCTATTATTATATATTGTCTTCCAGTATTAATATTTAAGAAAAAAAATTCATGACATATAAAGTTAAATCTGAGTCTTCTCTAATCTTAATGCATTCATAGTTTTCCTTTGTTGCATTTGTGATTTTGCTGTACAAAGGAGTCAGTTCTCCTGTTACTGCTGGTGAATTGAAAGTGTGTTATTATCACATCAGCCTTACAGAAGCTGGTATTTGAAATAATGGTAGGAGTGCAGCATCACAGCCCTCCTGATGGGTGAGGTGCAGAAGTTGTCCTATTTGCTAATTATGTACCTTTTCTTCTGTGAACGTAAATACTGGATAAGACCAGAAATAAATGGCATGGGCTACTTGTATTGGTTTGAGGTGAGCAGTGAGTCTTAATTCAAACAGCAAAAAAAGACCTTCTCTTCTTAAATAAGAAATTGTCCTTTAACAATAAGGAACATTATTTCTGTTATTTCAGAGGAGAGGCAAAATGACCCTGTAGCTTCAAAGGTTTTTCTGGATGCTTTTCAAATATATCTGTCAGAAGTTCTGTCTTATGCTTTTGGTGAATAATATGGTATTGGATATGATTTCAGAGCTTCTGTATATTTACCTAGCAAGCATAGTGAGGAGAAATACGTATTGAGAGAAAAGAATAGTTTGGGTCATATGAATAATATAAAAAGGATCATCTCAGCACTCAGAGTCTGGTCTTCGGTATCATTTGAAAGTAGACAGAAATTTGGAAAGTTTTAGTATATTTCTCCATTGATGAGAAAATACAAAATATGTGTAAATTTTTAAATCCCCACTGATGAGAAAATATATGATGAATGGAAAAATATTTCCAGTAAAGTATCACCAAGTGTTACCTTATGGCAGTAGTAGATCTAAGGATGGATCTCTCACTGTTTAGGATTTTCTGCTGCTACGGTCAGAATACGGACATTTGTCCTACTCAAAACATGATTGTCTATAGATCAGATAGAAATGTTCGCTGTCTCTTTTGGGGTGGGACTGAGATTAATTATCTTCATTTTCACTTGTCCTAGGCCTGCGTGTGTCTAATGTCACATCCCAGGAGTGCTTATTGGCACTTTCCACTAATATGAATGCAAGAAGCCTTGCACAATTCACTGTGCCAATATTGGAAATCTAAATTAAAATATACTCTCAGCAAGCAGTGCTGCACAGGCCAATATGAGGAATAATATCTGTTTGCAATTAGGGCAGCATGAATGGTAGCCAAAGAAACCAGCTGTAGAAAACAAAAGAAAATACAACCACTTATTAAAAAATACAAAAATCATATTTAGAAGCCTCAAAGCACAGAGTGGAACCAAAGAAAGAGATTTATGATGTATCACTTCTAATTCTAATTTGCAGTCTGTTATTATGATATAATCTGTGGTTCTCTTCAGGGAACAGCAAACAGCATCTGGTAGCTCTTTGGATTCCCTCCAAACTGCTTTGAGATAGATGTGAATACAGTAAAGTAGTGTGAAGGATAGGGTATTCTGTTCTTTATATTCTGGTGAAGTTTGTTACAAATGCTGAGTTTAAAACTTAAGTAAGCTTCTTATTTCGGGTGCTATAGTACTGGTTTGCAGTGTGAATGTGTTCACAGCTGTCCTTGAAGATTTCCATAAGTTGGATAACATAGAACTGTGGAGGCTGACTGTACTTACCAGTAAGACTTGAGCACTGTGCTGGAGTGACTAAACTGCTTTGAGGCTGTGCCTGCTTTGGGTTTACTGTCTCTTTGGTGTGCCATGTCATGCCACAGCATCACAGCCAGTGAAGGTTGTCTGGGGATGAGGCACCATGACTGGGAAAGCCCATGGCAGCCTTTAGAGCCGATAGCTCAAACTCTGCTGAAAGAAACCACAGTAACCTTTTCCAGGTCGATGTGAGCTGACTCTGTCAATCATTTACACTGATGCATATGACTTTGCTGCTGCAGAGAATAACTGAAAACTGTTTGGCTGTGTTTGCAGAGTGCTGAATACAAACTGATGAATGCCATGTTTTAGTTTTGGTCTTTACGGGTGGCCATCGGTGGCTAAGCTTACATCACCAGTGTTGATAGCACAGTAGATGTTCTGAGCACCCAGTGCCTAGTTTACTGTGCTCCAGAGAGTGAAGTAGCTCTAGACTGCTCCTATGGAGTAGCTGTGAAGCCAGTAGAAGAACTAGAAAAACTCAGTTCTAAGAGTTCTGGGCAGTTAGTTCATATTTCTCCCCAAAATCTGTACAGATGTAACCTAGAAGCCCAAGCAGAGGAATAACGACTTTGTAGATATAGACATATAACACCACATTTTCTTTCCTTGCTTTTCTTGGTGTTTGAATAAAATATCATCACTTCCTTTGGGAAATTATATTACAATTTAATTAACCTAAGTGTTATGAAATGCCTTTCAGTGTCCTGTCCAATTTCTTAAAATTGTGTCATACTTTTAATTATTTCCTATAGTTATTTCATCCTAGTTCTCTGCTTTCCATAAGATGACAATGCTTAAATCTACATAAAAGATTTATCTTCTGCACCATATGTGATTATTCTCCATTTACAGTTATTTGCTTTAAAAATATTAATAATAAATAAGTGGCAAACAAGTATAGAAGAAATGTAATTACATACCAAGTAAAGGCCATTTTTTGGTTGTTTTTATAATTGATTAATAGTTGCCTCACACAATGATCTTGACTGGCATTTATTTGTCAGTGTGCTGGTCTCCAAAGATTCTGCTGCCTGTTCAGTGACCTGGTGTGAGAGCCCAGTATAGGGAGTAAGGTCCTTATGCTGAAATCCCTGCATCTTGTGATTTTTTTTTTACATTCATAAGTTCCAGCATGTGTGCTTAAAACATATGTGCCATATAATGAAAATCAAAGATTTACATAAGATCCATTTTAAGAAGGATATACAGGATTTTTCATGGCTTTTAGTGATGTCTCTTCTCCAAAAGTCACATGAATCATGAACATGAATAGAGGAGCAGTTAAGCTGTTTACTGCCATGTCTTGCGAAAATGCCTACAGCAGTGAGAATGTTACATAAATTCTCATAGTGAAGAAATGCAAAGAAGTGGTTATTTAATTATATGAAATGTTACAGAAGTGAAATAGTGAAATACATCAAGAAATAGCTTATTGTTAATGTTTTCAGCAGTCAACTAATTATTTTTTGCTAAGAAAGTGGAGTTCCAAGCATGGCATCTAAACAAAAGATGTCTTGAAGTTAGTCTTTACTTGTAATATGAGAAATAGTAGAATAATTTACTAGTTAAACCACTCTTTTAATTTCCCCTCAGCTTCTTAAGATGTTCTTAAACTAGGAAATGTTATAGATGAGTGCTATTTGTAGTCTCTTATTAGGGAAGCAGAGTCACTCTGAATCCCATCTTGTGACTACTACGGTGCTCTTGTAGGGACAAGACATTGAAACTGATATTTTTACTCCTAAAACCTACCTACCTGTATTGGGCTGAAAAGTATAGTACTTCACTTTAATGCAGCATGAGCTTTTTTGTTCCTAAAAATCTATGAAAATTAGAATGGAAATCATTAATATAGCAGTTTTAATAAAACTTTGCTTGCAAAGCATTAGCAGCAATCACTAGAAGCTGCTGAATCACTACCTTTGAAGTTTGCCCAGTCACTCAAGCAGACATTGTTCTGAACTCTGTCAGAACATCTTACGTGGGGACTTTTGTAGGGTTCTTTTTCTTCTTTGAAGTTTGTTTTTTGGGGGGTTGCTTTTTTTTTTTACATAAAAAGAATGTGTGCTTACAGTGTGCTATTACATTATGTATTATATAACTGCAGGCTGAAATGAAAGGTAGTAAATCTTACCCGTGACAAAAAAAGCAATTGCTTATACTTTGTAAAATTGTTTTTATGTTTATTGTATGCAAGCAGTATAAGATGCAGTAGACTTAGTGAATTATTTTCTCCCTTTATTGTGAATTTCTGAATTATATAGCAGGAACATTTATGGCTCTTCGTGGTCTTCACCAGATTTTTATGGTAAGGATTTTGGGGTTTTGTTGCCCTTATAGCTAACTGTATCCTGGGCTGCATCCAAAGCACTGTGATCAACAAGTCGAAGGAGGAGATTCTTCCCCTCTGCTCTGTTCTTGTGGGACCCCACCTGGAGTGCTGTCCAGCTCTGGGGTCCCCAACATAAAAAGGACATGGAACTGTTGGAGCAAACCGAGAGGAGGGCCACAAAGTTGGTAGGAGGACTGGAGCACCTTCACTATGGAGACAGGCTGGGAGATTTGGGGCTGCTCAGCCTGGAGAAGAGAAGGTTGGGTGGAGACCTCATAGCAACCTCCCAGTATCTGAGGGAAGCCAGAGAGAAACTCTTCATCAGAAACTGTGGCACAGTTCTGTGGTAGGACAAGGAGTAATGGGTGCAAATTGAAAGAGGAGAAATTTAGGTTAGATATTAGGAAAAAGATCTTAACTTAGAGAGTGGGTAAGGCACTAAAACAGCTTGCAGTGTTCAAGGGCAGGTTGGATAAGGCTTTGAGAAACCTGGTCTAGTGGGAGGTGTCCCTGCCCATGGCAGGGGTGTTGGGACTACATGAACTTTAAGGTACATTCCAATCCCGTAATGTTCTATGATTCTGTGATTCTTTGAGAATTAAAAGCAACATTTTTATTCAGTTTAGCTGAAGGAACTGAGATAATTTAAGCAGATTAGTTGATGACATTATTATTAAACTCTTCAAATTCATTATTACAAGTATTGTTTGTCTGCAAATCTTAAAGTGTTTAAGAGACAAATTTGCAAGAGGAATGCTGGTGCCTAAATGTCCCTGTAGGCATCTAAATCAAGCATTTAAATGTCAATGTATTCATACCTCACCTGTCAAGTGCTGAGAAGAAAACTCCTTTCGATTTTTAGTTTCAAATTCTGTATCTGATAAGCTGATAATTTGGTGCTCCTCAGCATTTTCATGGCTTACAAAATGTGACCAGTGAGTTGAACTGTAAGGAACCTTTGCACTAGTGGCCTTATTTGTGAAAACAGTGGATATGCAGCATGGATGCTCACAACTCATTTTCCATGGTGATATGCAGATGATGTCCTAAAATGCACTGATGAGCTTCCAGAAAACATGATGTAAAATGGTTTTGCTTAAAATACTTTGCTGAAATATTTAAGAGAGTGGATGCACACTTCTTCCCTTTTTTCCAAGGGTTTTACACTCAGGTTTTCATGTTAAACAATTTTCATATTAAACAATTAGTCCTTTCAGAGACTTAAATTATGGAGCTGTTCTATTTAAAATTAAGTGCTTAAATGTCTTTTAAGCCAGAGAGAATAACTCTGTAACCTAGGGATTAGGGCAGCCCTTGGGATGAGAAAGCAGCCTTTCAGATTCCACAACAATGAATATTTCACTATTCTAAATTAAGCATTCATAGTAGCAGGGTCTTGAACTCAGTCCTCCATCCTCCCAAACGAATAAGCTAATCATGGAGCAATGGCAATTCCTAAGTGCTCACTGTGATCCAGTGGGGATCTTGGGATTTGTTGTTGTGCAACAGGAGCATGAGGATGAGTGCAGAGTCTGTTATCACAAGCTGGCTGTGTCAGTCTTCTGAAAGTGGGGATCAAGTGGGCATCGGAACAGATACCCCTTTATTTGAAGGGGTTTTGGACCTGTGCTTTCTGTTACCTCGTGTGTGCATTGTAACCAGTGTGTGACTGGGTGAAACACCAACTCTGTCAAGCAGGTTTTGAAAGAATCAATGCTGCTTAGTTTTCAGAAGGAAGCTCAGGACCCTATTTATGAAAATTTCAGAGTTAGAAATAAGGGGAATATCTGCTGCTTTCTTCCAGAAGTGAGCTGCCTGTGAAAGGGAAAGAACTCAGCTTTCTTGAGCTTTCTACAGCCCTTTGTAGTGACTAGCTCTATTCTGAGTATTCTGACTGTAATAAACTGCTTTCCTAGACACACACTTCATATATATATATATACACATATATATATATGTACGTGCATCAATTTGTAGCCTTCTCTAGAAACAGAGGTGTAGTAGTGCATTCTGTGATAGGTTTTTTTTTAAGAAAAATTATGCATTATTTCTACATAAACTTCAAGTTTTGAAACACCACATAAAAAAAAAAAACAACCTTTATGTAATTTTCTCCATCATTAAAACCAGCAAATTAGTTAAGTGAAATAATGATAATTGAAGTGATTTGTATGGCATAAGTGTGCCCTGCTTTGTTAGAATAATTGCAGTTCTTGTGCCAAATACTTTCAAATCTCTACTTGATTTTTAGTATTTCTGACAAAAGGTTCTTTTTGTCAGCTTTGACAGTTAATATCCTAATAGAGCAATCTAGGGACTTCCATGGTTTAAGTCAAACAGTTTATACTCTAATACATTGTAGAACTTTGCACTCAATTACCGTATGTAGAACTGATAAAATATCTATTAGGTTTGTTCAGTATTTCTCAATAGAATTTTTGATTTTAAGTGGTTTATGACACTATTGAGCATAAGGCATAATGGTTGGAATTCCTAATGTAAAACACCTGCGTCAGGTTGACCATTTGGAGATTTTTAAGGCAAAATGCATATTTCAGAAACCTCAGGTAAAGAAAACAGTATTTTGCTTATTTATGCATATTATTCTGCTTTAAATAGCATTACTGTCCTACTTTGAAGCAGGAAAGTGAAATTACGCAGAGAAGGGGATTTTATCCAATTCATCCTTGTTGTCTGCTTCAGAGGCCCAAAGTTGGACAAGTTTTAAAACTTCCGGTAATACCACCTTTTTTGCTTTCCCAATGAAAATATTTCAGTTCTTCCCAGGGAGCTAGATCTGCTTGCCACTTTGCATTATTAACCTTGGCCGTTCTGTGGAATATCAGAGCAGAATCCTGTGGACTAGTAGGCTGGAAACATACGGTGTCTGCGGAGGCAAGCTTAAAATCGAATATGTGGCACACAAAGTCTGTGTCATTAAGTGACATGGGAAAAGGAAGGGAGAAAATTGGGTGCAAAATCTTATAAGATTGGGAGATTAATATGGGGGGAAGAATCTAGGACTGGGTTTACAAAGGGAAGGCAAAAGAACAAAGAGTGGGAGGAGATTCTGTACAGTTTGATCTGATGGTGATCACTGGGCGAGGTGAGGTATTTTGGAAACAGGACAGTGGAAGCAGGATTTAGTACAGAAATGAGGCAAATGACTTCATGGAGTCTTGATTTCACCTACATTGCTGGAGATTACATTTGGAAGATATTGTGAGTTAATTTCTTTTTCTCCCTTACAAGGCGTGATCCAAAAAACACTCCTTAGGCACTGAAGATCATTTGCATTCCAGACAATATGAAAAAGCATGTTTTAAGTTCAAGAATAATGTTGCCTCATAAGTAAAGCAACAGTAGACATGGAGAGGAAGAGATGGAAGGGACATTACTTTAACTTGATGAAATTTATCATCAGTCCTGTCAGTCCTGCCGTTGCCTGGAGCAGCTAGGGACCATTAATATTGGGTATATATTAAAATGTGTGGATGATACCTTGTTGACTGATGGCTTACTTGATTGCAGATGAGGCTGTAAATGTATTTGTATGGCAGAGATACTGGCTACAAGGTGTAGTTCTTTCATCATGAATTTTAATTTCATAGAGATAAAATGTCTATTTTCTTATTTGAGTTTGGAGTAGAAATACACACTTGAAATTGATTATTTGGAATGTTAATGCTGTAGGAATCTCAAAGTGGTTTAAAATAGGAAGTAACATCTGTCACTATCTGTGATTTCCCAGAAGAGGCAACCATCTCTTTTCCTTGCCTGATTCCAGCGGTAAGTTTTAGCAAAATTCCATGTCCATAAATAATAATTATTCATTGTCATTAAATCTAGTGAAGGCTTTGACAAGCAATTTCACATCTAATCTGCATATTTAAAACTTAGGGACTATGGTTCCATAAGATTTCCTTGAAATACAGGATTTAAAGGGTGAGTGAGTTCATCTTTCTTCTTCACTTGGGCATGCTCATTCCCATGACTTTTACCTGAGAGAGGGTAAGCAATACCTTGATAAACCCATACTGCCATCACCTGGAAGGAAAACTGCATGTTCCCTTGCTATGAAGATGTGTATGTGAATTGGACCACTTCCCCTCTCGTTACCTCCTCCTCCAAGCTCAAAGGGTGAAGTTGTTTTTATTTGTCGTGTATCTGAAGCCATTTTCAATACCGTTTGTACATTTCAAATGTTACGTATTGTACAAAAAGAAAGATACTAAATATATTTTTATAAAAATCTAGTTGTTAGTGAGGAGGCTTTAACCATGGTTGATAATTGGCCCTATTGACTTGTTTCAATACCCTAAATAATGTTTCTTGCCAAGACATCGCAATCACCTTTGAATGTTTAGTGTATAGTCTTGTTTCTTAGTTGGGAAAAGCAATTTTTTTCCATAAAAGTTTCTTTTCCTTAGAAGAGGTAAAAATGGTTACTTTTCATTGTTTCTGTCCATTCCCTGTAAGTCTTTGGAAGATATTAATTTTACATGTGTAGAAAATTAGGCCAAATTTGGTGCCTTTTGCATTGTAACATAAGATCTATTGTAAAGATAAATTATCCTAAACTGCTAATTTTCAATTACTTCATCATTAGGAATTGTAATAATGCTTTGGCTTGCAATTTACAGGTTTAGATGGATTCTCTTTGTCTGCATTATGTTTGAGTCCTGAAAACTAGTAACATTTTATAAATGAGCTTTTGAAAATGCGGTAGAATTTTTGTTTTTCTATGTGAAAGAAGCATTTCATAGTTGACACAATTTTTTAACAAGTCACACGGTTCTTTTTTAAGAGATAAAATTAAAGAGATTTTTACAGCACAAATCAATAAAGATGTGTCAGTATATCAGTGGGCATTAATTCAGGTCCTGGAAGACAGTTTACAGAAAAATTATACTGAGGATGAGAAAAATTGAGTTTTTGAAAGAAAACTGCAAGGATTACAGGTTTCCCAGGAAGACTGTGAAACACCCACCTTTGGAGATACTAAAAAGCTTTTTGGACATTGTCCTGGGCACCTTGCTTTTGGTGACCTTTCTTGAGCAGGGGTTTGGACCAGGTGACCTCCAGAGGTCCCTTCCAAAATGAGCCCTTCTGTGAATATGTGATAACCCTGTGGTAAGCTTGAATTGCTTAGAGTCTACATTTTTAACTGGATAAGGTCCTTGGAAGTGAAAACAACAGGTGCAAAAACACACACCACATTTCATTTTGTTTATTTTTAATGATCCTGTTTAACCAATATTCATGGCTTTTATTTCCTTTTGCAAGAGTTCAGAGCACAGGTGAATCTAATTCCACATCAGGAATTAATCTCTCTACTCTGAATAATCTTGGTTTTCTCAGTGTCCTGCAAGTCAAACAAATACAGTTTTGCCAGACCTTGGCATTATTTAAAAAAAAAGATCTATTTTACTTTACAATTTATTTATTTTGGGAAATTGTATAGTTCAAGAGAATGGTAATGGGATATATAATCTATCACCATTAGATGACCAGTGTAAATAAGGTCACTGTGATTAGTGATTAGAGTTTTTTGGCATTCACTTGGGTCACTGAATAGCTTTGTGAAATGAGATTGGTCTCAGTCCAGTTCACAGAGTTTCAATTTCAGTTTTTTACCTTAGGAAACATCAGCTTTTGCTGACAGTTTCCAGACGAAGATCAAGAACTTTTACACTTGGTCTGTTTGAGAGAAGAGTTGCATGTGTAACATAAGTATGTTTTGATGCTGCCTGTTGCTGTATCTATATAAAGGTGTTTGCTTCAAGGCCACCAAATTAGAAGTTTCTGGTGTTTGTTTGTTCTTAGAAATGCGTGTGTTACTAATTTTAAGCAAATATGTATAATTTTTAATAATGCCTTATCTTAATTTTTTTTCTATTATAACAAATCAATTCACTTTGAAACAATTTAGTTGCCACTGTGTTGTTAGCAGTGTTTAATTGCACACAGAAAGCTGTGCTTTTCTGCTTTTTCTTCTGCTCTTTCAAGGATTTTTGGAGGTTTTAAATTTTTATTTTTAATAATTAGATCCTGTCAAAAATTTTGAGTTAGTAAACCCTTGAATTAGTAAAAATCAAAAAAAGGATGGAAACATTTCTTAATTACAGGGTATGAGTGAGCATGATTTTCCGTAGAATTTTGAGATTTGTTAGAAAAAAAATTCTTCCATATGTACTAGGAGGCTAATGAAGTAACACATACTGTCAAGGCTGATGTGAGGCATAACCGTGGCAGCTTACTGGATCAAATCTCCATGACTTCTCCCACACCATCTAATAATTCATCAACAGAGAATGTATCAATTTAATTTTTACTTGCCGAGATCTAAAGTACCAGCTTGTACTGCTTTCGTGCCGCCAGCCATTCTAGAAAATAAAATGGTGACATTTTTTAAACATTTATAGCATTGAAAGGCTGTAATTTGCAAGTTATGCTTAGATAGTTTTTATTTTGGAGTAGAACATAAGCGTATGAAGAATGGTTGTTTTTAACTAAATGCTCATGAGAAACTCATTTTGCATTTAGTTTGTTCATTTTGGGTAAGAAATTAGAAACCTAGGGGGTTTTGAGTTTGAAAAATGATGTTTAAAAGCTCATAAAAATACTAAATAATTTCTTCTCCTCTCCAGATAGTATAACCTTCTTCTCCTATAACCAAACATGCTCAGTATCACCTGTCACTTCATTCCTTAGCTTGTGATGGAGCCATTAATTCTTCAGCTAATGCTTTCACCTTAGTTTAGACAAGTCTGCTGTGCTAATTTCAGTACTCACCTTTTTATCTTAAGAAGCACATAGATGTGTTTATGAGCCATAAGATTTTTTGATGCAGACATAATAAACACTTGATTTAATGCAATATATTGATTTATTGCAATATATTATACATCAAATTAATTGGTAATTGCAACTCATCTTGCGACCTTTCAGAATATTTAATTATTCTTTGTATGATAAGTATGAAATATTTTTAAACTCTGTGCTGCTGATTCCACAAATATGTACTGTCCAAACAAGGTAACTGTTTGCATTGTTTTGGACTTTGCAGAAAGAGAATTTCAAGGGTTAGTGAAAGCTCATCCATTAAATCTTTCTCCTCACCCTCAATGAAACCATTTATGCTTATATCATGGACTGTGGCATTGCAACTATGTCAGCCAGTTCCCTCAGGACTCTGTGATGAATATCTTCAGGTCCCACAGATTACGTACATTCCAGTTCCTCGGGTGGTCATGCAACTGATTTTTACTTTCAGTGGGAAGTACGTTGCTCCCCCAGACTCCTTCCTGCTGTTCATCCTCTCAAGAAGTGTGGGAAGAGAGGTTGCCATTGAAGACTGAGGCAAAAAAGTTCATTACCTCAATCTTCTCATCATCCACTGTTTATTGAGGGGTTAAGCCTTCTTTGACCTTCCTTTTATGTCTAGCAAACGTATAGAAGCCCTTATTGTTATTCTTCGTGTCCCTCGTCAGGTTCAATTCCAGCTTCTCCTTGGCCTTCCTCACCTTTAAACGACCAAACTTCATCTCTATACTATTTCCAGGTCTCCTGTACATGTGAGGTCTGCCTGAGTGTTTACTCCTTTCCCTTCAGTTTGACCATCAGTTCCCTACTCAGCCATGACAAGCAAAGCCTCGTAATTATTGTATATAGGCGTCTGTGTGAAGTGAGGTGGGTGAAGGATTGCACTTGCCACTCTGAGCATGGATCAGCTGCTGCGTTTTCCTTGCTGAGGGATGGATAAAGGATCCCCTTGATCTTGAACTGTTTCTAGTGGCTGCTCCTGTCTCAGGTAGGCTAGAGCTTGGTAAGTAGTCTATCTCCTCTTCTTGTTCTCTAGTACTCTTTAACCTTTCTAACTCATCCCATAGCTCTGCCACCATGTGAGCAGTTCAATCCATTTGGTCACTGACATAACTTCTCTCTATGCTACAACCCAGTGAAAGAAAGCAGCACTCCCTGCAGCCTCACACTAGGATGGGTACATGTGTTTTTGGGAACTCTGGCTGGGGCAGTACCTCCTTTTTGGTGAGCAGAGATGGCTTGGCTTGCCACTGAGTGGATACCATACCAGAGCTCCTCCCCAGAGGGCGATGACACCAGCTGAGCTCTGGAGTGGGTAGGTTATCCATATTCTACATGTGTGAATTGCCTGCTCCTGGTCACTCCCACTGCACGTGGGTGATTTATCTCCAGGTGAGGGTAGGTATTGTCCCTGCTGGCGGCATCCATGCTGCTGGGTCAGAGCTGCCTCTGAGGCACAGCTTCCCCTCTGCTGGCTCAAGAACAGGGGGTTGGGCCCATCTCTCTGTTCTAGTGTCAAGGTCTTGCTGGCTAAGAAAGCTCTCCTCCCTCCCTTGGTGGGATCCTCAGCTCCAGAGCACTTCTGTCTGTCTGGGTTGCTTCAGAGTCTTCACTGAAGAAGGCTTATGTTTATGTAATAAATACAGCTACCACTATATGTTCAACATTCTGGGGATTGAAGGAAGGAATCACACATACCTGCCAAAACATACAAGTCTCTATACTCAGAGCTCAAGTGAATTACAACAGTTTGAGTCTATAACAATGTAGCAAGAAGCATTAATCCACTTCTCCATCTACTAGTCTGTTTCCTGACTGCTATTATCCAGATTTTGAATATGGTGTGTAGGAATGAAGTAAGGATTATTTAAAGCAAACTACTCAGAATTTTTTTTTTAGTTAAGTTGCAGCTCATATTGTATGATATTTGTGATTCAGTCATTGTAAATCTGAAAAAAAGGTGGTGTTCTTAATTTTCTTCAAGGGTTTGTTAATTTCTTTTTAAGTTCTCAATGTGTGAGAATGTTGCAGTTGTTGAGCTTTGGAAGAGAAAGTCAATGCCATGCAGAATGAAGAGCTAGAAGGTGCCTGAGAAAAGCTTGTTAAGTGTCTGCCTAACTAGGTTACAGAAATCTCTGAGAATTACTGGTGTGAAATATCTTCCACAGGTAAGCTTCATTTATGTTGCAGTGTGCAGCAAAATAATGCCTATGAAAAGGTCATTGACATGAAATCCATTCCAGATAGCTTTAATTATTTTATTATTACTCTACTATTGGATTTGAAGAAAAGACTAACTGAAAAGTGGCAATAATAATTCATCCACCTTCAGGTAATTCTGGGTGTCTGGCTACTCACAGTTTTCTATTAAGTAAAAAAACAAAAAACCTGTGAAAATAATTTTGGTGGCATTTCTTTGCTATATAATTTAAAATAAATTCTCTGTATCAATGATCACTAAGAGTACATAATTAAGATAAAGCAGTTACTATACTTTTAGACATAAACCCCACACTTACATAAGCCCACACATACAGACAGTCCTCTCCTAATCAATGTCAGAAGCAGGGGAGGATGAAAAGCAAGACAGGTTTTTGTGGTAGTGGCAATAGGATGAGTAATAGCAAGATTACTATTGAGAGATGCAGATTGTGCTGTGGGGAATCAGGCTGTGGGAGACACAGAAGCAGCTCTGAGATAAAACTCCTTTTTATATTACTTTTATGTATACACAGTCTCAGTGCAGCTGCATTGTAGCTTCCAAACTGTAAATATGAAAATAGTGTAAAGTGAAAAATAAGTCTGAAGGATAAAATCACCCATAAGGAAGTGTTCATCCAGTGGTATATACCTTTTCTTTGATAAGATAATGTAACTCACTAATTTAGAATGAGCACTAGAATAAGACCTTATAATGGGTATAAAAATTATGAGGACCACTTCTGCTCTAAACATTTACCACAGCATATTTGCACACAGTTCTCCTACCAAGTGCCTCATGTCTCTTTTTTCTGCTTTCATCACAAGTATTTCTGATCTGCCTTTCAAGATAGCCTTTTGGTGGAGTCACATGTAATAGACATTATGTGCATTTCACAAGTAAATTAGTCACTGAAGACTATTTGTCCAATACCTGTATTCTTATCTGTGCCACAGCTGTGAACTACTTGCATTCTTCAAAGTTCAATGTTAATAAAGCAAAGCAGAGCACAGACTTAGCAACTGAGTATTCTACTGAGAAGCACTTTTGTGAATTTTACTTTTTTTAAATTGAAATAAGAATGTTGAATAGAAGCTGAAGCTCTGTTTTTTAGAGGTGCTTTGGACTGTTGTCTACAGATGTTGTGTTTCAAGAACCTTGAAATCCAGCTTTTGAATGTCAGACTTCACCATAACAGCAGGTTTATCTCTCTACACCTCAGTCTTTGCATTTGGTCACTTTTCACAGTGTCTTCTGGCCTTATTGGTCTTGTTTTGCTCCTGGTGGTCCATTTTTACTCCATTCTGCAGAGAAACACACCATTTAAAAAGGAAGATGGGACATGTTCTTGCTACTGCTGCTCTGCTCTGCTGCTGACATTTACTCAGTTCCCTATCACCAGTTCCTGAGTAAATGGATGTTCAGAGTTAATGGCCATGCTGGTAGGAACCATATTACTCCTGTACAGTCAAACTGTAAAGTGTAGAAAGCTCTTGATTCCTTTGTCACAGATTCCCAGACAGAGAATGGCTGCTGGCAGTCAGGCTTCTGATATAAGATGGGTACTATAATTTGCAGAGAGGACTTTGATCATAAATATCTCCATTTATTAAAATCAAATTCATAACTTGAGACAGGGTATCTTGAAAACTCCCATGAAGATTTTGCTTCTTTGGATATAGGAAATTAAGTTTTTAGAACTCAGTTAAATGGCTGTCTTTGGCAAAGTAATTTCTGTCGTATTTTGTGGATTTGATATTTTTTTTTTATTTTAGGCTTGCCATAGTGCCCAGAAGTCCCCTTCTTGAAGCATATCTTTCTGTTGTAGGTAGAATAATGGAGGCTTCAAGGGCAGCTCTTGCATTCTGTTGTATCAACTTCACTACAAATGCTAAAACATTTGTAATACTGATGTTATCCTATTTTCTTCTTGTTGTCTATCGTGAGGAACTGTTTATACTGATTCTCAGTTGTTTATCAAGGCATTAATAACTGATTTTAAGTATTTTTTTTTATTTCTGCAGAAAACATAATATAAATACTTTACTGCAAGTAGTGTTCTTGGAAGTTATAATTATCACTATTGCAGTAAGTAATTACAGTTGTAATTATAATCCAAAAGGTATATTTTGTTGTCAGAAGCTGATGTTGTAGCATGAGAAATTTTTAGAATTGAGCCTTACTTTGAAACCAGTAACCACTTTGAAACTTACTTTGCACCAGTAAGTTACAGGACCAGTAGTCCCTGTAAACAACAAGGTTTACAGTTAAGGAAATATTTGAAGCCTGTGCCTCACAGAAAACCTAGTCCAGTATCAATTTTCAGTAGCTTTGTGCTATCATTGTCTTAAGTTCTATTTAGCATATAATCCCTAAAAGTTATTTTCCTATTTTTTTTCTCGGTTTAGTTGCTGCTTCTTGCTGCTAATGTTAGTAGGAAGTAAGTATTAGAATTTAAACTAATGTTTTATCCACTATCTTGGACAGGGCTTAAAAGATCAGGGAAGATATGTAGTGAAAGAATCTATAATGAACTTCTAATATTATTATAGGGAATTCTTTCTCAATATAGAGGTCTTGATGCATTTGGCAGTTCTCGATGTTTTCATTCTAACAAATGTAACATTTCAGACTAGTCTGAATTTTAATATAAAGCTTTTAGATAGAAATGTGAAAAACATCTTGATGATCATAAGATCACTTTGATATAAACAAATGAAATTTTTGAATCAGAAGACTCAGAAGTGCTAAATGTAGAGCTTCCAAAATCATGATGGAAAGTCATTCTTTATTTTCATTAAATAAAATCTGCATTAGATGGAATGGGGTAGGTCATTCAGAAATTTGACAGCTAAGACTAGAAGTATTTTCTCATGAGGGTGTAGTAATGCTTTCAGAGAAGGAAATAAGGCACCTGCAGAATTCTGATAAAGAAAGTGGTATATATTGATGATTTTAGGTCTGTGGAAAAAGCTTGTCTAATCTATCTCAACAGCCACTAAAGCAGCTGAACTCATTATTGAAAGGTTGACCTATGTGCTGTGCAGCCTATTCAGTTCTCTATCTTTCAGGATTTTTTTTAAGGATTATGGATGTACTCTATATCACATGCTTCAGTCTCAGCATCACTGAGTTTTTGGTACAACGATTATGACCAAAAGACCTAAACCAAAAAAACTCAAGTGCAGTTTATCTCCTCCTATAATTCTTCAGACACTATAAAAAAAGAAAAATTACTGCCCTGACACTAATGACTCACTCATTTGTGTTTGCTCTGTCTACAGTTCTTGTTACAACTGCTAGTGCATATTATTTCCATTAATGGACATGCAAATAATAATATCAGTATTATGATATAAGAAGCTGGTAAGTTTTCATTTTAAAATATTCTAGATGTTGTTTCATACAGGCCAAATTCTATCAGCCAGACATCATGTATTTCTCTTGTTATTTATTTATCTTCTTAGGTATAAGCCCGTGGGAATTTAGTCAACCACAGATAGGATCGTGACATCCAGATCTTATCTGGGGATCATATGAACATTTTGAATTACTATTTCAAATCTAGAGTCCCCTTGATTAAATATATTTCAATTTTATGTTTCAGATTGCAATGTAAGCAATGTGAGGTACAGCATCAGAACAGAGCTGAACGAAATTGGTTTTGAAAGGTTAAAATGGTTCCTTTTTACACTGCTGACCTCAAAATGTTTTGTGTTATAATTTTTTTTCTTTTTTTTCCATTTCAAGCAATCTGGAATTTCTTTTGTGTTATTTTGGGCACTGAACAAAGGAAAAAATGATCATCATGTCTGCGTGCATAGTCATGTATTTTCACACATTAGTTGGAATATTCCTAAGGATGATAGCAGGAATAGGAATAACAGTCAATGACTGAAAAATTTCAATTGGAAATTATATTTCCATATGTTCTCTCTTCTGTACTGTCAATGTGCATAGGACATATCCTTTTTTTTTTTTTTTTTTTTTT
>VWZS01001442.1:312982-410508 GCA_013397075.1 Rhabdornis inornatus
TTTTTAATTTTCACTTTGATTTCTGGAGCATCCACTACATTGGGACTCCACTCTGGCACTCTGGAACCTGTTCTGCTCACTACTCTTATCACTGTATTACAGGAGTTACTAATGCATGTCAGCAGGTGGGGAATTGCTGAAGGTATCCCTTCACTTTCTGTCACACAATCAGCTGCCAAGTCCTGGTGTGGCTGAGAACGTGACAGCTGTCAGTCCTGAGACCTGAGCATGTCCAGTGAGCTGTGTTCTGCTGTGTGATTTTACCACATTGGCAAAAATAGTTCGCTGTGTCCTGTTGACACTATATCAAATTAAAATTAAAAATCTGACACAATGAAGGAATATGTTTCTTAGCCTGTCTGTTTAGACAAAAGCACATACACAGAAATTCAATATGGATGTGTATGGAAACCAGTAGTGTGATTAATATATATTATACCTGAAGAGTAGATTTACGATTGCTTGCTGTTCTAGAAATAGACATTCTTTGCATCAGCAATATTCATACTTTATTATCTTTCCACTCCAGGACCTTTTGCAAGGACTTGTAATGACAGGAAGGTGTAATGACTTTACAGTGACAGAGGGTAGGTTTAGATAAGGTTTTAGGAACAAATTCCTTCTTGTGAGGGTGGTAAGGCACTGGAACAAATTGCCCAGAGAAGTTGTGGTTGCTTCGTCCCTGGAAGTGTTCAAGGCCAGGTTGGGTGGGACTTTGAACAACCTGGTCTAATGGCAGGTGTCCCTGTCCATGGCAGGGGGGTTGGAATGAGATGGTGTTTAAATGCTTTCCTACCCAAAACATCCTGTGATCTTTGAAAGGTCATGTACTTGTCACAATGTATAAGATTTTTAGTAATGCAAGAAAGCTGCCCTGCTTCAGTTTTAAAATGCGCTGGTTCATCATCTATTCTTGCAGAACTCTAATGTGTATTTTATAATTCCATAAGCACTGAGTATGTGTAGACTTTTGTTGTTTAGAGTTAAATATGCACCTCTCTAATAAAATCTACCAAGATGCAATGTGATGCTCTATAATACAGTAATTCACCATAAACAGAGGTCAGACATAACCTGGTGAATATTAAATACCAAATATATATATCTTACGTAGGTATATTGTATGCATGTGTAATATATCTATGCAAAAATCTGAACTTATTTGTTACATTAGGATCATGTATGTTTGTTACATAATTAATACACTTTTCTGAAGTAAAAAGATGTTTTAAGAAAAAACCACAGTGGTCATGTCAAATAAAGCTTTTGATGATAACTGTTATGTTTCAGTGCACATTCTCTGAATTCTGCTCTTACTCTCACCAGATGCTGTGGAAGTGAGAGCACAAGTTTGCATGCACAAGCTGTCCCAATACCTGCACAGGAACCCTGTGCTGCTGTAAGACACTCAGGGGTGTTCAAGACAATTTGGAGGAAGAGCAGGTGGAGAGGTTGAGATCTGGTAATTATGATTGTCACAGCCGAAAGTGGTATTAGCAGCTAAGCTATTTACATGGCTCCTGTTTAAGAGCTCCAAATCCACTCTATTACTTGCTCACTTTCTTGGCACATCTGAAAAGTAACTGTAAATAAATTCTTGTTAGTCTAATTTAATTCAAACAGAAAGAGAGGGTTCTGCAATACGATGTGATGTAGTGTTGCCCAATTTTAAGTGAAAGAAACATACTCTCATAGGTGAAACTTGACCTGACTTGAGGAAGGAGAAAAGTGATAAAAATCAAACCTTGACCAGAACTCCAGAAGCTATGTGAAGGAAGCAGCAAAAATATATGTCAATTTGAAATTTGTCATTCAAAAACAAGTCCATGCATGTTAAAGCCTGGCCTGCAGCCATGTGATCACAGGGCTGTTGGTCTGAACTGTTCCAAAATCCTCAACCTAAGGAGAAAAGCGTTAGCTGTTTTCTGCTCGGAGTTTCTGGCCACTCTTGTTGTCTCAGGACTCTGGTCCAACATCTTTCCTTGAAACAATCTGACTGGCATGTTTAAACTCTGAAATGCATGGCTTGGGTCTCCCAGTATCTCTGCCCCATTGTCACTCATCCAGACATTCACTCAGCATTTGGTAGCACTCAGGCATCAATCATTCATGGATACAACAGACAGCAAACAATGTCAGCGCAACAGAGAAACCTTACAGCATGAGCCAATTTTAAAAGGAATTGAGAAAGATACTTAAAGATACCCATACAGTTCAAGCTGAGTATTTGGATTGGGCAGAGGACTCTTTGCCCATTATTTTTCAATATGTGACATCAATACATGACATACAGTGTCAGTAGAAAACATCCTCTGCTTTTAAAAGGAATCTGTTTCCATGAGTTCAGCTGGAAATTCAACTCTCTTTCCTTAGTCCCACTCGTCCCATCTGTGCAAAGAAAATGTACTGCTCTAGGGAACAGATGGAGTCAGTGGCTCTACTTTGTTGTGCTGTGGGCCCCATATTCTGGATTAGTCACGTTCCTTGAGTAGGGTACTTTTCTGCAGTGTAAGATAGCGAGCACTGTTATGTGAGTTTATTAGATACTCAGCAAATAAGAAAAGAAATTGAGTTCTTGAGTGCTCTTAACCAGGCTTCATTCTGGCCAGTGAAAATTTCTCTTTCTGGATGCTTTTGAAATTTTATAATATCTGCCTAAATCCTATACCTATGTTTGTGGTCATAATTTTCCTTAGTTTTGCTTTTTAATTATGTATCTGCTCTGGAAAAACAAAGTCTACAACTGTTCTAAAAATAAAAAATCCATCCCTTGCAATTTGACTTTAAAAATATTTGTGGTTTCATAAAGCACAGTATTCACCAACCAGTAATTAGTTTCAAGAAAGATTTGTGGTCAAAAGAGTCCTTTTCAGCTTGTTGAACAAAGATAGAGTCAAAAGTCATAGGAACAAATGCATAAGGAAAGGATGTGGATGGTATCACAGATGTAACATTCGTCCCTTGGGTATAGTTGAAGTTTTTGTGAGAGTTTTGCTATGAAACTTGATTGAAATTTGCTATTTAGAGGAGCCACAAAGGAAACATGAAAAAACTTTCATGAGTATATGAGTCATCAGTACCTATTTTCCAGTACTAGTGTTGTCAAGAGAAGACTTAGGCTTTCTTATAGCAGCTATGGAGTTGTTCTAAGATAAATATCAACATCTTCTGAGTTTGGCTTAAGTATTATATTAGATAAAAAACATTAACAAAAATATATTTTCTTTTGTAGAAAAAAATGCATTTATTTTTTCAGTGGAATAAACTTCCACCTTTTTTTTTACAGCAGACGGCTTTATTTTTCTACAAAATAAAATAAGGAACATGGGTTTTGCAATAAAAGATCAGGGTGTCAGGGCATAGGGAAGTTTTAGATCATCACAAGAAGTGAGAACACATAGCAAGGTCTTCTGTCTGTCTTCTGTCCTCACTTCCTTAGACCAGATGCCCTCAAAGGCATGTCTTTTCTTGCATGTACAGATCCTCTTTGATAATGGTGGTTAAGCAAGAAAAAAAACTTTATTTAATAAATTTTTCTTGATTCTTATGACAAGCACTACTCAGCATCACTTCAGAAATGCTCTTTAGCAAAACCTTCTTCTAAGGGTCAAGTCCATATGTTGAGATGACATTCACCACTGTTGACACTTGTGTAAGCTGTCCAAGAAGGTGACATGCATTCCAATAACCTGTCAACACCTTACCTGTGGCAGCTACTCACAGGTTATATGTTCTTGAAACATAGGTCACATTTTTCCAAAGGCAACTGTAATATCAAATTAAGGTCACAACTTTGATACAGATGTGTACAGATGTCTCTATTACACTAAGCTGTGAGAACTAAGCAGAAAACAATGAGATGGTATTTAGAATCTGGTAGAGACCATGAAGCTTTTATTCTGTCTGCATACATTTTTGACTGTATAGCAGTTTTAGTACTTCAGTATTTGTGATTGAAGTGTTGTCATATTTGTGGTGTTGGTATTGAGTATGGCAAGTAAGAGGAAGATACAGGAAACACCTTTGGCATTTTAATTAAATTCTCTCTACTTTCAGTAAATAAGTATCCAAGCTATGTAGTTATGTACAAGTGATAGACAATTCAGGCTTTATTCCTATGTCTGCAAAGACTGTTGTATAGATTTAATTCTTTTACCATTTTAGATAATATTGCTGTGTCTCTTATGTGTATTTACTGTAGCATAATTGGAATATACCCACTGATGATTCAAACCTTGTGAACTAACTGCAGTAATGAAAATTTGTTTGTGTGCTGCTCAGTGCTCTGCTGTACACTACAATCATACCCCTAGTCTCTTCAGCAGGCATTCTGGGGGCTTGATTTTGAGACTCAAAATGAAATTTAGGAGTTACAGGTATTTAGAATTTTTTTCATTAATTCAGTCCACTATATTTTGCAGATATAAAAGAGTTTTATATTTTTCTATTTTTTAAGTATCTTTCTAACATGTAAATTTTGGAACAGAGAAATTGAGTGATGCAATTTGACAGCTGATGTTTGACTGGTTTGCACTAAGACTTTGTCCAAGCACTGCTTTTATTGCATGTAATACCCCAAATTATTGACATTTCCATGAATCGTGACCAACTGTCACAGAGTGGCCAGCATCCTAACTGTGCAGCTCCTGGTTTCCAAAAGAAGACATCTGGATGGAAAACACTGGATGTGAATTGATAATTAAAATATAATTGCTGCAGAAATGTATGTGGGCTAGCTGGTAAGGGACAAAAGCATAACAGGGATTGTTCTAATGGTTCTCTGTTATAAAAGGTCATGTTCCTTTGCCCAAAAGTACTACCAAGCACTTTAAAAAGTGTGACTGCAGGTATAGCCTATCACCTTTCATTATCTGCAATCCACTCTGCCAGACTATTACCCTTTTAAAGCAACAAATTCCATCATTTATCAGTGCTTTCATGTAGTGCCTCATTTATTAATATCTCTGTTATCTGGACCTTTCTGATAGATGGCAGGTTTTTTTTCAGCACTGATTTTCAGACTTATATGTGGCACAAATGATTTTTCTTCATGATTTTCCCTTCCCTTATTGTTTTTTTTTACTTTTTTCCCACTTTTTATGATTGAGATTGTGTTATGGCAAGCTTATTCTGTGATGTCTGGTCTTTCTTTTGGTTTTTAGTACATAGCACTGCTTGAGTGTAGCCTCAAAGAAAGACTGTTTATGGCATTTCTTTACAGGTACATTAGTTTAATCGAGTACATAGTGGCCTGAGCAGTGTGGTGTTTCTCTTGCAGATTAACTCATTTTGGGTCTGGAAGTCAGCTACCTGTGTGGTTTCGCCAGAGGTGCTTTGAGGAAGCCTCTGGGTCACCATAAACTCAGGTGCCTCACAAGCCACAGAAAATTGACCTCCATCTGTTGTTCCCCTGCATTAGTTCAGGCCAGGCTTAGCTAGTTCATTCCTGAGGTAAGGCTGGACAAGCCTCTGGAGCAGATGGTCTGCCCTGGGCCCTGCTGCATGCTGGGTTTATCCCACAAAGCACCATGTGGATGGATGGCTCCCAGGCCTAAAGAACAGATTTCTGGAGGGAACTTGTGACTTCCTTAGCTTGCAGCCACCAGGGTGATCCTGTGGTGGTGGTTGGGTGGCCACAGATGTTAACTTTTTAGTTTACTTTACATTATGTAACAATTCATTAATTCAGTCATTGCTGTACTATGTATTAATTTCTATTATATAACAACCCACTTTGTGATGTATATTTCTGTGGATAATATACCTCCAGCTTTCTGGTGAGTGACATATATTTAAAGGTACCCTCAGGCCTTTTGAACTTGGGAAAGCGAATGATACTGTTGATATAGAAATGGTCAGGAGCAGCAAGTGCCCAGCTGTGGCTCAGGGCACTCTTTAGGGTCCTGGTGGCCCAGCCAAGCAGGCCACCAGCATTGGGGTGAGGGTCAGGATCAGAGGAGAGCCGGGCTGAGATGAAGCCTGGATGGCCAGGTAGGAGCATAAGGATGAGCAGGCTGCCTGTGGGTTGGGCACTGGCCCCAGGCCAATGGATGGGCCTGGTTTGGCCATGCTGGTCACTTGGGTAAGGTCTTGGTCTCCCTAACCAAGACCTTACAGGGGAAGATGAGGCAGTATGACAAAATTATTCAGTATTAAAAGTACCTTACATAGTGCAGTTTCCTAATACATCAATTCATTCTAACAACTGTGAAACATTTAAAGATGACTGTGATGTGATTATTTCCCACTGTAGTAACTAAGATACAGTGTTTGTGAAAAATATTTCAGTATAGCATCACATTATGATTGTCTGATTAGTGTTTTGAAAATGACGGTTTTCCAGATAGTATAAATTAATTGAAAAAGATAAAAGCTATGTGTAAATAAAAATTCAGATCAAATTTTTTCAAAAGGTTTTTCTGCATGAGTTTTCCCTTTCCACACGTGCATTAGCTACAGGAACCTGGTGATTGGTGATTGATCAAAGGATGATCCCTTCCTTTAAAGAGACGTAGAAAACATAATTGGATGAAAAACAAGTTATAGCCAGTTGCTGCAGAAATTGAATTAGTCTTGAGTTGAATGAATTGCTTTATTTGAATTTCTTGTTGAAGGAATTCCTTAAGTTGCACTTGCTGCAGAGACTGATATTAGATAGAGATTATTTTTTGTCTCAGAAGAAACTGTTAGTAATACCTGCAGGGCATTTTGCCCCCTGTACAATGAGAAGGACTAAGTTATGACTTCTCCTAAAGCTCTTAATTCCTCTTCAGGTCAGCTTAGGAGAACTGTTCTCACTCTTAGTGAGAATTGTGTGTTGAAATAGAGTTGGGTGGCAGAAACATTAAAATAAACTGTTCTTAAATTATTTATGTGTGGTACTAAACAGAGATCATCTGACAGATGAATACTTGAGCATAGATGAATGGCAAGTACTGCCTTAATCAGTAATGAATAGTAGTGAATACAGAGGAGCTTATGCAAATGAAACTGTGGGCACAGCATTGTGTGTGTTTACATTCCAAAAAGGAATGGATCGAGGACTTCTCTATATCACGGGGAAGATGTTGCAGTGCCCAAGTGATGCACTTTCTGTTGGGTTTGCATGTGCAGTATGGACTTGATACAGGCAATCAGTGAAATACAGACCTGACAAAGGGTTGTAGCGTGTGCATATTCTTCAGGAAGGGCAGAATGACATGGTGCCTTTTCTGATGGTGTAGTTTGGTGTCATCAACTTTGTCATCAAGACCACGTCCATATGAATGAGATAAAGAGGTACTGGGGGGACAGGAATCCATGGGTCTGGTTGACTGTATTAATCCAAGAAGCATGCTTAATGATTTGTATGAAGAAAATTGTGTCTTGAAAGATTTCCAGACCAATTACAAGAAAAATCAGCAAGCTAAAGAGTTACTTCTGATTTAAGGATAGTGCATGATATCTTGTTTGGAGACAAATCGAAAGCTTAAAGTTTTTTCCCTGTATTTTCAGGGACATGCAACCTCTTCTATTGATCCATTGAGCTGAGTATTTGTTCAAGAATTAGCATCCCAATCCCTGTTGTCTCTTTCTCCTTAGAACTGACAAAGAACATGGAAAACACTACTGGCTTGATTATGTCTTATTGTTGTCCCTAATATAAAACATTAAACATTCTCTTCTTGATTTTAATACCCAAGTGGTTTGGAGATTACCTCAGCTCTTTTATCAGATCTTCAAATACCAGTTCTCATTAGTCAATGGATCTCAGTCTAAATCCTGGTCTTCCTTTTGTGTTGCCTCAGAGGAGCAGAAAGTACAGTTCTATGAAATAACGTCACTATTCCTAAATTAAAAAGGAAATCCTTTCTTGTGATGACGGATTCTTGAATTTAGCACTAGTTAGGTTCATAGTGCACTGAAAACATAGTTTTCCATGCTGAATAATATTGTCTCATTGCTTTTATTTCTCTCCTCGTTTGCTTTAATTGCAGACACATCTGAGCAAAAACTAGATTTTGCTGTTGAGCACTGTAGGCTTAGGATTCTTAACTAGGGATGTTAGACACTATCCTAGTGAAGTATCTACAATAAAACTTCAGTTGGAACTGTTGTTGATAATACTTCTGACAGTTTGATCATGGTAAAAGCTTAAGATTTGCTTGCGCTGTGAAATTCTGTTTAAAAAGAAATCTTCTGTTCAGTAGATTTGCAGTTAGTATGAATGCAGGGGTGATGATGTTTAATTTAGTAACAGAACTAAATCCTTTTGTTTTCCTTCTGTTAACATGGCTCATGCTGAGCACAGTTAAGAGCACAATTTCAGTTTATTCCCTCTCCTTCACCTTGACTGGGTTTGAAAATTCATCTGCAATAAGAGGTTTAACAGGCTTCACCAGTCTAAACTCAGGGAGGCACATGACTGTGCACAGGTGTTCTTGGGGGCTCAGATCTTGCTGCTCAGAAAATAACTTGGAGAATAATTCTGTCAGAGCTTTGTTTCATCTAGGGTTCTTGGTCACCTGATCAATTTTACATAGGTGATGGGCTTCTTCAAATGGCTTTATCTATGATCCAAAGGTACAGATACTGATACCTGTCTTTTAGAGGTACATGTATTGGTTACGGTAAATACAGTGATAGATGCTGTAACATAATAAAAGTACCTTGCTATATAACTATCTCTAAATATAACTCTGAGATATTTTACTAGTTACTATTGAGCTGTTCATGTTTTATTGTATGGTATGTGTGCCAATACACTGTATATCAGAGTGATAATAGAAAAGGTTTCTATTAGACTGATAATAGAACATATAGAAGTGAAAATTTTCAGTTAAATTGATACTATTGATAACCTTCAGAATGTGCTGTGCTAGGCATTATATGCTTGTAACAGATTTTACAAAATTACATCCGTGAATACTACTTGGAAACTGCTCTAGTTGCTGTATAAAGTTAAGGAGATCTGTGACTTTCAGGTTTGTTTGTTTGTTTTCTTTGTCTATGGAATATCTAGTGTTGAACTTTGCCTCACTGTATTTCTGTCAAATGTGCTACAGAATGCCTCTAAATATTTCCCAGGTTGTTTTTTATTTTATAACTAGAAATTTTTATACTCAGGGTGGAGGAAAGGAATATCTGCTTTTATACCTGTAGGGAGGGGTTATGTGTATGAATAAATAATAGAGAAAGAAAGATGAATTATAAATATACAGAAAATAAGCTGTCACTTGGTTGACCTATGATCTTTTTCTTTCCTGTTTATTCTTAGATATTTCTTTCCATGTATTTTGTGTGTGCTGTCATGCAATCATGACGTATTACTTAACCTTTCTGTGCAATTCCTGTGTGTCTGGGTTTTTGCATTATATTTATATCTGTAGACATTGATGTCTCCAGAACAGGGGTCATGGAAGGAACAAGGGAGATCTGGATGCAGATATTATTATGATTTTGTTTGTGCTTATGAATTCTCAGTTTAAGGTTAGTCATTTTCTTCCACAAGTTGTTCTCAAGTCACTCAAGAAATATTTGTCATCTCTCAGTTTGGATGCTATACATGAATAGAGCTATGTATTTAATTACTTCCCATTTCTTTGTGTTTTACATGAAAATTCTGCTTGTGAAAATGTGTATACAGTTCTTTATAGCCCCTTTAAAATCAGGTTTGCTTAAACTACTCTTTTTCTTCTATCCTGTATGTTCTGGGTTATGGTAGTTCTGTGGTTTTGACCTTCATTAGCTTCCCTTGTGAACTTTCGTTCTCTGTATCCAAGCTAAGTCATGGCTCTCTGATGTTTCACTTTAATATCTCTGTACCTGAAACCTCATTAATGTTTAATATTCATAGATGAAAAGTGAAATTTAATGTCTTCATGGATTCTAATCTATATTAAACTGACAATTTAATGTGTTTCCTTTTTGACTCCTCCCCAGATCTGAGAAATTGTAAAGTTCATATTTTTTTGATTATTGAAATATCCAACTAAGAGAAAAGGGGGACTAATAATATTAATCCCTGTAATTGTAACAGTCATCAGTAAAAAGTCAGTTTTTAAAGAACGGGTACTTCATGGTGGTAGCTGTCATAATATAATTTTTCCTCTGTGTCTACGTGGTAATAATGGCCCTGCTTATAGAGACAATTGGTCTTTTAGGGAGCCCTGGAGTTTGCCTTAGAGCCACTGGAGCATAGCTGAATATCAGCTCAGCTGGGGAACATAAGGACACTGAGTTCAGCCAAGGTAGTGTGAAGGGAATAAAAGTGTTTTATGTTTATGCATAGAGATTTTGCAAAGACAAGAAGGAGACTCTCCTAAGCTCTCAGCCAGGCCTGGTGAAAGCCAGTCTGCAGGCAGACATGAGCCTGCTGGGATGAAAGCTTCTGTGGAGCCAGGGTTAAGTGGTACCGTAGCTGTGACCCAGCAGGAGGCTGCAGGAAGGTCTGCTACCTGGAGTTTGCTGGAAACTGGCCCTGAGACAGGGAGAGGGTCATTGAAAGAGTCTGTCACACCTTGCTACACCTGTTCTCAAGGGGGAGAGTATACTAACATTTCTCTGCCTGCCATGTTTTTTTGCAGCATTTAATGGCTCTTGAGCACAGGCTGCATGAATTCCTTGGTGTGATGCCACAGGATGGTCTGAAGTACAAGATGTTTAGATATAGTAACTAACATTAGCATTCTCAAACTTAAAAGGTAACATCTGTAGGAGTTGTGTGTGTCAATGAAAATTAGGATGACTGTATTAATTTATGTAAACACGGATTTCAATACCTAGCTTTGGACATGGGATAGGTCCTAGTTCTTAGAAAACTGGACATCTCAATTAATTCAGGAAGTGAACTCACACTGGAAAATAATTATTTTGCATTTTAAGGAAGACTTTTTCAAAATCTATAAAAATAGTCTGTAGCAAAGGTGTATATAAATTATTTTTCCAAAGGAATTATGATAATTAAATTTAATGCTCACCTTCATTTGTTGTTTTGAGTTTTTTTAAAAAAAGGATTTTGCATTTAAAAACTTTGCTCATAGCTCCAGGCCTATCAATTTGGTGTCTATATAGTACAGGGGGGGAGAAAAAGTGTGAGAAAAATTGAAGGTCAAATCTTTGAAGCTACATTTGAGTTACAGTAGCTTACCCTGCTCAACGATGTGTAACTATTTCATACCAAAAGAGTGGGAGACGAGAAATTAGAAGTTAAAACTCAGTATATCAATCAAAGCTGTTCACCTTACTTTAATATGCTTTTCACATTCTGGCTGTTGATAAAATTAGATTTAACTAATTAGAGGACTTCTTTTAGTGAAATATACCATGATTGGTTTTTTAATTGAAAACTATTGGCATAAAATGGAAAGGTCGTCTTAAATTGCATTAAACACAGGCGATCATCAATTTGTCTAATATCAAAATTTTTGGTTCAGAGAAAAAAAAAAGGTCATTGTTTCAATTTGAACCTCTCATAAGTCTTCTGTCCTTCCACTCTTGTTTTTCTTCTCCCACATAGGGATGGATTTCTTTGCATATGTGAATTCTTCTAGTATGCTTTCACTGCTAGGGGAAAACTCAGCATTGATTCAGGTACAACCAGAAGTGTGAGATGTGTTTGATCAAAATTGCTAATAGTTTGGTAATTTTAAGTATATGAGTCCTGTTGAACTTCAGTGTCTTTTTAGGTTTATAACATAATTTAATCTTGACTATTTTAATTATTTATAAACATTTCAGTCATTTATCCACCTTAATTAAGAGAATTCACTGCTGCTTCATAAAATAGTGTTAGGTTGGATTGGAAGTATGAAGTATTCATGAAGCACAACATGGGTATGCAAGGCTATTTTATTCTCAGGGAAAATAATGTTACAGTAAGTAACTTAATCTTGCTTATTTTTTAGGAAATGTAGCCTCCTGGTACTTGTCTTAGTTCTTTGTCCATTTAGTAATCATGTTTCTTGTTTATTTGTTTGGGGTTTTTAATAAGCATTTTATACTTGCTGTTCTTAGCCTTATCCAATTACTAACAAAGTAATGCTCTTCTCAAAGTTTCATATATTTCAGGGTCAGCAACAAGAGCTAAGAAGTTGAAAAAATAAGAACATTTAATCTAGGAGAGAAAATAATTTTAATGTCCATGAAAATGTAGCTGCTAGGAAGGAAATATATTATTCCTGTCCCTGGTGAAAAGAGCAAAGAAATGAATGGCTTAAATTATGGCAAGTAACGCAGGTTAGATGAAAGGGGAAATTTCCTAATTGCAAGAATAATGAAGTATTGAAGGAAATTGCCTTGAGTGCCTGTGCAATCTCTGCTGTTGGAAATCAGCAAGGACAGATGTGATTCAGGCATGCCGAGTCCAGATTTGAGGTGGGGTAAGATTATACCTCAAAGGAACTTCCAGATACATTTTTATGATTCTGCAACTGGTTGTTGAACTTCACACAAAAAATCCTTTGAATTTTCTGTTATAGTAGATTTATTTTGGTGTTATTAATTTACAGGTGAGCCAAATCTAATCTGGTTTAATATGTTAAGATATTTCTTGTATCATTTTGTTATTGTTCCATGTCTAGAAAGTAAGAGTGCAAAACTTTTTCTCACATGAAAGGAGTATATTAAACAGTGCTATTTTGTAAAATCTCCCTCAATTCACTTAATTTTTAGAGAGTTACCTATAAAAAAGGAAGAAGTGTGGGAATAGCTTGACTTAAAAACTCTTACAGGAAGGGTAATGATTGGGTTACTGAGTATGAAACAATTATGGAGCTAAGTCAGACTGAGAAAGCATGATTAGACTTAAGCAAAGAATAAAATAAAAATCCCAAAAAGCTAAAACCTATTAATAGTAATAAAAAGAGGTATGGTGCAGACTGGAAAAAAAACGCGGTATACATGCAGTCTGACTTTACATAGGGAAGTGAAACAATGTCTTTAGCTCAAAATTTAGTAACTGTTTTAAGCAGACAAGTCTCAGGCTTCCATGATCATCTGTGAACATGTACAACAACAAAGAATTTTAGTTTCTTGAGGTGCAAACTTCATTGTGCTGGAAGCACTAGGAAGACTGTCTTTAGTCTCAGTAAATCTGCATTGAGTTCACGCAAAGCACAGAAACTGTCATGCTTCCAAAGACCTTGCAAGAGGTGTCCTTATCAGCTTGGTGTTAAGATGACTGAGCAAGAATGTAAACCTGTCAGTCATGTTTAATCGGCTTGTTTTCTGCAGCAGCCTGTGGACTTTGTTTGAAAATCTCTTAGACAATGGAAATTACTATCCAGTGCCCACATACAAAAAGAATTCTGAGAGATCGAGTAATAATGCATATGCTGCAGCATCAGAAGCCTGCTGATAAGTGTTTTCTCTCATTTGGGCAGATTAGTTTAAGGTCTTCCTTAAAGTACAAGATGATAATTCTTTTCCAACATGGGTTCATTACTTTAGTTAACTGAACATTGGGTTTTTTTCTTAAATCCAGTGTAACATAAACTGCAAACTACAAAATCGGTTACTAATGTCAGAAGCTTCAATATTCTGCAAACACGTGCCTATGGAACATGAATTTTGTTGTGGCATAGGTCAGCAAAAAACTTTAAAAATACTATTCAAAAAAATACATATTTTCCCTCTACTATTTCTAAAAATGTAGAGACAGTTACATAAAATAAAAAGTCACTGTATTTCACCTGTATGCTGAGCTGTTTCATTGTATGGTGATGTAACTGTAGAGATTATAAATTAAATCTCACTAAAATACTTCTTTAAAAATCTAGTACTTTTCTTTTTGAACTAAAAAATTACTCCTAGAATACTATTAGCTTCTACATATATTTGGAGGTGTCAAATTAAGTTCTACCTTATATTGTTGTCAAAAATACAGAATATACTGTCTCATTGCTATAGAAAATTACTTTTTATAACAAATTTTTAAGTTGTGATAAAACATTTCAGGTAGCAAATTTGACTAAAGTTAGTTTCTGCGTCTGACCTTTCTCTTACAATGTTTCTCCCATAATAGAATGTGAAAAAAACCAAAAAAATAGCCATTTCTACTGAAAATATTAATCAGTGACAATAATTAGTAGATATCTTTTTTCTAGTATTACTGTGTCTGCTGGATCAGTGGTTTCAGGTTCAATGCAAAACTGTTATCAGTTGTACCACAGAGATTTGAACAATGTTCCAGTTATGATGCAACTTGTATTTTTATAAGAGGTTCATCAGGGGAGAAAAAAAAAAAAGCTTCTGAAATTATTCTTGTTACCTCATGAAGCAACACAGAAGTTGAATTTGACTCATTAGGGGTAACCTAACTGTAGTGAACATTCTTTACTGTTTATAAAATCTGTTTCCTAAGAGAGAATGCTTTTCTTATAAAGGAAGTGCAAAGGCAAATTACATCAGAAGTTATCATAAGGAAGTAAGATTTCTAATCACCACTAAACAGATAAAGCAAGAAATGTATTCCTACTTAAAATACCTGACATCCTGCAAAAGCACTTTTTGTGTTAAGTTAGTGCTGTAGCCAATGCAAAACAGCGTGGCACTTAGCATAGTAAAATTCTGAAGACATTTTTCTAAACTACAGGAAAAATATGTGTATGAAGACTCTATTAAGAAAAAGCACTATCATATCTATTATTCCACCTTTTAGAAATTACAAAATTACTAACAACGTGGTTCTTTCCATGAACATAGGGTTCTGTTTTGATTTTTGTCGTTTGATGTTGTGTTGGTTTTTGGTTTCGTTCTGGTTTTTTTAAAGAGAAGAAGGCTGTTTATATAAAAAAAACATACTTAAAATTTTCTGTATCCATGTGACATATAGTTAAATACCCCAGAAACCTAGCATATCGTAAACTCTTCCAGGAGTCGCTCAAAGCTGTTGTTTATGTTGTTCATCAGAATGGTCTTACAGATCTTTTTTGGTTCAAAACCAGCCAATACTTGCAAAAATCCTGCTGAGTCTCTTCAAACCCCTTTCAAGGTCTTTTGATGTTAAAAATAATTTCTGAAAAAGGTAGTTATTTTAAAACTGCAGCATTAACACGATTTCAAGTATGATTTTTGAACTTCCTGAAAATGAATAGTGCAGTACGGATGCAGGCTATTCTGCAAGCTGACCCTGTTGTGCCATCAAAGTAGTCTTCAGTTGGAAAAGAAGACCTGGAGAAGCAGCACATAGTCAGCATGGTCAGCATGTGTTCATTTAGGTCCATCATAGACATTCATGATGCTTGAGTTTGGTTTCTTTTCCTTAAATTGGAAATGAGTGAAAATAAAACAAGAAAAGATGGGTTTAGATGTTTTAGTTATTGAGCAAATCTATCAGCAGCTTAGGTCAGCATATAGAAAGAGATGGGAGTTGTGTGATCTGAGGAATATTTTTTTATTATTATTTTATTTTTTATTTATTATCCCCTAAGTCTAGACTCTACCTCCTGTCCTACAGTCAGTTCAAATTGTGTCATTTGGAAAGCCAGGGTTCACTGCCAGACTTTGTAGGTCACCTTTGGCAATTCATGATGTTTCACATTCAAAAGATATGGAGTACAAACTTATCTGGAGTTCTGTGCTCATGTTTTAACTTAATCTTTTTTGCTGCAGTTTTGTGACCTGAAATATATAACCATAGTACAGTAATAACAGCTTTTTATACCTGTCTATAAAAGTCTCTGTAATGAAATGCTTGAGGAGTTTGGCATTTTCTAAATAACATTATTAACAGCTTTGATTTGGAATTGATGGCATGATGCTACTGGGTTGCCCATGATAATCTAGAATCTACAAGCACAAAAAGTGTGATGTAAGTGTTTTGAAAATGAAATAACCTTGAGTCATTCAGATGTCGCTGACTAAATCAAGTGATGCCCTTTTTTGATGTGCTGGGCTAATTATTTCTACTAATGTAAATGTCAGTGCAATGAACACATATTTGCTGTGGCATAGCAAATAAGTGGCACAGGAAGTCTGAGCATATGAAGAAATTCATGATGTCCTAAAGCCTCCAAGCCAAGGATATGGAAAACAATTCAAATTCACACTTTTTAAAGTTTTTTAAAAGTACATAAAAACGGAGTAAAAATAAAAGGCAGTAATTATAACTCAGTGTGTTTTGATTTTTTTCATTATTTTTGAAATATTCTAGATTTAGAGCCTTTACCTCCTTCTCTTATTAGTAAGTAGTAGTTCTCTACATTCTACTGGCCAACCTTGGCTTCATCATCAGTGCCTTTCTGATGGGCAGCAATTTTGGCAGGGAGTGGCTGCCCAGCAGAGGTACAGGACTGATGGGAACTGTCTGTTGATGGCATCAAGATGTGGGTTCCCCCTTGTGCAGGGCAGCTACTGCCCACCCCAAAGCCTGCCACTGTATGTCCTGCAGCCACTGTTCCCCACCTGGAGGGACAGAATCCCAGGGAAGGATCTGGACAGGAAACATATCCTGCAGTTTCAAAACTATCAGCTGATATTTTTGTAGGCTATGCAATGCCTGCTCCTGCTATCTTTAGGGGATATTTATGGTGGATCCAAATTGCTACATGTAACACTTTCATTTTATGGTGATGGGAGCTTCACAGGCCCTTAAGGGCTGTATTGTACCTGTTTCCTGTGCGTGGTACTTATACATAGATCTCAGTTCAGATATGGGGCCTTTTTTGTTTTTTAGTCTAACAGTGAAAAGATACAGGAAAGAAGACCCACACAGGCTGTGTTCAGAGCTTAAGCATAAAGATGTAGAGATGAGATAGTGTGATGCTTGGGTTTTATACCTTTTCCATCGATCAGGCTGCCTTATATCAAGCGTATCATTAGGGGAAATAATATTTTGGTTTTAATTTTTATTATCTTCACCCAGTCACTGCACTGGAATGGATTTTGCTTGAGCACTTGACTTCAGATTTGGCTGCCGTCATGCTAAGATTTCACTTTGATGGTCTTATGCTAAAATGTACTATAATCAGAAAAAGGAGAAATCTTTCAAAATAAAGTGTTTTTATTACTCTTCCAACTACTGGGGATGAAGCTTCATGAGAATGTCTGTCTTCATATACTTTTGATTATACCGGAACAGAAGTTTGGTAAATGAACATACTGTGATTTTGCAGCTGATTTATAATGAACATATGGTGTTATGCCCAGTGACACCATTCTTTAAAAAGTTATCCTTAATTTTGTTGTGATGAAGGAATGAATTTAGTTGCTCCGTGAGTTCTGATTCTTTTGTTATTGTCTTTGTTGATCAGAGTAGTTGGTAAGAGCTTAGAGTCCTGAGAATGATCTGTGTTAGAAAGATACAAAAAAGTAGTGAATTACGTGTTTTACACAACACTGTTTACAAACACTATATGGAAGCTTTTATTCCAAGAACAAAGAGGAACCAAATAGGGGTTATTTTTATGCTTCTCCTGAAATATCCCCAAAGGTGTCTAAGTACTTCTTCACTGCTTTTATTTCCCGTGTGTATCTTTTCCTAAGTGTGAACAAGTGCTTATGTCTAAATAAGATTATTTCCAAAAATTCATTAAACAATTGGAAGTGGTTATGCTGATCATATGATGTTTTGTTAGTGCAATATTCAATTATATATTGGTGTTCAGTAAAATGTCTCTAGAGGCAGTGAGTAAATCTTCAGGCTCAAAATAAATCTTTAATTTCTGTAATATCTTTTTTTTTAAAAAAAGAAAAAACAGGTCCATTTCCATTGGTATATTCTCTTCCCTTGTCTGAATCCCCTCTAATTGTCTGCCTCCACAGAGTGAAATTAAAAATAAATGGATTATTCAATGGAGGCACTTGTTTCTTAGTTCAAGCTTTCAAATGTCAACGTAGAGAAGCCTTTTTTTTCCTCTCTGAGGGATCCAATAATCTGTGAGTGAGTTTTTGGTAATTGCGCTATTTTTTGTGCTTATCATATTCTCTATAATTGAACCAGATGTTAAGTCTTCTCTGGAGGAGAAGAGTCTTCTCAGTTTATGTAGTACTGTATCAGTCTTGCATCCCAAAAGATTTGAGGTTAATGTGAAAATGAAATAGTAAGGCAGATGTTATATGTCATGTTCCTGTAGGTGGGTAATCCCTTTTGGACTGAAACACTTAAAAATATGTAACTCAGAGGTGCATACTACATGTAATAAATGGCTGGATGATAAATTGTTGCAGGATTTTTTTGACAGTCAGTCAAAATCCAACTTTGTATGCAATGGGATATTTGTTATTGTAATTGTTCTGCACTGATGAAAATGGTACATGGGTTCGAGGCTAAGGGCTGTAGGGGCAGACTGCACTATTTGTGGGTGACTTACAGAAATGTTTTGGAGGGGAAAACCCTGGGTATGTTTCAGCTACTCAGCTGAGCTGGTTTCTCACCCATATGTATTGATGTGTCAGTAAAGAATACATGTAAGCTTTACTTCTGTGTTAGGATGAGATATTGGGGGGAAGCAGGGGCAGGTGTGCCTGAGGCTTCTCTTTTCTCATATTTTGGTTTCCACCAGAAAGAAGCCTTACTTCATATGTTGGAAGGAGCCATAATGTTCTGAAGTCATGCTTTCCATTTCTAAGGCCCTTACGTATACCAAAAGACTGCTACTGCTCTTACAGGCATACATAGAACCAACACTTCACACCATCCATGGAGTATTGCTGCCATTTAAGTACACAGAAACCCAGGATGTGCATATAGGAAATATGTTTTTCCAGAATACCATGTCTCCTATAATGTATGCTTCAGTAATTTGCTTACACAGAGATTAATAATCCTTGATAAATTTTTTCTTTTATGGTTTGGAACCCAACCTTATTTGGTTATTTGTTTAAACACCTAAACCCACTTTTGAGCTAAATTCATTATGCATTTTATATAATAAATTTAATAAATTTAGTCTTGCTGTTTATACATTACCCCTAAAATGAAGAATTTCTTTTGTTGCCTTCTTCAGTATTTATACTTACGTGTTGTGATTAATTTTATTTCACTTGAGTCCTTCACTTTATGGTTAAATATGTGTTCAGCAAAAATTCAGAATCCACATTCATTAGCACACTCCATCTTGTGATGTCATATTCACCTACTCAGAACTTGTCATTCTGAGATGGAATGTAGAGTTGTATGGGCTTTCTTGTATGTACTTAGGAGTAGCAACACTTGGTGGTTGTTACTATCCAGCCATAACACCAGAGTCAGCCCGTCTATAGCTAAACCAGAGCTGCTTCTAGTTTGATGCAAAACAGTTTAAATTGTCAAGGTAGCAAAAGCGATGGAGAACTCAGCAAGAAAACTATGTGGAGAGAAGACAAATGCTAGAATAAGAATACTACATTATTTTTCTTGGGTTTTTTTCCTTCTTCCACAGTTATAAGTGCTTTAGAAATGGGAGCTCTTCCAGTCATTATCATCTGGATGAAAGAAGCGTATGAGCATACTTAGGGTTTTACTATGGAGCCTTTTAGCAGTTTTAAACAATTCTAGAAACTGTGTTTTTAAGGTCTTTGAAAATGCAATTTGTTTACCCTTAGGCAGAAGTGAAATGGAGAAACCCATTTTCTCAAGTGCTTTTGTATCTTGTTAAACCATGTAGCAACTTGAAAAAAAAGAAGAAAACATCTTTCTGTTGCTGACAAGGGAGAAATTTAGTTGAGGGACTGAAAGCAGTTCAGATTTCTTCAGAGCTAAAGAACTTGCGCTGCAAAACTTGCTCTTCCCAGAGTTTGTCTGTGCAGCTCGACATCCCTTTCTAAGCCCTGCTTCATGCTCCCTGCACAGGTGAAACTAGTGTGTACACAGAGTGAATTTCTTGAAGTCCAGTCCCTGAAGGGGTCACAATGTTCAGTCAGCAGTGAGGTGGTGATGTCTGAATGCTGGTTTTACAAAGTGACATGTGAGAATGTTCTATTGAATTGCCCCTGCACAGAAAGGATGTTGGAGCTGAAAAATTGACATGATACAATGTGAGGGAGTTAAGGGATTTATTAAAAACAAATCCCAACAATCCAAACAATACTCTCAGTTGTTAAACAGGAACTTCTAATGGCACCAATAAAATGGTTTTTTTCCTATTTCCTCTTAGGGCAATGTTAGTGTTCCAAAACATGCGCTACAGCAAGACTTCCATTAGTTTTTGTCGATCATATGATATTTGGATTTATATTTATCCTTTTTCTAGATTAATTTTAGTGGATATATTTATTTAACTGTATTATGCTTGCAAGAGAGTCTCCTGGTACATTAGACTTGTAAATGCTATCAGGTAAAGTAGCTACATGTAATTAATATTTTTATAGAGTAACGACATCAAAATGCAAATAGCAGAAAACCAGCTGTAAACTCTACTACTCAGCTTTCTTTCAGTGTCCTGCAAACTTGCTATTTAAATAACTACTTTTAGGGAAAGAAGCCAGCACAGGAATAAAACGTCACAAAAGTAAACTTCATCCTGCTTTGATAGTTTCAATAGTCTTGTATTTTTGGACCAAGTGATTCACACCAGCTGTACCCATACTAAGAAGGGTACAAGTTTAATTGAAGTGAATCTGTCTGGGTCTGACTTTTAAAGAACCAGTTACTGCTTTAGAGCAGACTATTTTAGAAATTTGTGCTTAAGAATCATGATTAATACTGTTGCAGCCTGTGTTCTACCTTATGCTTCTGGTTTTAAAACTCAAGCAATTTCATATTACTATTAGAACATTAGCCTTGTTTGGACTCCAGAATTATTTAAATTAATGAGTTCTTTTTAATGACATGAAAGTTTAGATATTTTGATGACCTGACATATTTTTATCAGGATATATTGAGTTTTTCAGCTCTTTTACATGTGAACCTCTGACTTTTGTAATATTAAAATATGACAACAGTGTTTTCTTGGAATGTGTCTGCAAAAGTGGTAATAGAATAATAAACAAACTAGATTGCCATTTGGCATTATGTAACATTATTTACCTTTAATACTAAAACTTAGAAATGTAGAAATTCTAGCAGAGTGTGATGGATTTTCCTCAGTGTTTCAGGGATTTGTTGGAGAGCACTGAGCTCACGACATTTTGCCCTGAGTATCCAACATTCTTAGCTGACCCAAAGCAGATATTTTCAGCATAAGTCTTTGTCAGCCAGGATTTCTAGCATCCTTTGCTTGAAGGTAACCAGTCATGCCTGGCATTCCTCACTTCTTGCTTCCAAGTCCAAAAGCCTTTGAAACCCAGTTTTAAGGATGGCTTAGCAACCAGATCTGCATCATGTAGCTTGGCAAATATTTATCTGTCCTAGAAAAAAGAACCCCTAACTGAGTATGCTGGGACGATTTCACTTGGAGTCAGTGAGTGTAATCCAGTTCTGTGCAGCCAGTAGTGTGAAATCAGTAAGAGAATATTGGTGAGTCCAGTGTTCATTAGATTTACAAACTTCAAACATGAAGTGCAAAGCTTCACTGTTAAACAGGCATGAGATTTTTGAAGCGCTTTCAGTGTTTTGTAGTAGAAGGCTCATCAGATGTTGTGTCCCTGGAACTGCTTTTTGGGTCTGTTTTCTCATAACTTTGAGAACATTTCTAGCATGCCTTTTGTTCTGGAAAACTTACTGATTTAAACCTGCAATTAGCAGAGCTAGAGTTTTTATGTTATTCCTATTAGCAATGAATGAACGTTTCATGTACATCTAGTGGTAATTTTTGATTCTTAATTTTCATAAAAATACTAGCATTTGGCAGAAAGAACCAAGAGAGGGGAAACAAAAAAAGGGAAGATAATCTTGCTTAGAAGCAAAAAGCAGTTTTTGCCTTTACCCAGAAATTCGGAGTTTGGAAAGGGGAAGTCAGCTTAACTACACATTGTATGGGGGTGTCTTTTCTGGGTATTCTTTGGGGGTGGGAGTGGTGTGTTTTGGGGTATTTTTCCCCTTATTGCTTATCAGGAAGATCTGCAGGGTTTGAAAGTGCTTTGAGAATTTCTCTTGATGCAGTCCTTTGACCTTGTGTGAATAACCATGACTTAGTAGCAGATATTAAAAAAACTTACAAAAAAATTAAAGGGGAACATTGTAAAGTGCAGAGTAACTGTAACTCCAGTTTTGCACAAGTGATACTTTAAGGAAAAAATCAAAGTCTTTCGTGAGTTGAAGGATAAGGCATTTTTGAAACCTGTTAAGTTTAAGTGGTCCATTTAATCTCTGTGAGCTTCTTGCCAGGCAGTCATATTGTGACACTGCTGAAAAGAGAAATGTTAAACTCCAGATGTTTGATATACTTCAAATAATTGTTTGTCAAGAACTAAATTCACTGTTTTCTCACAGTATTTAGAAAAATAGCTTCATTTACCGCAGTAAAGTTTCAATATTTGCATTGAATAAACTGAATATGGCTACTGCCATATTATGAGGGTTCCTCTGTAACAACATGAACCACATATGTATGTATATATTTATTTGTTTGTTTACTCTTTTTCACAGACACTTCCTTTGGGGCTGGGAGATGGACAGCTGTTTACCTGGACTGATGGCCTGAAAAGGAAGGACTGGCATGACTATGAAAGCATTCAAAAAGATGCTATGCGTTCAGGTATACATGAGTTCAGAACAAATTAAAGTGGTTTGTTTACTCATTCTTTCTCTCTGTGACTGTTTGTTCTTTTGTGTCCTTTAGGAGGCATTCCTAACAACTGTTTTTTGATTGCAGAGATGTAACAAGGTTGTCATGTTCTGAATTGAGGTCAGACCAAGCACAAATAGCTTATCTCTGAAAGTAGCCAAGTGACAATGCGTTTCCTGCTAGTAACTATATAATGATTGTACAATCAGCAAAAATGTTATCCACAAATTATTTTCCATGTTGAAGTTGTCAGACTGTGACCAAATAGAGTGTTGGCATGCAAAGGGGCATATGTTACAAATAAAGCCAAATTGTCCTTAAATCAATGAACAAAACCTGAGTTCAATACCTATAGCTGCCAAGAACCTTTGACACTTTTACCAATGTCAAACTCTAATCCTTTAATCTTGCTTAAGCAACTTCATCTCATTCTGACAGCCTACAGTTATTTGAAAATGAGAGAAAATTGTGTTTGCAAATAGACAGAAGGACACTGTTACAATGACTAATGTAATTTTGATGTACGTTCACATGCTGCATCCCATACATGCAGAGAGTATGGTTTGTGTTCCTTTTTCTGTCATCAGAGCATGTTCAGATTTGAATTCTTCTTTTACAACATAATGTACAACTATTCAACATAAGATGAATTAAATTAAAAGGAAGGAAGAGAAACAGCAGTTGAATTACACCTTAATCAGTGTTTGAAAGTCATTATTTTACGAAGGCCAATCTACTATTGTAAAACAAATTATACTGTCTTGATCCCACTGTCTTGAGACAGCCAAAACCTCCTGCAAAATATCTCTATAACTGAATCTCAGTGATAGATTCATAGGACTTGGTAAGTACTTAATTTTGCAGGAGCCTGAACTAGTAAAATATTGCAAGTGTATGTTAATTTTGTAAGCTATTTTTACTTTTCTCTTTTGAATTTTGATCATTAACTAAAGAAATTATCCTTTCCTCCCACATGTGCTTAAAGGTAAAAAAAGGTAGGGAGGGGAAGGAAATTATTCTAGGTAATTTGGTAGTTGTCAGATCAATAATTGCTGTGTTCCAGATCCTAAATGTAAAATGACAAATATGTAAGAGAAAATGTACAAAGTAAGAGCCACATGTATGTGGAAACTTGCATATATATGTGGGGAATATCATGCTTGCTGGTTGGAATGGACATGCATGGATGCTTTGGCAATGTACTTTTAGTTTCTAAATATGTCATGTGGACCCCATATGTTTTGGACAATAACAGTAATACTTAGGATGGTCTGATGGATAGGTTAAAGCATTGCCAGTGTAATGCAAGCCATTGCATGGAGTTGGCTGGGAAGCTGAAAACACATGTAACATAGCTTTGTAATTCCCAGTCCTAAACCTAACATGATAACTGTAGTAGCCTGTGAATATTAAGATATTCTGACTTATTTACATTTTTAATAATTTTTTTTTTTATTTTGCCATTTGCTGAGTTTGATGTTTTAGACATATCTTTTAAATAATTTATATTTGTCATCATTATTCAATAGATTAAAATACTTTTTAATGCTCTTTACTTTGAAAATTACAATATAATAAAAATGCAAAGCTAGAGCATCTCAATGCACTCTTTTGGGCCATACTATATAATTTCTCTTCCTAATAACATTAGCTGAAATACACTATTAATTATTATTAAAAATCTGTCTGAAAGCATGATGTGAAAGGGCTTCTCGGAACATTTCAGGAAAGGCAGTCAATGCTTGTTGTACAGAAAAAAAGAAAGGAGGGAAGTATTTTTTTAATTCAGTCTGGCTGTTTATCTGTAAAGCTTACTAAATCCTAAGCACTGAGAATGTGAATTTCATGATTTCTAATTATGGAGAGGTACTAGTTTCTTCATGACTGTTGCAATTCAGTACCCTAAATGTATTGGAAATGGTAAATCCCCTGGAATGTCATGTAGTTTGACCCTTCTCCCCTCTGGTCTGCTTAGCTGGCAGGGATCCAATTTCTCCCCGCCCCCTTCCCAGACCCTAGAAAAGACCTCTGTGCCCTGGCCTCGCCCTCCTTCCGCTCCTGAGACCCCACAAGAAATAAACCTCGGATTCTCCTCGGGGGGGGGCAGAGCCTCTTTTGGTTATCTTTTATTCTGTCCATGCAGGGGAAACAGGCTTTCTCTCAGTATCTGAGCTAGTTGGGGGCTAGGGGAGAGTCTCTTTTACTCCCGCACATGACTACTACTACTGTTTCATGGCCAAATATTTTGATCTCTTTTCATTCCACCAATTAAAACCTATGTTTCTGAATTTGAATAGTCTTGAAGTCAAGAGTAAAGCCTTTTGCAAGACATGCAGAAGAAAAAGGTATTATTTCTATTTATTTTAAGTGTTTTAGGCCATCATTTTTTGTCTCTAAAATTACAAATGATCTTGCATATAGATCCTGAAATGAGCTTGTGTTCCTTTTGGTTTTGCAGGGCTTTCTTGGAACACCTGAGGTTCAGATGTGTGTTTATGATGCTTCTATTGTTACTTCACATTTTGTTAGCATGGTGATGCTACTTGAGAAGATGCTTGAAGTGAGGGATGGAGAGGCAAGGCTTTACATGTAGCCAGAACATGATTTAAAAGCATTTGTAAAGACTTCCAAACCAGTTATAACAATATTAGTTGGTTAATTTTTGTAGAAGAATTCAAGAAGACATGGAAATGCTGTTGGGTTGCAGAAGTACTAATTGTTATACTGTTGGTGGAAAAGGGAAGTTACCCATTTAGTTGCCAGTTATCCAAGCCCTGATTTATGCAATGTCAGAGAAGAATACATAATTACTTAAATATACTTCTTATCAGTACAAAATAGATGTAGGGAAATGGAAATTAAGTTATTCAGTCAACCCAGTCACTTCCATTCTTCTCTGAATATTACTTTGTCATTAGCTCAAAACCAGTGACTGAAATATAGGAAAAGGAAAGTAAAAGCTAACCTGAAAAAAGAATAGTAATTCCTAACTAAACAGTTGTGATATATACTTTGGAAGGAGGGGGAAAAAAAAGAAGTTTAATTGCTTCAATTTTCTAAAGTGAGCCATTAAGTCAATCAGATATTACAATGGAGTGGGAGGGAACAAAATAAGCTAATCAGAGAAACTGACTTTATTGGAGTTTATAAGTCATGCCAGCTTTTTGACAAGAAATCAGAATTTAAAATAAGACCTGTTTCTATTAATTTCTTTTCCTTTGGGAATACAACTGATGACATGCCTTGATGAATAATATGCTTAATTTGCATTAAAAATTGAGAACTGTAAACAAATGCAAATCCTACATCTGTCAGTTTCTGTTTTGGTAAGTAATAAACAATGTCTTCTGTGTATCAGAAGAGTGCTCTTGTGTTAGATTTCAGAGTGGTGGGTGCACCCTACAAGGTTGCAGCCTGCATAGCAATGACCTAGGCAGCTCCTGGTGTGTGTATTAGTCCAGCTACATCAATGCCTGTTGTGTCAGGGCACTGTAAATCTACCTGTATCTCTACAGAGAGTAGGGATCCTGGATGCTGAGGCCCCCTGAATTTGCCCTGAATCACTTACTGTAGTTGCCATTTCTTTGCTTTATCAGAGACTTCCCTACTTCAGTTGTATAAGGAGGACTCTGAGGACATCTCTACCAGGATGGTCATTTCAGAGACATGGCAGCTTCCATGGCTCAGATAGCACTGGTTTTCCATGGTTCCTGTGCAGAGCTAGGAGTGTGAGACCCCTCAGTGTTCCCATGAGGGATGAGATTCACAGGAGAGAGCCATGAAAGCCTAAGGTAGTAAGTTAGAAGCATCCATGAGAAGACATCATGTTGATTTCACCTCTTTATTTGTGTCCTGGGTTGTGAGACTAAAAGTCCTCCAGAATCAGTCAATGTCATTGTTCCTCCATTTCTGAAAGTTATTTTATCTATTTCACTCAAGAAATTCTCAGCTTTATCAATTACGAGTAGTAGCAGTAATGATGAATTACAACCCTTCTCAGACAAGAGGAAGAATTCATATGTGGGATTCCTGGACTTTTAAAGAAGTGCAGATTGAATATTTATATACAAGTATGGTGCTGCTTCTGATCATGACAACCTATTTAAAACTACAATTGATAACTTTTCCTATGTAAAGTACTAACTACAAAAGGGTGACAGATTGAATAGGAAAAGGGGAAAAAATAAGCTTTTATTTCTGAAAGCATGTAATGAATTCTATCAGTGATATTAATAACTGATAAGATACACATAGAAAGACTATATACTGCAAGTGTTTTTTGTTTTCAATTTTTATTCTTTAAATGCAGTCATTTATTTTTTCCTTTTTAAGGCTTTGGAGGGATTTTGTCTGATTGCATGTGTATGCTGAAATGAATACATTCTATGAGGAGGATTGAAAATTTAGTATAATAAACTAATTTCTGAAAGTATGATAAAATATAAGAAGCTGTGTTAATATAAATGTATAAAATCCTTTGTCTTCAAAAGAAATTGGCTAAGGAATAGAATAAGTGACTTCAGGGATATGGCTGTCGATACTTTTGTTTGACTGTTGAGCCATTTTGGTCTTGTCTGCTAATAAGATTTCAAAGTAAAAACCTTTTAGAATATACTGTAACACCTAGTGTCTATTCCAGCAGTTACTGAGCCGTTTGCAGTCTTCATTCCTCCTATTTGTATGTTTAAATAGCATGTGGAAGCGTTATGGGGAGGGAAGGAATGAAGGTTGTAGTTCTTTCCTATATTCAGTATTGTCTTTACCTTTCTCCTTCTTCAAAATGTTACCTTGACTGGGAGAAGGGGATTTTAAAGATCTTGACCTTTACATGCCTCAGTGCAGGCATTTCATAGAGATTAGTTCTATAAATAAACAGACAGTATGTTCTATAGTTCTACAAACAAACATTCATACAGATTAGTTTTATAAACAAGCTAAGCAGAGATATTGAAAAATAAGTGACCTGTGCATGTTTGTGATGACAGTGGAAATAGATTGAAGCTCTGTGTTCTTGGGGTAAAATGTCACAAGAAGGCAAAAGACACGAGCAGTTTTGTACAGCAATAGCAAGTGGTGAACACCTGAAATTTGTGTCACTTACAGAAATTGTGCACTGGCGATCCTTTTCCATCACTTCTGCTCAAATATTTGGTTAATCCTTACAGTAATTTTGAATATTGCCCATTCTTAGATTCGGAAGAACTTGTCAAGCCTAGTTCCAGAGTGTTTCTAGAAGATATGAAGCAGCATGATACAGAAAGCAACATTACTTGTAATTCCCTACTGGCCATGAAAAAAAATTAGCTCTGTGATACTTATACAGATAAATGTAATAAAAATTTGTGCAGGAAAAGAAGTGTATACTAAAATACTGATTTACTTATGCCATATTTCATATGGAATTATGTACTGGGAATTTTGTCAGCCTTATATATTAAACAAGTTTACTAAATGTAATTTAGGTCTTTGAACTTGCAATTCCTTTAGAAAGAATTTGAGGATTTGCAGTATAATTGAAACTGTGATGGTAGCCAAGGTCTCAATAAACAGTCATAACTTAATTGTTCATAGCATCAATCATGAATATGCTTCATGCAGTTTGCAATGTATTGTTTGTAAAAGAGAAAAATGTTTGTCCGTTTGTCTTAATGCAAGTCTAACATGATTAAAAAAATTCTAAACAGTAATGTTAATCATGGCTTGTCAAGGTGACAGCACATAAAGGATGTGTGGTATGAAAGATAGATGCAATCTACTGCAGTTACATGAAGTGTTTCACATATTAAAATGCTTTTGCTCCATAAATAAAGTGCTGCAGACTGTGATCTGATTCTACCACTCTTAATGCTCTAGATGTTCTGTTGAAAACAGTGAGGTCAGCCTGGAGCTGGGTGCCAAGCACAATACTCTTAAACACTGATTTGGAAAGAGAAATTGTTTTTCAGTGGTGCCTTCTTTAGAAGTTTAAACCCTGATAGATAGAAAATATGGTTTGTTGTTTTGGTTTTTCATCACAAGGCCTTGTTTTCTGTGGGTAACTACAGACTGGCTTCCTCAGATTGTGAAATAGCATATCACAGTATTGTTGAAGTGGTAGCTTAGGTACACATTTTCACTGGATCTCAAGTTGCAACTTTATATTACACTGCTGCAGAAGAAGCTAGGAAGTATAAGGCTGCAGCTGTATAGAATTTGTCTCTGTCAGAAAGCTGTGTACATGATACAACTAACTCTTCCAACTTAAATCTGCGCCTAAAAGCAGTTTATAGGTAGCTGTAAGTCAGAGCCAAGCCTCTAATTTAAAGCACAATGCCTTTGTTGTCTTGGCTAGATACGAGGCCCTTTTTGTCGTTGAAGTAAATGTGATTCTTTCCCTGTTCTTCCCTCCCCGCCCCCTGCCACACACACACACTTTGGAAACTCATCAGTTAAATCATGTAAATGTAATTGGAAAACTAATTTTTAAGAGATACCAGGGTGACCAAGGAGGGGGAAACAGAGTTCATAATATGACTCCTGTTGTTCAGAACGCTGAAAATTATCTTCTGCATGCTTTTCTGTGCTGGGAATTGGCATGTTGATTTTTACCTTGATAGGCAGGAAGAAAATTGTATTTCCAGAAACTTGGGCAGAAATATCTATTGACTCTCACTGTATCAGTAGTACATATTCTTGAATGAAACTAGTATCCAAAATTCAAGAAGTGCTCTCCTAGAAAAGTTAATAAAGTTGCTAGGTTTTCATCTTTCTCTATATTTTCATCTGTGTGGGGATATGTGGTTTCAAATCCTCAACAAACCAAAGTTTACTCTCTAGTACCTTCTCCCATTGTATTTGAATGTTGATTTAAGTGCTCACACAATTTTAAAAAGAAAGAAAGAAAGAATCCAAAGCAAAAATAAATTTAAAAAAAAAAAAAAAACCCAACCCACAATTGAACAATAAGAAGCAGATGCCATCTGCTTGTGATAGTCCCAAATATAGTATTACCTGTTCTGTATAGCAGTGAAGACCTGTCTTCATGGACTTACATCAGTATTAGTGATCAAGAGCTGATACTGGTGAATGTATTTAACAGGTAATGCTTGAGTATTTAATAGAGTTGCTGCCTAAAAAAAAAACCAACTTGACCTTAGAAGTTTTGTGTTTGGGTGTTTTTTTGGGAGGTGGGGTTATGAGAGGACATCTCAGCTAAAATGGATCTTTTAATTTGGCGTTGGCGCTCTACAATGATGGTTTGGTTTTTGGCTCTGTTAGGCGTCTTTCTCTTTGTGCTTAAATGGTTTCAGGACTATCTAATATTTAGTAGGAGTTCTTTGTTGATACTTGGCTCGTGTGTTTTTCTGTTAATTTTTTTTTTTTTTTAAAGAGAGATGTTTTGTAGTAATTCTGGAAAAGGGATTTTATCTGCATAGTCTTCAAAAACTTGGGGCTCATTTGGAGAGAGAGTTTGGAACAACCAAACGGCTTGGAGACATTCAGGCTAGACCTGTCTGTGTGTAAGGAGGAGGAGGAGCTCTATAGACCATCTAACTTGATCTTACTAACTCTTATGATGGGTGAAAAATGATTAAGTTTGTCAGTTCAGGGAAATTATTGCTTGACTCAACAGAACAAAGAATAGTCACTTAGTTTGCTGTGAAAACTCAAATACAGAGAAGAGGGAGAGAAGCAGGGGACATGGTTACGTTCACAAAACCATTTTTGGAGTATTGTTTTAGCCTGTTGGTCTTCAAAAAGCCAACAAGATGCTTGGATTCCTAAAAAAAGCCATAAAACACCATAAATAGTGCCTACTTTCCTGTCATAGCTTCTTTCTTTTGAAGATATGAATTAAGTTTGCAAGTAAAAAAGTCTATTTTAGTTATCTCAATGCAGTTTATGACTGAAATATGTGTAAGGTGACTTTCTTTACCTTCCTGTTTTCATTAAATAAGCTGACAGAGGAAAATTACTGGATTGGTGAAACCAATTGTCTGACATTCAGTGAATATATGTGAAAAGGCAGAGATATATGATTGTTTTGCTATAATTTGCTTTGTAGACACTAGCTCATCAAATTATGCCCTGTAATCACTGCTGCTCAAGGAACAGAGCTACCTTTTGGATGGGATTGTGTAACAGTAAGTTGTTGGCCCTGCATGCTTGCAGTGAAATGTTGTCTGGGGGAATCTGTCCTCCTCCTAATATAAAGAAAGTAGAAAAAGAAACCACATTTCTAGGAGTGACATTTTGTTCTGCCAACCTGTATGACAGGTCTGCTGACTACAAGGTAGAAATAAACTTTTTAACTTTTTTTTTGGGGCAATCTTGATTAAATATTTTGCAGGAGATGTTGAAATACGAATAGTAAAACTTGCCAGTTTTACTATTCAGGAGTTTCAGTGGAAAAATACTCAGATTTTAAAAAAAAATCAAGATGTATATTTAAGTTTCATTATAGGTATTGTTAAAACATGGAAACATTATTTCTCTTGAAATTTCTCGTTAAATGCTTTGCATTTTTATATTTTTAAAAGATAGCTGAAGTAATTTCAGGTTACCCTGACCATTACTTCTATTTTGCATGTTAAGTAATTAGATAGCCTGTATGTGTTTTGGAAACTACTGTTAATGTATATGAGGTTACTGGTACTTTAACTTGCTTCTTGCAGTTTTATTTCATGGCAGTTTACAACTGATCTGAAACACAGTGAGTACTGGTGTGTGAAGTGGGGAAGGAGTAGTCCTCCAGAGGGCAAGTTGCAGACTTTCTAAAAGGATCCTGATTCTGTTGTCCTCCCAGATCTCCTTTCTGAGCAACTCTGGTTATTGAATACTTCAAGGATTTTTTCATTGAGAGACTAATCTATTTCTAATATTGTCACAAAAAGAAAAGAAGCCTCCAAATAAATAACATTAGTTTATTTGGATTTTTTCTATATATTTTGTTCTTAGATTTCACTAAAATGATTATACTGGAAAGAAATCCAAACTTCCTATGCTTCGCAAAAAGAGTGAAAGCTGGGAGTAGTTAAAGTTCTAACATTTTAATTAGCTGCTGGTAATGAGTAAGTTAAGCAAGTTACTAACATACTACCACTTCAGCCTGGTATTGAAATGACTTTTTTTCCCCGGTTTATGCAATGAAAAAGTTTTTAAAATCTGTAATAAACTGTCACAAACATCATGTTTTCATCCTTTTTTTCTTCTTTTCTGGAGACTTCTGAAGTCATACATAGGGGTTTTGAGACCCTGAGTATTTCTTGGCTATAAGTTAATTTTTCCCCAAATTGAGTCTGTTTTGCCCATGAGTGATCTCTCCCTGCCCTCACCTCAACCCACAAGCCTTTTATTGTATTTTGTGTCCCCTGTCCAGCTGCGAAGGGGAGTGATGGAGTGGCTTTGGTGAGCACCTGGCATCCAGCCAGGGTCAAATCACCACAGCAGAACATTAGGTCTTAATCCAGTCCAAGTCCTTTGTCATAATTTCTCTCACTTTTGTAAAGATGTTGGTTTACTATTTAAGCAAGCACAGGAGAAATTGAATTAAATATACACAGAAACACTTTCTGTAAGTTTAATCATATGATATGCAGAGATGAATTAATAGCAAGAAAATAGACAAACTAAGTGGGATTTTTTCCTCTCTGGAAGATGTGAGGTGTGTTGATGTTTTCCTTCTGCTTTTCTAGTTTTAAATCTACTTGACAAATTAAATGGTGGAATTTCTGGTAATGCATTCTGAAACAAAACCTACAGTTAAGTTCTCTGATTTACATCCTATTCATCTGTTACCTGTGGTTATGGAGGGCTTATTTGCTTGCTCTCTGAACATGGTTGCTAAAGATCTTTCTTCTCAAAAAATGGATTTATTGAGGGGCTTTTGATCATACAGCCATAAGTAGAATTCAGAGCTACTGTGTGCTGCATAAATACATCATAAATTTGCGTAATGGAATTGAACTTATTTTTTAAAATTTTTTTCAGTGAGAATGAAAATTTTAGGGACTTTTTTTATATACATCTGAAATTTCAAGCTGCGTACATGTGAGACTTTGGGCTGGTACTTGACACTTTTTTCTGTGTGTGATAAAGTAGAAAGTATTGTTTTGGTTCACAATAAAAATGGTCAACTTGAATATTTATCCTTTATTAATATTGGTTAAGTTCTGTCATTTATGTAAAATTTGGGAAAATAACAAACCCTGCAATTTTAAAATTTTGGCTTTCAAAATATATTTTTTAATTTGCTTCTCTTAACTCAGATATCAACCAATTTTTTTAAAAAATCAGAAAATTATTTTAGCTGAATCCAGACATGAGTTTTCAGTAAGTTAACTTTTTCAAGGAAATACCCAATGGACATATTGGGTTACAACTGAATAATGCATAAATGTGGCCTTGGGATAAAGGGTTAGTTGTGTTCTGTAAATGATGAGTTGTCCTTTTGAATAGAAAATACTTCAAACTAATTAGTTGAAAATCTGTTCAGATCCTGGCTGAAGGTGGCTTGTGAAGCCTCCACTTCTGCCTCTGCCTGATTCAACAGCATATATTGACTGAAAATTTCAGTTGACTTTAGTACAGGAAGTTTGCTCAAATTTCTGTCAGGCGTTTGAAAAATAGTTGGCATTAATTAGACTTGTATTATTCAAAAAGATGTGAATCAATGGCAAGGGAGGAGTAGGGCTGTGGAGAGCTGTGCTGTGCTCAGAGCAGGTCAAGCACTAGGTTTAGCTGTCCTTACTACAGGAATGCCATTCAGTTGTAAGGCTCTTTAAAACAATGCATTTTTAAACCATTTTAAAAACCATGCATTTAAAAATGACTGATATAAGGCAATACTAATGACCGCAGCATTGGCATCTTCCATAAGAAGAGGGAAATGCAATGGCTGGGAAAGTGCAGTGATAGTGAGTATATGGAGCAGTATATGTAATATCAAAAGTTTTCACAAGAGTAATGTGTCTGATTTGCCAAAAGAAAACATTAAAAAGAGAAGAGCATTGAGATTCAAAGTGTTATTTTGGGTGTGATAGAACAAAATGCATTTTGTTTTAAGTAAGGCAGAAGGGCTTACGCAGGCCAGTCCCAAGAACATGGGACAGGCATTACTTGTCTCAGTTAATCATCTGGGGTTTATATTGCTTGCCTTGATGATAATTCTTGTATCTCTGAATTTGTAGGGGTGCCTGTTTTTTATATTATCCCTGGTAATTATTTGCATACTCAGCTTATAATGTATAAATCTGAACAGACCTGAAAAATCAATAAACCATTTCTGTACTACCTGAGAAACTTGCCCTGAGTGAGCAAATGTTGCTTGCTTATTGGCATTCTTCTCAGATTTACAGAAGGAGTAAGTTTGTCCTGGTCACTGAATCACCATGTGGGGAATCAGATGGCTTAGTTCTGCTTCTTGGGTCCGCCTCAAACTTTAACTGTGAATATTTACTCTCTCCATATGTAAGAATGGTTATTATAGATATATATTTATATATAAATATATTTTTATATATTTGTTGTTGCTGTTTTTTCGGGGGTATTTGTGGTTTGTTTCGTTTCAGGATTTTTTTGTAGGGATCACAGGTTAAATCCAAATTTACTGGGAGCTGAGACAGCTCATGTGTTCTCTGGAGGATATACATCATGGAATAATGCTTTATGTACAAGAGTGACTGCATTGTTGTACACTGTTGACTCACACTCATTTTTTACAGGTTATTCCATCTTCTTCATGTGGCATCTGCAAAGCCAGCTCCTGGAGGTAGTTTAGGTTGAATTCATGAAATAAAAAGAAAAAAAGAGAACAAAATATTCCATATTAAGAAATTTGTTCCATGGAACATCCTATTTGTTTTCCTGTATTTGGTAAAGAGCCCATGGTTATAATATGTCTTAGAATGAAGGAAAATAGAGAAGCAAGGATAACTCTTGTTAATTACAGCTGTTACAACCCTATCATTTTGTATTTGGGGTTTTCTGGAACACTACCTGTGCAACTGTAATTTTGCATTAATTTTGTGTATCTGTTTGGTTCCTGTACCTAACCCTGTTATGGACACTTCAGTTTGAGTGATATCAGCTTGACCATACACATTAATTAGATAAGACTTCCTGGTATTAGAGACTATTAGAATGACATTCTTGAGGCATTTGGTATGAATTAATTCATTTAAGTACTGAAACCAACACCTCACCATCATTAATAGATTTTTTTTCAGGTCATGTTCCATAGTAGATACTTTTTATCCTAGCAGGTTCTTTAGTTACTAAATGAAACTGTGAAGCCTTTTTTATGGTTGAATTCTGTTCCTCACATGCTTGCTTATTCAATGTTTGGCTCTGATTAATGGTCTACAGCCAGTCTGTTCTAATGTTAAATGAAAAAAACATTCTGGTGGCTGTGGCATTTGGTGATAAGTAGTTAGACTAAATAGAAGATGTACTGTGCATCCCTTGGCTACAGAGTTACGATTAGATTCAGCTCAGCCTGCAGAATACTACTGAGGATATTGCTTCTCTGCTGCAGTGATAGAGCAACTCATATCGAAACAGCTTGTGTTGCTGCTTATCTTGCATTGTACACTATGGCATTCTAAATACACTGGACAAACCAAACAGTGTGGTCTGTTTCTTTCTTTTATTTTTACTAGATTTATTAAAGTGGAAATGGGGGGTTAGAATGAGTCTTTCCACCCAGCAACCCATTGTAGCACTTGCAGAAAGTTTTGAAAGCTATCTTTTAAAGAAAATTCTGTTGCTTATTTTTGTGAAATGTTTATTCAAGCCTTTGGACAGTTAACTTTTCAGGGTTCATATGCAGTCATTCTTCTGCTGAAACAAAACAATCCCACCAGTTTACCTCATGATATATTTTAAAGCAATCACTTCCCTCAGAGGCATACACACTCTGCATTTTTACTCTGCAATGTCTAGGTTGGAAATTTAGAGGCTGCGTTTTTAATGTCTCGAATGAAAAAGGGGAGGGGTACTATAATATTCCATAAAGCACAGTCTGTAAGATTTAGAAATTAATTATTGATTAGTTAATTGAAAATAACTAATTGAAAAAATGCACATAATTAAGATAAACCACCATTTCTTGTTTCTATAGCAGTAGTTTCATATTGGTTAGTTGACAGGTACAGAGTTGGATTTTTCCAGTGGTTAACTGTATATTGCCCTTTTTCTGCTAGGATACCACTGCCAAAAAGGCCAGGTTGCATTTTAAAGTGACATCTAGTAAAATGCTTAGATACCTGCAAGAATTAATCCCAAGAGCACTGAGCTAATTTTTTCTTCTTCCAAATTAATTAACTCAGCAAACAATGTTTTATTACAGATAAACAGGTAACATATAAGAGCTAATTCCTAAAGTATAACAATAATAATTTTTCAATCCACTTTGTCAGGGCAACAGCTAGGCCAGCTGGTTCTTCCCCATTCCTGAGCCAAAACCTGCCTTACTTGTGGGACCTGTGGAGTCCTGTGAGGCAACAAGCCTCAGCTGAAGTTTCCAGGCTTTGTGCTGTGACCTGGGGCTTTTGACACTCTGCCAGATGTTGCTGTTGCTTGCTCCGCTTGGTACACTCACTCATTCTTCTGCTCACTGCCACTACTGCTCCTCATTTTTGTGCTGCTCTGCCTGACCCACTGTTGCTGTAAGGCTAGGGAGCAGCGAAAAAACACAGCAACACAGGCTTCATTCAGAAAGCAGAAGAAGTGATTTATTGTAGGAGTAGGCACATTTTTATAGACTGGTTTGCTGAACCAAGAATAGAATAAGCTTATTGGTCTAAGGAAGGCAACACCTCTTGTAAACATGCTCTTACTAAAATATCATTTCCTCACGCACTTCTCCTGTCCACAACACTAGGTGCTAAACTTTGTTATTAATTCTTTCCCTTCTGTTTTCTTTTGAGTAGCTTGGGAAAACTCGAACTGCTGTTTTCCCTGGCTCTTATTAGCATCCACAACCTACTGTCATTTTGTATCATTTTCTTTTGTTGCCGCTTTAAACAAATGCACATGAAATGCTAACAGGTCCTTGATGTATACAGAACGTTGGTAATCATCTTCTCCAGCTTCATGAAATCTTAAAAAAAAAATCTTGTCCCATTTTTTTCTTGCAGTCTGACACAGAAGTTACGATCTTAAATTAACATGAAGAGTTGGCCTAGGTCTGTTAAGTCTGTGGAAATCTGGAAATTATATTTAATACAGTTGCAAAGCTGTAATTTACTTTTTTTCCCCCACTTGGATATTCTAGTTACAGAGATGCTTCTCAAACATCTCTAAAATTAGCACATTTGAGAGGTACCTATTTGTGCCTCTCATTTCCTCTCCAGGAAATGCTGTTCCTTTACCTACTTCCTACCCACTCTTGGTTGAGGAATGGCAGAACACATCACTGCTGTAAGTAGGGATTTAATTTTGTGTTAGTGATATGTTCCTTTCATTTTATCTCATGTGAATGATAAGCAAACAATACTCTCGATCCAGCTACACTACAATTTGAATGTACTCTTCTAAATTTTTTTAAGGAGCATGTTCTTTGTTGGTTTTTTTGTTTGGTTGATTGGAGGTTTTCTTGGTTTTTCGTCGTTGTGGTTTGATTGGTTTTGTTCAGTTCTGGATGTGAGCAGGCAGTCAAATAACAAAATTCAAAGTTATATGTTTTTTCTCCCTTTTTTCTTCCATCCTATGCTATTTGTATAAAGCTATTCCTGAAGAGAGAAGCAATTTAGTTCATATTTCTCCTGCTGGCATCATATTACTGTAGCAGCAATCCAGAGAGGACAAAGCCTCATATTTGCTCCTGATAGCATCTCTATACCACTTACCAAGGATGAGATGATCCTTGGAAAAGAAAACCTGTATGTACTACTGTCATCTGAAGATAGATAAAATAGTAGAGGTTTAAATGCTTTCTAACCAAAAACTGAGTGAGTTCTTGACTGTTTTCTGTAATAGTTCCACGTTAAAAGTGCAATAAATACCTTTTATTATATATTTATAAAGAAATCATTTATTCTTGGTTGAAAATTTATTGTTCAGGGCTTCCTTGACAAGGTTTTTACATAAGTAAGGTTTGATTACTTCTGTAATGCTAAGAAAAAGCCTTTTACATTGCCTCAGACCTTGACAGAGTTATGTAATAAATAATTTGAAGTGTTGTAAATCTTACTGTAGTGTCTTTTTAAGCCCCTACAATATAGAGTAGTGATAAAATAATTCTTAAAAGATACTTTTGATCCTATTTCCATTGATTTAAAATCAATTAGGTTCCTTTCCCTGTAATATAAATTAGGGTAATGAAATTGTACAACTGAGTGAGATACTCTGAGAAGTTTAGAAAAAGTAGAATAAACTTGAGATAAATATACTTCAGTTTCTGATGCGAGGTTTATGGACTCTGAGGGAACCTCTAGTCATTTATCCTCCTATTTCTCATGGCATTCATAGAAATTTAAGGTTGGGCTCTACCTTAATAGATGACCAGAGTTGTATCAATCATCTCTCTGAGGCATGTTATCATTTCTTGCATGCCTAAACATGGATCCCACAGTTCCCTGGATTGCCTATTCCATTGTTTTAGTGCTCATACAGTTAGAAAAATGTTCTTTACTTTCGATCTGAAAAGCCATTTTATGTACATATAAATATACACCTGCACATTTTTTTGCAGCTTGGTAGTTCCATTTGATGTGAAGGAAATTTAATGTAAGACATGCAGTTTCAATTTTCTGTCTCTGTAACAAATTGTCAAAGATCATTCATGCATTTATTAAATTAAAATTTTCATCCATTTTATTGGAAATTAACATAAATGTGCAAAACCACAGAAGTCATTTGCTCAAAACAAGCAATTCCTTTTCTAGTATGAAAGGAGAAGGTGATTTCTGCACCCTGCCCCCCTGTCTGTGAGGAAAAGGAATACAATTATTTTGTTTGTACTAAAATGGAAATTCACTTGCAAAAAAGCAGAATGTGCTGGCAGTTTGAGTTGCTAATCTGTTTTACTTATCTAAATAATATGAAGTTGATCTCTGCAGTGAAAGATGGGAAACTTGTGTACAACTGTGCGCTAGGAAAACTTCACAAATTATGTAAAAGATATCACAGAGTGCTTTAAACAGAGTTTTTGCACTCTGACTTGGCCAGTTGCCATATCAGGGATCAAAAAGGTTTGTTCTGTGAAAATTTATGTGTCAAAACTCTTACTCATTTTTTTTTTATTCTGTTGCTGATCTTTATTTCCCATTTTACTTGTCACACTCTTTCTCTGAGGCTGATGTGTGACTACATTCATTTGGAATTTGTGTTTCTCTGTCTGCCTTTGCTAAGAAATACAATCATTCTCTCCTCATGGGACTTCAGTTCTGTATTGAAAGATTGCTCTAGGATAAGATTAGATGTCTGTTCTCACCGTGAGAACTTCCATGAGAGAGGGTGGGCTTGAAGTTTATGGGTGACGAGCACAGCCAAACTGTGCTAGATTCTTGGTGGAGTATTTAGGGATAATTCCTAATATATATTTTAAATAATGGCAGAATTAACTTATCCAAAATAATAGAATACACTATAAGTAAGAAGACTCAATTATTTGTAGGTTTACGTATTAAAATAAAATCCTTATATGTACTAAAGCATTTAGCACATGGAGAATTCTTTTTCCCTACTACTGGCTTAGGGTTAAAGGATGCTCGAATGCTTGAATTAAAGGCTGTGCTTAAATACTTATGTGAATTATAGTCTTGACTTGGTATGGCTGTGCAGTCATGCCTGAGTAAACTAATAGCAGTGAGTATAAACAGTAAATAATTCAGATTTGTACACAGTTCTTCCCCACAGACACTGAATGACTTGTGTTCTTTATCCACTTGGTTTCCTATGTTGTCAAGCAGTTGCTTAACTTCTTGAATTTATAAAGCCAATCTTTTTTACCTTGCCTGGTGAATTATAAATAATGTTCATCTGAATTACAAAAACAAAACCCCAAAAGAAAACCCGAAATATCCTGAAATGAGAACCTGTTGACATTTCATTTGTTGTTTATAGTTTTAAGCAAGGTCCCCTATCTATTGCATATGGAAGTAGTGCAGAACTCCTGTTGCATTTTCAAACTGATTTATAGTTGATCTATTTTGCCAACAATATCCCTGTTCTCTTTATAGTACCGGGAAACTATACCAATATGGCTGATCCAGAGCCATTATTCAGCAATTAGACTTTTGTACTGAGTATACAGAATATATATTTATTTTCTTGTTTCGCCTTAATCATCTTCCCTTTGAACCATCTGTTGAACAAGAGGGCTTATTCTCCTCCTGCTGTGTCTGCATTATATATAAGCAGAAGATGCCTAACTGAGGTGTCCTTGAACCATCAGTCGTCACAAGTTGTCAAGCATAGAGCTGAAAATTTTTAGGGCTAGGTATGCCGTGTATGGTTTCCTAGGAGACTGTAACATCTCTAAGTAGGGCTAAAAAAGCCTTACAATGTATCTAATATTTGGCCAAGTGAAGCACTTTGTCTTGATATCTTCAATATCTCACTTTACTTTTTTGAATGTGAATATTTATTCACAGAAGCATTTTAAGATAGTGTATTAAAACCCTTGAAATAACACAGTACTAAGCAGTGTAGAGATGTTAACTCCAAAACTGTCATAGTGCCTTAAGAGGAAAGCCTAGCACATTTTCATACTTGCTTACATTGATTGCTGAGTCAAAAATCAGGCTAATAATTCTGTGATTACAAAGGTAAGACAGCACTGTATGAATTAAACATTGCTATAAGGCTTCTCATGCAGTGGAGCATTCTGATGGGATTTTTGGGCCCAGGTTGAATATATGTGTCATTCTTGTGCTATTGGGTTTCTCCCTTCTGTGGCAAATCAAAATCCTGAACTGAAACTTCTGATTGTCTTAGTTCATGAGGTTATTCTTACTGTAATTGTAAACCAACCTTAGAGAGTTAGTATCAAGTCTTAGTGTTGGGTTGATTTTATCCATCACATTTGGGCGAGATCCCTTTTGGATGTAAAGAGGCAAAAAAAATTCACCATTGGGTTTTTTACTCTTCATTTCTACAGTACTTTATAGCTTTCTTGCACTTTCTGTATTGCTGTTTTGCCTCCAGACAGAAGAGACAGTATAAGAGGGCTTACATCTGTTTGTTAATAGATGTAAAGAAGTCTTCTTGTAGCCAGTAATTATACTTAAAATTATACTTAATCAGGGTCCTTTTCACAGAATTTTACTCTTCTTGTATTGAGAAATTTCTTCTTTTTATCCTGGCATATAGGTCCACCTCCAAACCGTTGTGCAGTGATAGAAATTACTGTCAGACATCTAGGAAGGTGAATCACTGACAGGAGAGTTTTCTCTGCTTATGATTTTTTTTAAATGCTGAGTATGCTCATACATGGAACTTTTCTCTTCAAAAGGAGTCCTTCAAGCCTAATGATCACTCAAAAGTTGTACTTAATTTTTTTAATGCTTATCTTCTGAGCGCTCTATTTCTCTTCTTCCATGCTCATTCATAACAAATGGTCTCTTTTTACCAAAGCTCTTTTAGAGAAATTAGCAAACTGCTTCCAGCTGGATCTGATAGATGGCTCCCCTAGCTAATGATCCTTAGCTAATCAGGAGGAGCTGCAGGGTGAGAGAACAAGCAAACAAAAAGCTGAGAGAAGCAGTCATGACATTCAAAAAAGTGCATAAGCCTCTGTTTATGCTCTACATGTGCGTTTTAATAGTGTTGGGAAAGAGTCATGCTTCACACCTTCTAGTGCACCTCATGGTTGAGCTATACTGCATAAGTCTAAAAGCAATATGCTCAAATACTTACACAGTATGATAGAGGAATGTTCTGCCCATTCCTGAGTTGCTCTAAATAACAACCAATAAATATCTATATTTTTGGCTTATGCACAGTGATTTTGCTCCATATTTGATGCAGAAGAATGGAAGACTTTTAAAAATGCTTGTCTTCAGTTTCACTGGCAAGGGACATTGTGAAGAAAACTCTTAGGACAAATATTTATCTCCTGAAGAGCCAAATGGATTCGTATAAGAAAAGCAAAGCAAGAATCCACCTCTCTTTATACAGAGTGAATAGCTGGAATATATAGGAAATTGTATAGTAAAAAAAAAATTATTTGCAATCGTATGTTTTAATCATATAGGTAGTTTATTTCAGAATGTTCACAATATCGGTAACTAGATAAGTGGATAGATATAGGTATATATCTGTATATATCTATGTATAGATATAATGGATAGATAACTAGGTAACTGGATAAATTTCTTATTAACAGCCAGTTAAAATACTTACTTTAGGTCTATGTAGAATATATACTGAACAAGAGGGGCTAAAATTTCTGTCTTAGGTCAAATGACATTAGCTTAGTGTTACTTTATTATGAATCATATTTGATACAATTGTGTCATTGAATTTGTAGTGCTGCTTTGACTCATTAACAGCTTTTTTTAGAATCATAGTTCCTCCCCATTAATAGTATGAAATCATAAAGATTCACATAGAACCTTAGTCTCAGATTTTGTATTATGTTAGTGTGTTGCATGCATTTGGGGATAAAATTGACAAAATACCTGTTAGTAATGAAATAGCATAAACACAAAGGGCATCATGATGGGAATTAATTTCTCCCCCTTATAAGTAACAGTAATTGTTTTCATTAAGAATTTAAATGAAATTGTAAATATATACACAAATTTTGGAATAAAAAAATACTATTTTAGCTGAAAAAAAATCTAAAATTGAGTCACTACGCCACCTTTAATTGCATATGTTGTATTTTTAACATATTGTGCTTGTACAGTGTGAAATAGGGCACTGATAGAAGCTTTAAGAATACCTCTGGATGTTTCTCTCAGCTTCTGGTTGCTTTCCTCTTCATCCACTCATATAGCTGCTCTTCGTTAGCTGTGGATCACATGCCCTTGATCAGCTACTGAATCCAGCTGATTAATTTCTCTATAAGAGCTCAGGTAAAAGGAGGTGTTTTCTTATGAGGGAGCCTGGTGGTAGAAGGACAGAAAGGTTATAATCTGATCAATAAGATGTTTCATATGGAAAGCATATGTTCTTGAGAACCTGAGTAGGCTTGAAGGGTTTTGAAGCTCTAAAAAGTACATCCTCTGCAAGAATGGGAAGAATAAAAGTAGTTGAGAAGAACTGAAAGTTTTTATTTTCTCATTTTCTTTGAAGTGCTTTTATTTGTTCTCTACTCTCTTACTGGATGAGATAGAGGTATAGTAGCCTGAGGTAGCTACTAAGCAAGCCAAATGACTGATGATGAGAACTAACTTTAGAATAAGAAGCTGGAATAGGAAGTCTGTGCTTTGCCAGGGAACAAGCAGATAATTTCTTTGGGGAAGTAAAAAGTGACCAGTTTTTGAAACCAGCTCCACGGTGCTGTGACATTAGGAACACTGAGTACATCTGTCTTGTCCCTAGGAGTGCAAGGGTGTTCGAGGAGCCTAGAGTAAAACATCTGGTTTCCTTATTGTTTCTTCTGGAAAGTTGGACACCCTAAACTTCAATGCTCAAGTTGCATTCTGAAAGTATGAGTGGGTGTTAGGGGTGCTGTGCTGTAAAGTAACTCAGTAACCAGGTTCCTCATAGTGATTGAAAGGCATATTGCTGGAACTGATCCATTTGTTTGTAATTTTGCTATGAAAAAAAAAAAGGTCTTAGCTTAATTTACAGTTTAAATTTTTCTATATAAAATGGCTTTAATCTGATTGTGTGCCTGGATAGAGGAAAGTTAGATGATTTGCGTGACTTCAGAGGGGCTTTTGAATCTTGTTGTTTGTACTTACTTTCTGCATTGGAAATAATAGGAGTATTGCTGAAGACATTGCAAGAAATTTCTTTGAGGTGTTCCAGGCATAGTGTACTAAGTTCACTAAGCTGAAGTTCAGTGTAACTTCTTTTTTTTTTTTGTCTTTGTAGTATGTTTTTTTGCTGTCAGTTTGAGGCAAATAATTGTTTTGCTTTGTTATAGGGAAAGGTGAACATGGGAAGCCGTACCCTCTTACAGAGGAAGACCATGATGATTCTGCTTATAGGGAAAATGGCTTCAACATATTTGTTAGCAACAACATAGCACTGGAACGATCCCTGCCAGACATCCGACATCCTAAGTATGTAAACTGTTTCCTGGACTACTTATTTTTTAGGATATTTTCTTTGTATATCTCTAAATAATTTTTTTTCCAGGAAGGTAAAGCATAAACAGTCAACAAAACCCAATAATTTCATTTTATAGGAAGTGGAAAAATTACCACTGTTGTTAAATCATTTGCTCTGTCTTTTAAAGTAACTTCTCACCTGATTAGTTACACATTAAGACTATGAAAGGCCTCTTTTCATTACAGAATGATTTTTTTTTTTAATTTCTGTGTAGTGAATTGGGCTGAAAAGCATTCACATAGTTTCTCATGTTCTCATTTGGTGAATAGCTGCAGGTCTTTGAGCTGGGGAGCAGAGTGATAACTTGTATATAGTTTTTGGCTGTGATTGCAAAGTGTATCTCCTGTTTTGTTACATAAAAAGTTAAAACACTCCAATAGCTGCCAAGTGCTGATGCTTCAGCTGATTTCAGCAGTATAGAATTATGTAGAAACATAATGTGCATGATGCACTGGCAGAATTTGGGTGCGCTGGATGATGGGATTGTTCCCTAAAGCATTAATATAATACAGAGAAATGGGATTAAGGTTATTCTGGAAAACAACCACTGGGCTAAAAATCATCCTACAGTAAACCTAACTTGCTTTTCATGTTCTTTAGCTTTTCACTTCTTTATACAAAGAGTAGAACTTCATATCTGTGACAGGAAAAGGGGTGCTTTTTGCCTTTCTGGGCTCCAGGCTCTTGTCCTCTAGAGTCATTCTGAATCTGAACTCTGAAGAGGGAGCTGATTAGATTTTTCTCCCTCCCTGGCATTTTCCCCCTCTTTTAATTGGATGTTATGCAACTAGTGTATGGGGGAAAGGTACAAGAGTGAGACAAAACTAATTGTCTCCATGACTATGTTTGTATTTTCCTTCAGATACAATTCTCTCTATTATACAAAGATTCATGTAAAGATATAGTCCCACTTTACTTATTTTGATATGAAAATTTGTCAGAGAACAGAGCTGAACTTCAGAGCTTGACAAAAGTTCTCAGTGCAGGGAGAAGAGAAACATCATGGCAACTAACACATTTTTCTGTCAAATTTGCAAATATCTTTTTCCAAGAATGAACAGTATATAAACATTTGCATAGTAAGAGTTTAAAAAAAGAAATTCACAGCAGAGGAGTTAACCTTTTGTTAGAGATGTTTCTAATTTAATTTTAATTTTTAATTGTCTAATTCTTGCATTGTTTTGATAAAAAAGCTGTTTCTCTCTTAATTTGTAAACAATATGTATTGTTGGCATAGGATTAAGTAGAAATATATTGTTATAACAAGTTGTATGTTTTATATACGGTTTTTGCTTTCTGCTTTGACAACTTACCTGAAATTATATAATGTGTGCTTCCAAGAAGTTTGGCTTCTAATATACAGCTGTATAGCATTGAAACTGTGCTAGGTTACATTGTCAGTGTAATAAATATGTTCATCAAGCAACTTCCTCTGTTAGCAAAACTGCAGAGGATAATGACTAAACACAAAAGGGAGCTGTCAGGTTTATCATCCCTTTGTGGTTTTGTAAATTGGTCTTTTGGCAACTTCTTTCTCACCTGCTGCTGTCTTCACAGTCCCTGACATTTCCATGCATGTCCCCAGAAGCCATGTGTTGTCAGAAGTGACGTATTAGGAACGAGTCAGTGCCACACCAGACTTTCTCTGCCTTCTTTTCCCCACAACCAATCTTCTTCCGACTTGCACCTAAGCATCTCATTTGGGAAGCTTGTATCCTTAGGTGCCTGCATTGTTTCCATTTTCCAATTCAGCTAGGTTCCTGTGGCATTCAGTGAAATTGCTTATGGTGGATGTTTTAGTAGTGTCCTGACTGAACTGACTTGAGTCACAGCCTTCAACACTCATAATACAAGTAGCCCATTAGTTAATTGACTGTATCACTTACCATCTAAAGGTAAAGAGAAAAAGTGTTTTTGTGCTGTAAGTGCCTACTAAGTAGTGCATCAGATGAGGTGACGAAGCTGGGCTCAATACTTCTGATGGGTGTACCTTGAAGGAAGTCTACTTGTTGAACTTCCAAGAGACACAGAAGTCTGACAATGCTTTCTGACCTACTGTTAGAAACAAACACATCTCCTGCCTGCTGTGTGTTAAGTGTGGCCAGTCTCAAAATGCAGTTCACTTTGGAAAATGTCTCCTCTTTTCAGAAGTGTGTGTGAAATGCAAAGTAGTTCACATGTCATTGTCCTGGTTTTGGCTGGAGTAGAGTTAATTTTCTTCACCAATTTGCATGTCATCCGTGCTTGAGGCTGGGGCTAAACCATGACAGTAATATAGTTGATTTCAGACAACCTATTGGAAAATTATGTAGTTTCTGTCTGAGAAAAGGGTGCACTTCAGTAACATTATAGTAGATAAATCAGGTGTGGTATAGCAGGCAGGTCTAGTTTGGCCAGATTTTGAATGTTATGAAGGGTTTGGCTTTGTGGAGCTTCTAAGTGCTTTGAGGCCATTAGCTGTCCTCTTATGCAAATTCATGAGAGATACTGGTATTGTAAACTTTGAGTTTTGATCCTCTGTCTCTATTTAGTGTATGCCATTTGCACAGGGAGAATGGTTGTCTTCTTCTGAAGACGGATTTCAGACTGAAAATACCATCTACGATATGTTTTGTAGAACCAAATAGAGTGGTTTTATTGCCATTAGTAAAGAAAATTCAAAAAATTAACCTTCAAATGCAACAAAACTGAGTCGTAAGTCCTGTAATTTGAATAAAAACTTACTTATAACAGCGGCTGCAGTAGTTTCTACATTCTTCTAGGGTAACTTAAAAAATATTTTATTCCAAAGTTGAAACAAAAAAACTTTAAGAACCGCTTCCGAGTGATTGGTTTTCTGGGAAGTATGCAAAGAAAGGAGAAAAATTATTTTTTTTTTTTAAATCCAAATAAACTTTCAGAGTTTCTTTGGAAATTGGGCTCAGGATTTGCAAATAGCAGCTTCTGGAGGGGGATGGGCAGAATTAAACAAACTCTTAGATGATTGAGCTCTGGGAAATTCAGGATTTCAAATCTGTTTAATAATGCTCTTTTGCTTTTCCTGTCATATTTAAAGCAAGACGTTATGATTAATTCTTCTTTTCCACACAGTAAAATGTGTGTGCTGTAAAAAAAATCTGTAGTGAAGTGAAACAGTTAAATTCTATTTTAAGGCTGACTTGACCTTTCCTGCATCTTTAATATGTTTTTATTGCATCCCTCTAATATCTCCCATGCTTTTTTTCTGTCTCTCATAGCTGTGCTCAGAGAATATTTTTTCCACTTCTGAGTGGTCCTTGGTGGTCTTGTCTGTTCCACTCTTGTGTGAAAGCTTTGGCACAGTGGGTGCCAAGCTACATTAGCTAATTCTCTGTTCTCTGCCCACAATCACTCGTGTCTTTAAGTTTAAGCAAAGAAACAATAAAAAAAAAACAACTTCTTTTTTTTCCCTCTAATTCTAAGTAACAATCTAAAAGAGACTTATCCACCTCAGTTTGTTTGGTTTCAGGAATGATTTAGTGAATATAAGAGTTCTGGCCACCCAAAGTGAAAGGCAACATTGAGTTTTGGTTAGTATTGAGAGAAAGTAATAGGATTAATATTTAGGGGTCAGAAATTCTGTACCAAGGTAAAAAATACTTCAAAACCCACAAGAAGAGTGTTTTCATTAATTTCTCTTTTCACCTGCTTTGTGCTACTTTGTGTAGTCTAGAATACAACAAACCTGCTAATGCTGGGATAAAAGTTGTTAGTATTATTTTCTATTGTAGAAAGAGAAATGCTGCTTATTCTAATATGGAATGTACTAGTTGAAATTAATTCTTATCTTCTCTACATTATCAAATATTCGCTATTCATACCAGCTTTGTTCAAACAAACAAAACTGAATCTGACTTGCATTTTGAATAGTGTTCTAAATGTGATTTTAATGAGGCTTGGGGGAAGGATTGCAGTCATCTAGTCTGAACAGTGAATATAAATTTTGTGGCCTATCCTGTTTCAAGCTCTGTAGTGTTTTTATATTAGACAATCCATTTTTTTAAGCTTTTCATTATTGAATCAAGGAATTCATGTTTGTCCCTGATACGAACACATTTGCAAGCTTTATAATTTAAAATATTTTGTTTTCTATGTTTGTATATCTTAATTTCAACAACAGGTCTCCTTTTATCTAAAATTTGTAGATTAATTGCTGGTAACAGTATCTGGGAGCGCATCAAGCGCAGCACTGCAAGCCAGGCCAGGGAGGGGATTGTCCTACTCTGTGATAGTGCAGCCTCACTTGGAGTCCTGTGTACAGTTTTGGGCACCACAATGTAAGAGGGATGAAAAAGCTATTGGAGAGCATCCAGAGGAGTATCATGAAGACGAAGGATCTAGAGGGGAAGCTGTATGAGGAGTGGCTGAGGTCACTTGGTCTGTTCAGCCTGGAGGAGACTGAGTGGAGACCTCATCGCAGTCTGCTTCATGAGGGAAGCAAGAAGGGCAGACACTGATCTCTCTTCTGTGGTTACCAGTGATAGAACCCTAAGGAATGGCATGAAGCTGCATTGGGGAGGTGTAGGTTGGGTATTAGATCAAAGGTGTTTTTCACTCAGAGGGTGATTAAGCACTGGACCAGGCTCCCCAGGAAAGTAGTCACAGCACCAAGCCTGACAGAGTTCAAGAAATGTTTTGAAAATGCTGTAAGACAAATGGTGTGATTCTTGGAGTTGTCCTGTGCAGGGCCTTGATGATCCTTGTGAATCCCTTCCAGCTCAAGCTATTCTATGCCTTGGGTAATCTTAGATCAGATGTGCAAATACTCACCAGCTTGCCTGAGTAATCTGTCACAAGAAATCTCATCCTTTAAAGGTTTCCCTGGGCATAGATAGATTCATTTGGTAATGAAATTCTTAGCGTTTTTGTTGTACATTAAAAATGTCCAGCCTGATTCTTGTAATGTCTGGTTTTTAGCCCATACAGGCTGGAGTCAGTGTTTCCAATCCTTTTCTGCTGGTGTTGCTGTTAATGTGTGAAGTGCTGGCCCTTCACTGTCACTCCCAGCAATATTCCTTTTTAGAAGTCTGAACTATGCTCATTTTTCTTAGGCATTAAGTTTTTCACAACCCTCAAAAGAAATGAATTTTCATAATCAAAGAAATAAGAGTGTTTAGCTAAGGGCTGGTCACATCTTCTGTGTCCTGAACATTAATGAGGTTTTATTTCTTTCTAATAGCCAAATTTCATTCCGTGGGTTCTGCGTAACTGAAACTCTGCTTTTTAGAAGCTGAGAGAATGCTCAAATGGTTCTCTCTCAAAACATTTGTATGGAGTGTGGTTGCTCTCCATTGTTTGTTTTTTTTTTTAAAAAGGCTAAAATTTAAATGTAATGGGAATTCTCTGGGCAGCGTGTATTTTGATTGACTTCATTTTTGTGTTTCTTTAGAGTAGTTGTACGGTTAATAGGCTTGCTCTTAATCTCTGTTTTAGTACACTTTGCAAAAATGCTAGTATTACTAAACTAGTGGGAAAGGGATATAGTTAGATACATAGGCAGGCAGTAGTACATACCTGAATCCCCTAAAAAGTAGTTATTGCGTCGTATTTAGTTACTTTTCTTTTATTAATACAGTGCATTTGTCACAATCTAGCCTATGTATATTGTCCCTAAAACTAAAATTTAAAAGTTTATCTTTAATCCAATGCTCCAAGATAAATTCCAATTCATTCCCTCTATAGTCCATGATCTTGTCCTGCCTTGCTAAAAAAAAATTAATTAGACTAAATCATTTAAGTATCTTGAACTTATAAATACTTAAAAAGTCTCTTACAGAAGTAATTATTTTTTTTATTGATCTTCTGTTGAATTTTTGATCATATGGCGGAAGAAACAAAGACAGTAGAAGGCTTTTCTTGTGAATGGGGAAATCAGAAATGTCTTCAGACAAACATACACATTTCATTGCTCCATACCACTGATTACTAGTATTAGCTTAATTTATCTGGCCACTGAGCAACCTGTTTAAACTCAAGGTGTGCTTTTAGTGGGTAGTGGAAAAGCTAGAGGTTATTATTGTGCTTTTCAAACTGTTTTGTGTAGTTGCTGAATAATGTAGTGAAAGTGAGAAGTCATGTGGTCCAAAACACAATAGGCAATGTCCCCATTTCCAAGCCTGACCAGATTGTTCTCTGCAATTGCTTCAGGGCATCCCATTTGAAGTGTAGCTCCTCAAAACAGGATCAGCAATATTTTATACCCAAGAAAACCTATGGCTTTCTGTCTCTGTCATGCCTGCTGTCACTTTCTCTGCAGGATATGTATTGATAGGAACAAATAATATGGAATAATTCCCAAGTGCTTTCTGGGTGCTTGTGTGTCTTTCTTTTTAGGGCAGCAACAGCAAAAACGTGGCTGAAGATTGATGATTCCTCTTCCCTCCTTTTATTGAGAAATAGGCCGCAATGTTAAATAGGCCAGTGAAGAGAGTCCAAGCCTGATGGGTCTGTTTCTGTTTACTGAAAATTATTTGGTAAAAGAAATAATCTGTTTATACATGTGGAGAAAAGTAGTTCTTGTGTGTTTAGATGCCTTGCATGTTACTTAGACTCCAGTAAATCCTCCCACACTGCTGAGAAAATAGCAAGCTGCAGTAAACATAACTGTGAAATCTAAACTTAATGGGGACAGGAATTCTGAAGAATATTTCGCCTCCAGCCAGTTCTGTACATCTGGGATAACCAAGTCTATTAGCATTTGGCAGTGGTTAAAGCTTGAACTTCTAACTGTCAAATAGTACAATAGTGAAATGGGAAAGTACATCCACTTTGCTAAGATTTGTGTGGAATGTGGGATAGTCTGGGGTTTTGTGTCTTTGAAGTTCATAGGTGAAAGTGATGGTATATGTTGTTAATATAGTAGTTTTATGAAGGGCCTCAGTATACCTTACCTCAGTAAGGCAGTATATTCTCAGAGTACATTCTCGATGGCAACACAATTAGCTGTTCTACCTCATGTAATAAGGACAGCAGATGTGTAGCAGTGCTGGAATGGAAAAACAACTTCTATTTTGCCTGATTTGATTGTGAGTAAGCTTCTTGAGCTCCAATTTTCTGAAGGCTGTGCTGGCCACAGGATGTGGTAGTAGGCATGAGAATTTACTGATCTTGTTGGCAAATGTGGTCCATGAGACCCAACATCTTTTTCACAGCATTTGCTCCTTTGTTTACTAGCTGTGATTTCGGTATTATAAACATCGGTCAGACCTAGTACTATCTTGCCCGTTATCCCTTTTATTGTGTACAAGTGACGGTGTTGAGAGCTGTAAGCCTGACCACATATTGCAATGAAAAGGAGAGGTGAAAAGACTTAGGTAGATCACAGAAAGACTGTCTTTGAAAATTGAGTATTTTATGCTTAAGCAAACTGGATATAGTAAGTCCATGGGCCTGATGGGATGTATCCATAAATGCTGAGGGAACTGATGTCTGTTTGAGGCTCCTCTCAATGATCTTTGAATGATCATAGCAATTGAGAGAAATATGTGAGGACTGATGTAAAACTGGGAGGACTGGCTGAGCTTCTGGGGGGTTCCTAGAAGCCTATGGGGTACCTTTGGAATATAAGGACAAGTAGTAATAAGGTAACTAGGATTTCTGAAGCAGAAGTCAAAGAGTTATTGAATGTCACAGGTTGGTTTGTTCCTGAAGTAGTGTGCTTTAAAATGCACTTTGAAGTGACAAAAACATGAATTCTAATCCTGTTTCTTCTTCAGCCAGGAAAATGACCTTAGACTCAAAATAGAGGTTTTTTATTGATCATGTTGAGGTTTGCCTTACTTGTGAGAGACAATCAGATAAGTTTGCTAGGGTTGAATGAATGAATTTTAACTAGATTGTTATTTCTCTGATCTTCTCTTAAAAAAAAAAAAAGTGTTTTGAAGGTGTTTGCTTGTGTATGTATTAAATAAATTGGTCTGATGTTATTTTTGAATTCATAGATAACAAAGTGCAAGGTTTAAGCTAAAATATAATTAGAGTACTAGGATGCCTTCTTATGTGCAGTTGCTAATGAGGAGTTTTGAGATAGTGTAAAATGCCTATTATTTCCCAAGCCTCCTAGATGTAATACATATGGGTGAGCAGATAAGTTACTTAAAACATTTTTTTTTTATTTATAACATCTTTCCGTAAGTGATGATGATTTTATAAGTCACTGTATTGTAAAACAAAACTTTGTAAACATAAACATGCTTTACATCAGTATGGTTTATCTGACTCTTAGACTCTTCCCTTGGTTAGAGGAACTTTTTGGTTTGAAGGACAAAGCGAGGCAAACTCACAGACTTTGATTTTTTCAGAGACAGAGTGTGCTACTGAAGAGACTGTACATGACAGGCCAAAATGAGGCAATTTGACATAATGTAACAAGCACCTAATTCAGCTCCATCAGCTCTGATGAATGCCATACTGAGGGGAGACGACATAGAGCACAGGACTTCGCCTTCTTAATTCCCAAGACATATTGGTAATGCATTTAAGAGCAATTTCACAAACAATTTCTACTGTACAATTTATTCTTTTTCTTTTTCATGAAAATAGTACTAATGTTTTGGAGAAGGTTTATTTGTTCTAGTAAAGTGTTGTGACGTTTATTGAGGCCCATACCCAGTAATGCCTGCTTGCTTCCCAGCTGTGAGTCACTGTGAAAATAAAGATTACTTTCCCTGCCATCAGCTCACACCCAAGGTAATTTTACAGCCTTGTCAAATAGCAGGAGAAATTACTAGTTATCACTACTTAATCAGGCTCAGCTGACAAGACTAGTTTGGAACATAAACATGGTGTGACTGAAGCTTGTTGCTGTAAATTGAATACTTTGACATGCTAAGACAATTACTATGTAAATTTCACTGGGAAATGTTTTGTTCTGGTAGCTTATAGAGGTCTTGTCAGTACCTGAGGGCCCAGTGGGTGCTGTAGTTTCTTTTGTTAGAGGGAAAGAAAAGGTCAGATCTAAAAAAGCAGCTTAGTTAAGAGAGCGAGAGCTGACAAAGCCAGTGGGGGAAAAGAGGTTGAAAATCTCTCTTTTGCTTTAACTTTCTCTGGCACTTCCTATAAGAGGAGAAAATTAGAGGTGGGCTTCTTTTATGATCCAGAAACTGCAGTAGTAGGCTGCTATCTTGTTTCCTAAATCCAGCAAAGGGATGTCTGTGAGACACTTAACTTCTCCTATGTTATTATCTATCAGGGCAATTTTCAAGGTTGTTGATATGTTTGGAAGGCACAGAGCCTGGTAAATACCCACAGCATTGCTAGTGGTATCCCTTAACATGCATAAAACACTGTTGATATGTCTACAGGGTCAAGCAAATCGCTGCTTTTATGAATCAGCTTTTGCTGTCAAGTGGCTGGAATGGTGCCAGCACTGCTCTCCTTTCTCATCATTTTAGAAGCCTATATTCTTTCATTTTGTCTTTGACAGAGGCAGTATATTTCTGTGTGTTTCTGTTAACTGTGAAGCTGTAAAGAGGGAGGATTTGGGATTTCTGCATCTTTTCTTAAGCTCATGTGATGAGGACATTCTTCCCACCTCAAATGTAAAGTAATCAGGGAAGCAAACAGAGCTGTTTTTACTCCTTGAAGTAAAAAAATGCTGTTATTTGTGCACAGTAGAGTAGGCTAACGTAGAAAATGAAATCATAATAGTCTTAGGATTCTTAGTAGTGAATAAGAGAGAAGTGTAATTACAACTCCTTTTCATTACTTTTTATGAATAGTCATCTTTTCAGGTTGTATTTTAAAGGTGCCTGCTGCAGATAGCTTTTGTTCTTCCTCAGGTGGGTTTATATTTCAGGAATAGAGGAACATCTTGCTATTTTCTTAACCTTCTTAATGTCTCCCTGCAACTTTGAAGCCAACTCTAAAATTGTTTTGTTCAGAAACTTGGTTTTGACTCTTGTTTCAACCCTGCAGAAGAATTCTGTTTCTCATAGGAAAAATTAAGTCGATATTGAGTGTTTCAAAGCAAGTTAAAGGGTATGACTGTGTGTAGTTTCTATGAATAAGGAACTCCTGGAGCTAAGTGCTCAGCTCCAAAACCAAACTGTAGGAGCAGCATGCAAAGCTGGTGAAAAGTTCTACTTTGTCAATTATGTGTAATTTAATTTTTTTTACTATAGAAATTATTTTCAAATATATTCTACCTTTTTATTTTGGTAAAGAAATCTGGTTTCATACGTAGCCATCTTCTGGTGACTCTGTGGCAGGTGTGCATGATAAATATTATGGTGCAGATTTCTGAGTTCAGTTTTTCAAAACAGTAATAATTTACAAAATTGAATCATACATATGATTAGTGCTTAATCTGTTATGTTTCTAAGAGAAAGGGGAGAGGAAGGAGATTCTTTGGACAGAGATTGATTTTAAAAGCAGTAAGTACAACTTCACAATGTGGAAACAGCTTGTGGGCTGGTAGATCGGACCTCTGTTTGTAACTCATCCAGAAGTCTCTGAGAGACTAATTTAATTATGTAGGGATATTCTTTGATAGGAAATGCCACATATTAAGTTCTGAAATACCATGGAAAGAGAGACTAAATTGATCGAGGATAGCAATATTTGAAAGCATAATTCAAGGTTCATTACTTTTGATTCATTTTAATCTTGAAAATGACATTGTATCCAACTTATCAGCATATTCATAATTTGATGCCAGTTTTTGGTTGTCTGATTTTTGGTTTTTTTTACACAAGTGTTGGCATTTATATTTTTAGCAAAGTCTGTATAGCTAGTGTTATTTAATAATTCTGAGTATTTGTGCAGTGGCAATGCATATGCCCCCTGCATGTCTTCTTCTAAAATCCCGTTGTTCTGAATGGTAATGTCATAACTTCAGTAAAAAAATACCGGTGTGAGCTACTTAATTAGTAGGATAACTATTGCTTATCATGGTTATTTTCTTGCTGAGTATCTGCCAAGACATTTCAGATGTAACGCAGACATTATTCTGAGACTTAAGACTTCAGTAAATAAGCTTGAAGAAATCTATTATTTATGCCAAGAAATTTTTCAGCCTTGGGTGCTGAACCTGTTATTCAGCATTGTTTCATTAATATGTACTAGTGTGCTCCATTAAAATATGTTATGTTTAAATGCAATAAAAGAGGCATCTTTAGGAAAGTTTCTGTTGTATATTACTAAGGCCAATCTGTAGTTAATCTTCTGTTAAGATGACACAAAAAAGGCTTCTGCTGCATTGAAGCCCTTTTCTAGGTTCAATCATCAGATTCTGCGCCCCCTTGAATAGTATTCCTGCTATGAGTCCTGGAGATATACTATTGTTTCTTCATCCCCTTATTTCTTCCCAACTTGTTGATTCAGGCATTTGGATACTGCCCTCTAGAAATAAATCACCTTGCTTTCAAAAGGGCTTAGAATAATATATTTTGGTGGCAACCATTTATTTGTTTTGAAAAGTACAACCAAAATGTGAGTAGTTGCTTGACTGAACTCTTTCTGAAGAGTTCTGCATTTTTAAGTGTACACTCTAGGATGAGTGCATTGTGTAAAAATACAAAAATTTAAGCTATACACTTTCTTTAAATTAAAAAAGAGTTCACCTAGAGAACACAAAGGACATCCTCTTACCAGTTTCCTTGTATAGCAGAACCAGCATGCACTAGGATTATACTACAGAAGGAAATTATTTTGGTTTAATAGTTAACTTGCTGTATGGAATAATGATGAACTAGTTTTGTCTCTTGTTTTGTGTGGTCAAATGTGTCACTGTGGAACTCAGCAATAAGATGAATTTACAGTCTCTAATAGCGAAAGTATTGGTAAGGGATTCCGTAAGATGGTCAATAGTACAGGCAGCATAGTCCTAAATGCTGAAGGTCACTGCCTTTTAAAGCTCTTAAGAGAAAAGTTGGCAAGTTACTTGCATATGATGAGACTGTGTGGTGAAAGGACAAGAGAGACAACATGCCCATATGTTGCTGGATTCCAGTCCTTGCCATGAAATGGGCAAGCTGTTTAAATTCATCAGCCCCGTCTCCAGAGCTAGGAACAATCCCAGATTCACCCTCTGGAGAAGACTGGAGGCCTGGGTCTATTCTGTTAGGATGAGCCACAGGATGTGCAGGTGTTTACTGCTATGCTGTACTGGGTGCTGGTTGTGTAGTATGGCAGATGCCTAGAGATACAAGCATAGATGTGAGCTAAGCTGACTGATCAGGATTTCTTGGAATAATTTGTGGAAGACAGCATCAAACCTTGAGCACCTAAGCCTCCAGTTCTGTAAATGATCATTTACCAGTCATTAATGAGGAGGCTGCATTAGTCTTGTAGCTAACCAAGGTAAGCTAAGAAAAACATAGTGTGAGGTTTCTGAGCAAAGTGAAGGAGTGGTGCCTTAAACACTAAACATTAAAAATACTGCTGGACTGAGCTGTTTGGTTATCTGAAGAAACACAAGCATGGAGGTGAGGATAAAAGTGAGGAAAAATATAATGAAAACAGTGGAAAACTAGTCAAATAACGTACTCTTAGCATCTTTAAGTATTTGTCCTCTTCTCAGTATGGGAATGATGAGCATACATACATAGCCAGGGCTGATTACAGAAAGCACCTTCATGGAAATTATAGTGATCAAAGCCAAAGTGAAAAATCAGTTCGGTGTACTAATTTCAGATAGACTGATATCGTTTTCTGCCCTCAATCCCAAAACTATAAAATATCATGGCAAGGTTTTCCTCTGAAATGTTGTGTGTGTTTACGCTAATATATATATCATTCAAACTTGCCATTTTATAACATATATAGAATGAATTATCAGAGTCAAATAACCTGTCTTGATCTTCATTTGCCATTTAAATCAGTCCTGTTAGTGCAGAGTTCTCATATATTATTTTAAAAGTTAATCCAGTTTAAAGTGCCACTAAGGCAAAAACTAGTCCTGATAGAAACAAGCTAAAAATAGCAAATAATACATTCTTATTAAAATTATTTTGAAAGACCTAGTATCCATTTTTCAATTCTCCACTGATTTTTTCTTTTTTAATTCCTTAATCAGAATATGATGTGACACTAAAGCTCTACAGTAATATACTTGCCTTTATCACTTGAGCTATGATTTCATAAATAAGAGGAGAGCTTAAAGTAATGTTGATTGACATCAGCTTCATTGCAATCTTTTCTATGCTGAGTTACATCTTGGAGCAAACCCTTAATTCACTGAAACTGGCTGACCTGCTTATCTGTCCATCTTAAATCTACTAATCTTTTCTGAGTATTGATTTTAGGATTTATTTCCAGGCCTCTATGGATTTTCTACTATTTCAAGCCTCAGTGAAAGTCAGTGTGCTCTTTGGACACTTTATTCTGCCATTCAAACTACCTGAATAATACTTACTGTCCACATAAAGCCTACATTCACTTTGTGTGCAAGTAATTTGTGGTGTCTTTATTTAGAGGATGACAATTGGAGTTCATGTATGCAAGTACTATAATTTTCTAAATTGATACAAGTTTGACCGAATTTTCCACCAAAAATTTTTAGGCTCTGGAAAAACATATTATTTTGCTCAGTGGTATTTTTAATATTTCTGTAGGTAGTCAGTTCGGTTTCATTTAATGTGTATACCATAGTTCAGACAGTTTTACCTTTGCATATGAGGTTATGGTAATCTTTTATATAAAGCATTTTTCCTTTCGACAGCAAACCTTGCTTTATTTTTTATTTTAGTAAATTTTGGTAAGATTGCATTCTTCAGGAAATATTAAAGAATCTTGAATCACAATTTCTCATTTCTTTGGAGACTCAATAATTTCCCTTTTAAAACAAGAAGCAATGTCTGTAGCTTCTAAGTAGTCTTTTTGCAGCCGGGGTATTTGGCATCACTTCTAATAATCAGGATATAAAGAAGCACACTCTTGGCCTTTGAACAAATGGTGCATGCATTGTATGTGTTTATTCTCACTGTACATCCAGTGTTTCAGCTGTGGAGGTCTAACTGCATCTTTGTTGCACTTCAGGGGCCTTTCCTGAGCATTACAGTGGTTCGTCAGGTCTGTCCTACAGCCCATCACAGCACAGAGCTAGCTGCCCTCTGCTCCAGACAATGTTGAATAGAACTTCAAATAAAATGGATTTCATGTTACGCTTTTTAAAATAGTGATCTTCTGTTGCAGTTAGAGTCTCATGTTAAGAGAACAAGAGGCTAAAAATGAGCAGAATTCCACTTGCTGAAAAAAGACAAGTAAAGCACTACTATGAAACCTAGCAGAAAATGATGACATTTAAGGTTTCATTTCTATGAATTTGAAATTTTGCCTTTTTTTTGGTAAAAGCAGAAAAAGGACATTTTGATGGTTTGTGGTTCTTACTAGAAAACAATTCATGTATAGCCAGATACTTTTGCAATGTCAATCAAAAGTAAATGCAAAGGAGGATTAAAGGTCAAAGTTGAATGATGGAGAAATGTTAAGAAAGTGTAAGATGCTTTCCTCCTCTAAGTGTGGCTATGTTTTAGATCAATCTGTTCAGCAGGAAGAATGGAATAGTTGTAAACTAAATCCATCGGTGTTGCTTCTTCCAATGCTTTAGCATATGCAATTACCCTGAAACTGTCAATGAGAATATCCCAATCTAATTACCTACCCAATCCATAGGTGCATAAGGCTACAATATTAACCATGCAGATTTCAGTAAAACTGCTTTGAAAGGATATCTTGTTGTACTGGAGAGGTGACTTTTTAAAAAAGAAATAGTATTCTGTTGTGTTTGGGTGTTTGGGGTATTTTTTTCCTCATGCCATTTAGAAGTTGTTAGTCTGACATATGTGAGGTTCTTTTGCATGTTTTTTTTTGGCTTGGGGTTTTATGGAGGCAGAAACTTACTAGTTTTGAAATAATATTTACTGGGAGTCCAAAATGCTGAAGGAAAAAAATTTGCTTTCAAAAATAGCATGAGAGTTCCATGTATGTCTGTTAGTTGCATTTGTTCTAGTCCTGGAACCATTACTGTTAACAAACAGCTGGCAGCAGTAGGTGTTGGTTTTGGTAGGTGGCTTTCTTAATTTGCCAACCGAAACAGCTACATGTTAATAATGGGCTTCATTTTTTGTACTTCTTCCTACAGATAAGAAAAATAATTTCTACAGTAGGTTTTCTTTTTCTCACAAAATATTCAAATATACATACGTAGACTTTTCTGTTACTAGATAATGAGCACTGTTTTTTCTCCAGAACTCCACATTATTGTAAAGCATCTGTCCTTTTTCCAGTGTGTATATATGTATTACCAGTAAGTTGCTTAATAAACCGTTTCCACCATGATTATTTCAGAAAATGGCTTGTTATTAAATTAATTCTTACTGCTTTAGGAAAAAAGTCTGAACTACAAATTTTTTTTATTTTTTAGTAAAGTATCTTAAAATGAGTTAGTTTATTTATAGCTACATAACAGTTAATATTTTGCAAGTACAACTATAGTAGCTGTGAGTTTTTATTATTTCTTTGAAACATTTCATCAGTGTGGTAGCTGTACAGTATATTGATAAATATTGATTTCTAAGTGACATTTATAAAGAGGAAATGCAAGCTAATCTGCAAATATATGTAAATCAAAATTATATCCTATAGCAGTTTTTTATATGCATAGTTATGCTTTCTGTCAAGGAGCAAAGATATCAATACTTTTTTTTAAACCTAGAAGTTGCAGGGCTAAACTTTTAATTTTGTTTGTTTATTGCAAAGCTGACAGGTTTCTGCTCTAGGGATACCTTTATCAGGATGTGACTTTGTTTTGAGGAATGAGAAATCCTTCAGTTACTTTGTCCCCAGAGGTGAAAATGCCAGGCTTTGTTAACAACAGAGGAATGTGTCCCTTTTTTCTTTTTTTCAAAAAAACATGAAAGATGCAACCCCATCAGTTGCAGTAATCTAAACAGCTGTGATAAAATATTTTTGGATATTAGGAGACACTGATTTGCATGGCCATTATATATTTTTGAGTGTTATTTTTCTTTCTTTCTGAAATACGTAAACAATTCAATATTGAAAACAGTCAGGTTAAAGCACTGATATTCCATAGCTGCTGTGCAATTAAGATGTTGAATGTATGGTGCTTTCCTTTCAAAGATGAAAGCTTGTTTACATTTCCTTGTTTATAAGTCTGCGTTTCCAGAATTGTGTGTTATCTTTGTACTTAATAGGAGCAATCATTTTGGATCTGTAGATGTGAAGTTGGAGTTGTGTGTGTGGATGTTGTTGTTTTTCATATTGTAAGCATGTATCACCCAGGATAATACTGAATTGTTTTCTAGAGTTTATCTCTTTGTAGGCCAAACAATCATTTCAGATTAGCTTCATATTATGCTTCAGAATTAGTTTTAATAAGAGGATTTAATTTTTCGAAATGATGTCATAGAAGACAGGTCGTCTGTCATATTGCAGGAGAAATTTTCAGTGAAGGAAAATCATTCCAGCCAGTTAGACTTTTTTCACTCATTCCACTTAAATTTTGCCATGTTCCAGTTTATTCACTGTTGTAAGCAATGTGTTTTAAACAATCCAGCTATTTTCACATGAAAGTACTGCTTGATTGCAGTGTCAAATTTTATGCCAGAAACCATGTTGGTTGAATGGCCCAAACAGATGACAGAATATGCCAACTCAGATCTTCAGTATGCTTATACAATTACTTCCTTGCCTCTGCAGCTGTAAGCACAAGGTGTACTTGGAAACACTACCAAACACTAGCATCATCATCCCGTTTCATAACGAAGGCTGGACTTCGCTCTTGCGCACGATCCACAGCATCATCAACCGCACCCCAGACAGCCTGATCGCAGAGATCATTCTGGTGGATGACTTCAGTGACAGAGGTAAGGCCCAGCTAGTTTTGGTTTTACTTGGAATTTATAATGCAGTGTGGTCCAGAGTGAAACTAAAGGAGTGCAAAACACAGCCTTGAAGTACTGTTTGACGGTTAGCAGGAATAAACATTTATGAGATGCTTTTCTTTTGCTTGGCATGAATACTGAAATTCATGTCAAAGAGAAGAGAGACTGTCAACTGTTAATTAGCCTTTATTAATGTGTTTTGAATGCTATTATTGATATACTGCAAATTACACTTCTCCTTTACTCTGAAAATGTATCAACTTGGACCGTTTTGGATGCAACTCATTAGCTTTTGATCCTGGAATTTTATTGAGCTAGGCAGATTCACATGCTAATACAAAACAGCCATACAGAGAAATGAGGCTCTTTTAAATGGAATGTGAAAAAATGCTTTGGAATTGTTGATCAAAATTTACGTTATTTATATATAGGAAAATTAAGAAAACTTCAATCACTTCATGTCTTTTGCTACCATTACTTCTTGAATGCAGCACAAAACATGAATGCCTCAAGTTCCTTAAATTAATTTTAACAGTTCTTTAGGTAAAATTTCTCCATGATAAGGATATGGAACTAGGAAATAGGGGAATGTTTTTTCAGATTTCAGTTCATCCCTTAGAAGTTTAAGCATGAAGACCTTTGACGTTGGTGCTTCACAGGGTGGTTTCTGTTTCTATTAAAACATCAGTTGCTGTACTGTGTGTGTGAGCTTTGTTCTGAGTAGACTGATAGCAAAAGAGAGAATTGTACCCTTTGCTAATGTTTTACTTAAAACCTATGCCTCAGCTAGGAACTTAGAGGAGCAGATTTCTGACCTACTGTTTTAAGAAGCCCCTGGGTGAATGAGAGAAATATTAGTAGAGCATTGCAGTAGCAGAACCATTTTTTTAAGTTTGGGGTTTTTTTAACTTTATGTTTCAGGGTTTAGAAAGATAAATGCTACACACATCTATCTTGCCCTCTCGTATCTGCTGGTTTGCTTGCAATATGTCCTTTGATGAATGGCCTCTCTATCTGTAATACAATTTAAGTGAAATTGTAAAGTAAATACAGTTCTGACTATTCTATGTTTATAAAATCTAGACCACGGATGAAAGTTTTTGAAATCAGACCTGTAAAATAGCACACCCAGGCTGTTTCTGCAGGCTAACAATTTCCTAGCAGTAAACAACTCAAGGGGAAGTCTGTAACTTGGTTTTATGAGGTATCTGACAAGTAAAAAAGCTGTTTTTCTTTTTTCCCCTTCTTTTTCTTTTTAGCATCTATTGAGGCCATGCTTGCTCAATATGGTAATACTGTAACATTTTTTTAAATGAAGAACATAATTGCTATTGTTGATGCATTTTAAAATATTTTGGTGTTTTGTAAAGCTTATATACTGCCAGGTTATTAGAAAAAGAATTAATGGCGGTAAACAGGGTCTTGTTCTTCCTTGCATGCTCTTAGTTTCTGCTGATTGCTGAAAGTACTATTATTGCTATAACACTATAAAAATCTCCGTATTCTTCTTAATTTCCAGTTATATAAAGCTATCTGACTTTTCAGTGGAACATTTTTCAGCTGGAAGAAGTGGTTCATATAGCATAGAACATTTAACAAAAGTGTTTAATGTGAGCTTGAAAAACTGAAAGAAATCTACAAGCAGACTTTTATTAAGCTGGACCTAGAAGTGCAATACCAGTAAAATTATTTACTTCTGTTTATTGGTGTTATTAAAATAAAGTTCAGAAATGTGCTTGTGAATGGTTGCCAGTTTTGAACATATTTGCTACTGTATGTTTTAAGAAGAGACATAACACAAGGAAAATCTGCTGCAGTCTCTACTCTGAATTCAGTAACATGAGGTCAGATGAATCATTTTGGTATGCCTGAGGTCGGTTTAATTCTTGTATTTTTGAACCTCTAGACTTTACTTAACTTGGACTATATTGTGTTTTCTTGCGCTCTTTTTTCTCTTTTATGAGGTGGTCACACATAATAGAGTTGGATTATTTTATGTTAAGAAAATGCTGACTGATATCTACCTCTGTCCCTTCCCAGTTCATAAAATAACCTGTTTTTAAGAAGTGGTAAATTCTTTTATCCTTTAGTTGCCTTTCTGAGACTGAGAGGAGTAAAGCAGCATAAAAGATACTTAATCCAATTAGTCAAAAAACTAAGTTTGTATGTTCAGATGTTGTCAAAACTCTGAACATTGCAAGCAAAAGTTTACTGCTGTATTGAGGCAGTATAATGATTAGTGATAAATTCATATCCCTTTTCCTTATGGTATAATTGCTTTATGAAGCTGCATATGCCATGTAGCTGATAAATGGCTATTACTTTGCGAAGTCAGTTATATGCTATTACAGTGACATGTGTATGCTATTCTTGTTCCATAACTTCATGTTGTAAGGAGTTTTCTGTTAGCAATCTAAACATCATATGTAGATAGCCAAAAGTGAAAATGAAGTATTTCAATAACAATGGTATTTCAAAAGTGGTGATTAAATGACAAACACTAAAAGTGGTGATTAAATGACAAACACTAAAACTAGTGATTAAATGACAAACACTTTAGAGAAGTTTTTTATTAATCCTGCTGTTCCTTTTTACAAACATCTAGGAAGTTATCCTAAGTCAGTTCCCATTAGAAGCAGTAAATGAGAAAAAAAAGAAATTTGTAAGCTCTGTAAAAGTTATTTTTTAAAAAAGGCTTCAGCATTTTTCCTTCTTTTTAACTAATGCAAATATGAATACTGAAATGCACTGAAAAAAACTTTTGATAACAAATGCTGAAAATGTTTTTGTGAGCGGCTAGATATCAGGAGTTTGCTGGTTTGTCTGCAGAATTACTTGAGCACCTTCATTTTATTCATAGGCACTCTGGCTTTTATGATCATAACCAAAATCTTTAGATGGTTCATGCATAATGTTCAGCATAAATTATGACATTTAAATGTTATGAAAGTAAAAGGACAACTGCACATCTTTAAATATCAATATAATGCAGACTAAAGGCTTGGTATCATGAGGGATGTAAGCAAATGTTATGAAACTTGAAAGTGCAATATTTGGTTATGGACAGATTTAATATAAAAGACTACATGTATATTAGAAGTTATCTGTGACAGAAGGAAACGTAGATTTAAATATTGGTACACAGTTGCAAGATTTCTTTATTCATGTAATTTATGGAGAGTGTATTTAAAAATGATGAAGCAACAGGTAGGAGAAAAATGTCTGATTTAGTGTAACTCCATTTCAGCAATAATAAGAGCTTTGATTTATACTGTAAACACAAATGGCTGAAAGTTGGTGTACTGGTGAGATGAAAAGGACTGAATCTAGAGTTCGTAGGTGCTCTAATAATTATAAAATAAATACATTGTCACTTAACAAACACTATAGAAGAGGGGAAAATAATAGGCTTCTACTTAGTTTGCCTTAGAAAGCTATGGATACCATTAGGGTACATTTTAATGACAGAAAGTTTTACATACTTAAGTGTGCGAAGTGTTTCTGATTTTGTGATGGGTTTGGGGTTGCAAATCCAGTACCTGATTCATATAAGCCCTGTATTTCACACTGGAAGTTAAAGACCTATAAGCTTCAGTGTAACCTACCATGGAAAATGAACCTTTATATTGGAGATACCAGCACACCTCTGTGTCAGTAATCTGCAGTGGCTTTCTATGCAGCTCTAGTTTTGTGATCCTGGTTTCTGGGAAACTGAGCCTTGTGGAAAGTGACTTCTTTTTTCTGGGAAGGTTTTGGGGTTTGTGTGAAGGTTGTTTGAAATGGAAGATGGGGAGGTTTGCTTTGCAGGTTTGACTTTAAAGACTGGATGTTTCTTGTTGACATAGTTTGCTCTGAAGCAGTCTGTCATCAGACAGATCTCAAAAAGGGGGCAAGAAGCAGAATATGGGCAACAGTTTAAAGAAAAGACCAAAATGACAAAGCAAGTTTTCATTGGTTCAGTTATGGAACCAGCTTGCATTTAGAGAGGAATACTAAAAGTTCTGATTATGTTTCCCCAAATTTTTAGAACAGTAGATTTGCATAATTCATTAGTTAAACAGTTCATGTAGGTTGCCAACATATGATAGGTTTGTACATCAACTTTTATTTGTTTTTGTGTTTTAATTACTTTATTAGCATAGTCAGACCTGTAAACTGTTACTAACACAGTATGTGCCTGTGAATGCGATGTTGACTTACAAAGCATTTTGATTTTACCACATAGCTCTTGAACTAGTACAGCACCTATTCTAAGAAAAAATAATGCCACAGCCAACAATAAATTTATTAGCAGTAACAATTATTTGGCAGTATTTTAGTTTGAAAAAAAAACCACTCAGATTTGCCAAGGGAAAAAAAATTGAAAACTTAGTAGCCAACATCTTCTTCCTCAACTAGTTTCTGTCACTGGCAATGAACTGGTTTTTTGGTAGAAAATGACAAAGTAGGAAACTTTCCTTTATGTTGATGAGCCCGACCCTTCTCATATTCCTGTCTATTATGTTCTCCTGTATCTGTCCCCTTGCTTAGGTCTTTCTTCTGTATCTTTCGAGAGTATCGTGGTGTCCCCTATCAGGTGCCATATGGTTTGTGTCAGACCTCTAAATAGTCCAGATTAATAACATGGAAGTCAATGTGCAAAAGCAACCTGTGACTACTTTATCAGAGCTGTAGCTGGTCAGCGAACTTCAGTGCCAGTAGTGTGGTTTTTTCTGTGTACGTGTTTTTTTCTGTGTACTTAATGGATGAATGAGACTTTTTTAAACTGTAGTTCTGTAAGCTACATTGTAGTTCTGTAAGCTACATTCTGTAAGCTCATATTATACAGTCAAGGTAGAGTAAGAGAAGATTTGTGCTGAAAGCAAAGCAACTCAATCAGACTATCAGGTTGCACCACTTTCCACTGAAGGAATACATGCTATTGCATGTAGTTGAAATTCCCTGTATTTTGTTTGTAGACAGTTTATGTAACATGTCATTGAAATTCAAATGTATGGATGCTTGGCTTCAGATCATGGCTAGATGTAAATTTCTGATGAAATGAAAGTTACATTGTATCTGTCTTGTCATAGGAAAGCTCTGCTATAGACAGGAAGTATCAGTATGATGAAATCTCATGTCTCCAAAAATTGCAATGTTAGGCATAGCTCATGTAAGACATTATTTGTGAGAAGGTAAGGGTGAATCCACATATAAATCTGTTAGGTTTGTAGACAAACAGTTATACCTGAAACACACAGCCTTACTGGCTGGGAAGCCTGTTGCTGCAGTCAGCTAATTATACAAAGGTAAAGAGAGATGTTTTCTGCTTACTAAAGAATTTCTAGTGGCTTCGTACTTGCTTAATGCAGCATCCTGGAACCCAGAGTGATCCCAGAAACTTGAGTTGCAGTGTTAATTCCACTGATAGCATAAGCAAAGCTTTCCTAGAGCAGAGTTTAATGCAGCAATGTTTTCAGGTAATGTTGATCTTAATATATTAGTGCATCATGTGTACTACATCAGAAAAAAAAAATGTTAACTTTTAACCCTATATGACGGTCAGTCTCATGTTTTAAAGCGATTTAAAAAGAGGAAAAGGCCAAATAAAAAATGAAACAAATTCAGTTTCAAGATGTCTATATTGACTAGAGATCGAACTAAATGATGGGTTTACATTTTTATACTTGTGATATTGAGCTATTAAATGCCTCTTTCATTTCCTTTACGATGCACTCAGTTACTTGAATTTCATGAAACTTGGACTTGCTTCTAGCCAAAATATTATCACTGTAAAAAGTACAACTTAAAAGACACCTATGTGTAGGTTGGAATAAACTGTTTTGAATCTGTAATACCAAGTTTTCTATTCTTCACTCTACATTCTCTATTTTGATAATTTAACATTATAAATCCTGTTGTGAAGTTTTTCTTCTGAAATTACAGAGTTCAAGATTTTACCTTCAGCTCCTTGATGTACCTTGCACTAGCAGTTTCAGTTTCATTACTGAAGGCATTTTGACCTGACAGAATACCTTTACCACTGGTAAAAGAAAGGGTTGACCTGAGGCTGGTGAGAGTTCAGCTCAGAAGAATAATGGCAATTTTGAAGGCAACTGCAGCTCATCTCAAAATGCATTTCATTTGCTGGAGTAAATGTATTGTCATGTTGTGACAAAGTGGGTAGTGGGAAGAATTTCGAATAACTGGAGTTTTACACTTTACCTAGACAGAATTGAGAATTTGTCTGTATTGGGACAAATTTAGGACTATCACCCACATCCCAATGCTGCCTGCACTCAGAGAACTCAATTATAACTTGACTGTAAAAATGAAAACTCCAGTGATGAAATATTACTATGAAAACAAATTCTTATTTTCATAGTTGAAAAGGTTATAATAGATAAGTAATTTCACTTTTGAGTATCTATGGAGTCAGAATACAAAGCTTTTGTTTCCAAGTGCTCTGTATTGGACAGTCTGTCTTTAGTTGCCCACCCTGTGAAATGGTTGCTGGGTGTGCATCATGCCTCCACGCTGCATCCCTTTTACGAGTGAACACGTGAGGAATTCTGGAGATGGGAACCAAAGAGCAGCCTGTACTTAGCAAGACTGTGTTCTCTGGGTGTCAGCTTCTGAAAGATGTTATGCTGTGCTTGTTTCGAGTGTGATTCGTGAGATACCTGAAGTAAATCTGGATTTAAAACAGTCAAGTTACTCTGAGTAATTTTGAAATAATAGGAACACATATATTCATGTGGCAAATTTTTATTCTGTGCATCTCAGCTCTGGTTTACATTTCCTTAGGGTTAAATTGAATTATGGATGAAATTACATTATTTTAAAATTCCTCATGTGGAATACTCAAGTTTGATCTTGTAAACAGGAAAGAAAATTTCTTATTCTGTGTAAACATTGGTTTCTACATTGGCTTTTTCTCTGAAACATGAGCTGTTTACTTTCCACTTGAAAAAGCATTATTACATTGCAGTGATAGACTAAACAACTTGACGAGAGATTTGAACAATTAGCTCACAATTATCTTCTTCAGCTTCAGTTAATGAACTATGCAAAAGATGCACATTAGTTTCTGAAAAATTTGAAAATATTTGCTTTTTCCTTTCCTTTCATTTCCCTGCTTTTTTTCTTGTCCAAGTTTCTTCTTAGCTTTTTATTTTTCATCATACGCTTTAAGAGCTTTTTTCTTATTTCCATTAGGAAATTCATAACCAGTATTCCAAATATATTACTTAGACAACTTTACTGAGTAGTGTAATGGAGATGTTAACTAATTTTTACATCTTCAGATGGTATATCACATGAATATTCATAATTACAACCTGCAGACAAGTGATGTAGGATTTTTTGCAAACTTTTTTGCGTAATTACAACCATCAGGCAAGTGATGATGGACTTTTTGCAAACATTCCATTTGATCAAATCCAAACTGATCCATTTTTATTTTCTGGGTGGTGCTTTGTTATCAGGAATCAAGAGAACAGGCCTGAGATCTGATAAAGTATTGTTTTTCATAAGCTAGTCAACTAGGTTTTGCTGTAGTGTCGAGAGGAAGGATTCTTGCCAAATATTAGCTGTCTGTCATTTAGAAAATTTCCTTTAATTTAAAATTGAAGTTTATTCATGATCCTTTTCATGCATGAATGTTGTTTCAGTGTTATCTTTAAATAACTCGTTATCTCCTCTTTGTACACAGAAAGAGATAGCAACTTTCAGTTTTCAAAGTCCATTGCAGTTTAATAAAGTGTGACAAGCTTTCGAATTTATATTCTAGTAGTCTTTCTAAAAATGGTAGTTTGTTACAGTCAAGGTTGCCTTAGTCGGCAACATTTGAGTTCATCTAAGTAGACTTCAAAAATATATTTCACCTTTCCTGAATGTAGACTTTCAAGTAAGCTTGTAGTCATCAAGCAAAACAACATCCTTAAAGAAGAGGAAATAGTATTGTTCCTAGCTCCATTTTATGCATCTTAAATAATTTCAGAAAACTTTACTTAATTTTGCTGTATTATAAATGTATTTTGTTTTGTCCTTTTTTCCTGTTTGCAAATCATGTGTGAGCCTGAAACCTGCTAATATTCGAGATATATTATCAATAAGATAAGGGGAGTTGTTTTCCTGTTCATTCACTGGTACTGAGCTTTACATAAAGTAAGAGGGAAAAAGAATGTGGGTGGTATAAGGAAAGCTGTGAAATGATCAAAGCAGGAAATTATGATTGTCACGTGTAAGAGAGTTTTAAATTCAGAATTCTGGTAGTAAAATACTGTTTTACTAAAAGATCTGTAAAAGTCATTGCAGTCAGATATGAGGTATAAATAGTTTCTAATAATTTCCCTGGGAGATGATTGGGAGAATATTGATTTGGTTGCTAACTAAATGCCTTTTGTTGTTTTGTTTTTTTTTTTCCCTAAACTACATGCTTTTGTCTTTTCTAGACTGATTCTTATATGTAGGACTGCTAGCAATTGTTTAGTTTGCAAATTTTCACACATCCTAAAGAAAGAAGAAAAATCCTGTAATGAGGTTAGCAGATAAATGCCTTCAAAGCTTTATACGTGAAGAACAAAGGTTTGTCTTCCCCTATTATTTTTGGTAACCCTGACAAAATCAGACACGTTTAGAGAGTTCTAATAGGTATTCTGACCTTGCTTTGCTGATGGAGTGAAACAGTTAATAGTTTCCATTCAAGTTCTGGTATATTCTATTTCTGTGAAAGCAAATGAATACAAAACAACAGAAAAAAAAGCCTACAGAATATTTTCTTAGAGTATTGAGGGCTGAAATTCATCTATATTAATTTAATCTTGATGTTTTTCTTTTGACATAACCCAGTACATAATTTAACAGCATTTGTTTTTGGTGGTTCTTTCCTGGATAATGGCAAGCAGTTCCCCCATAATTTTTATTTATTTTATTTATTTATTCTCCATAAATGGAGGCCCTGTTGCCAAAAGCATCTATTTGTTTAGTGTTGTATATGTTTATGCAGATTTTTGTTTTGTGCAGTCAAAAATCAGAAGTGTACTTATGCATGTTTGTTCGCTGCTGTGTGCATCTTCAGTGTCTCACAGGAAGCATTTGTGACATATGGAATTGTGTAGTTACAAATCTTTTCGTACAAAAATTCAATCATAATTTTGATTAACTTGAAAAGGAATGTTGTTGCTCTCAGAAATCGCTATCCAGATGCTCAGTCAACTTTGGGTGCTTTTCTGTGTGTGCTGATTTCCCAAATTGAGCTCATGCATCTTTCAGACAGATGGGCAATTTTACGAAGCTTATAAATGGTTGAAAGCTTTTTAAAAGCTCTGTCATGTGCAGTTTGTTTTTTAAATGCTACTGGTTTGTGGAAAAAAGCATTAATAACTTGTATTGAGCAGTTATAAAGGATTTATTTTATTAGGACTAGGTCAAACCATGTTTTCTAAATTAGAATAAGTTCCATATGCAGTGGAAAATTTCGGTGAGGAAGAATGACAAAAGCAAAGCATGATTTGCTACATGCAAAGAGCTTTTAGCATTCTCCTCTGCCTTCTCAAGTTTCAGGTATAAACTCATTTTACTTGGGGTGGTGATTTTTTTTCTCGCTTTTTATCCAGTTGAATGTTTATGCATTATGAGAGCAAGTACACACTTTGGTTTTTGTGGCTTTGCAGGACTGCTGCATAATTGAGACACCCAGCACACAGGGGCAAACAAATATTTTGATTTCATTTATGGTCAGTGATTTAGCAACCTCTGTTCACCTGCTGTAGGAACCTTCATATCTGCTGTCCTCACAAACTCAAGAAAATATGCATTAGGAAAAGTGGAAAAGTGTTTCATGCTGTTTATGCACATCTGTCAAAATAGCAAACCAACTGCTTTAGATTTAGTAGGATAAATGTGAGTTAGCTGTCTTACTCCATTCCTGCCTCATTTAATCACAGAAGAGACACAGATTAATTCTTCTTTATTTGTGGTACGCTATTTCTAGTCAACCAGGAAATCCACTCATGTTTGTAAATATTCTAACTTTGTAAATTTTCTTGTTAAAAATGTTCTATAGTTCTAGTGAAAAGTGATGATGCTTTAAAACATATTTCAAGTATAACTGATTCATTTATGAGAATTTAAAAGAAAAAATTTAAGGGTCTTACTCCCATAGTCTTGCATAAAGCAGTTCTGGTGTGAAGAAAGACATACTGTGTACAAGCAAATGTAGTATTTTTGGAATCAGTATCCTTTAACACTACAAAGCAATACAGAACAGATGTTAGTCTTGTTCTTGAGTGGTTTACCTATTGCAGTTTTTAACTGTAGAAAGCAATGACAGGTTATGTTAATGAATGGAAAAAATGAAAATAATCCCTACTACATCTGAGTCTAAAACTATTGCAGTTCTTGAATATGTTTGAAAACACTAGCTGAAGTGCTTGCTTCTTATCTGCAAACCTCATTCTTACGGTTTTGTATTGCCAATTCGACAATAATGATAAGAAACAAGGTTTGTGCTACGAACTGTAATAATACATGAGCATGGTATTGAAGTGTACAATGGGCTAAATTCAGATACGTGCATCTAGTCAGTGTGTTGTTTACAGGATGTTACATATCCTTTTCAAACATAGGTCCTGGTTGTGTTTTCTTTGAAGGAAGGTTAAATACCTTCTTAGTGAGTGACAATCTGTGTGCCAGCTGTGAATGTGAGGGTGTGAAACGTAAAATAGGTTGATGGTGCCAGTTATTCTGGAACCCTTTTTGGTGTGTGCACTCCTGAAGTAGAGTAGAGGTGATTAAATTTTGAAGGTAATTGATGATTATTACTTCTGAACTGAATTGATTATTTCTGTACAGTCTTGCAAATGTTGCTAGTTCAGGTAATTTAACTGAATTTAGAGCTTCAGCAAGAACTGTGAGCTAATTCCTTTTTTTCATTTTCATGTCCCATGTTCATTTTAGTTTTTTGAAGTGCTGTCTATTTCAACTTCATTTCCTTCATGGAGTGGGCATAGAGTTAAGCTGTACCTAACATGGGTCATATTTTTTAAAATATGTTCCTTGATTATGAATGAGATAATAGTTTTAAAAATTCCATTAAAAGCAAATTTCCTTTATTTCAATGGGGTAGAGTTTGGGAACCCTTCAAAGAAGTCTGAAATTCTGGCAAGTGTATGGAATTATTAAATGGTAAAATATTCTAGCACACTTGTTGGTCATGATCATCTTCATTTTCTATATAGACAATCACTTGCATTTCACTGTGCTGTAGTGGGCTTTGTTTGTCCTTGGATACTTTTAGAGTTCATGTAGTAGGAGAGATGAGCTTGTCCTAGTATAAATCAATTATGTTGGCAGAAAAAGATCTGTGATTAAGTTGTCTATGTCTTCTAGACTGTCCAATTAAGCTGGCATATACTGAGTTGAATTATAGCAACATGCTTTAGGCAAAAAAAACAAACCTATCATATGCCCAAGAACAGTTGCCCCCCCAACAACCCCACCTGTTCCCCACCTCACCACAAAGATCTGTATTCCATACCATGGAATCTTTGAAAAGATGTGCCACAGTTATTTCAGTTCATTCCCCAAGCAATTTTTCTTTGGGCGGATGATATTTTATTTCAGGATAGAGTCACCTTCTATTCCAACATATTGGCTGCTTCAAAGTAGTTTCTCTGTGGTGTGGAAATTGTAACTTGTGTGGCACTCCTGCATTGCTGAAGCAGCAGCATGAGCTGTGAGGCAAGTTAGGGTATAAAAATTTAACTGTGCACTATTTGATATAAAAAAATTTTCAACTCTATCTTGCTATTATAAGTTGTATGGCAGATGCATGCCTGGGTTTTTGGTAATGCATCCTTGCAGTGTTTCTGTAAAGCTGCTTAAACACATATGCATTATTGTTATTAAAAGGTAAATACGAAAGAGATAGCATAACTCTGTAAGCAGAGTTACATTCCTGCTTGTATACGAGAGACAAGTATTGGAGCAAAACTAGTTTTTCTGTTTCCTGTTCTTACTCTCCTCCTTCAGGCTGTGTTCTTAACATCAGGATTTTTTCTTTTAGATTTTTTTCTCTGAAAGACAGTGTCCCTGAAGCTGTATGGTTCCCTTCACACCTATGGAATGTGATACCAAATCCCAGGGGACCTGAATGATTCCAGGTTTCAGTAGCTGAGAAAAAAGAATAGGGATGATGCTGAAGTTATTCTTGAAAAAATGTCTGTTGATGGGATCTTGGTCAGTACAATCTGCAGGGAGCTCAGGGACAAGAATGAGATTTTGTTTTGCAGGAAATACAGAGAGGGATCATAGCAGAAAAGGATGATTGTCAGAAAAAACTGAGACCAGAAACATTATTGATACATTTGTTTTAAACTTCGGGGTGCATTTTCTTCTCGAGTTTTATCTTGCTGCATAAGGTTGTGTTTTAAGATGAATCAGCATTATTTTTCTTAATTTCTCATTGTAGAATCAGAGGGCTTGAGCACCTCTCTATGAAGATATGCTTAGAGGGGTTATTCAGCCTGTAGAAGGGAAGGCTCTGGCGAGACCTTAGAACAGCCTTCCAATACCTAAAGGGGGCCTAGAATAGAGTTGGACTTTTTACCTGGGCAGGTGATAGGACAAAGGGGAATGGCTTTAAACTGAAAGGGGGCAGGGTTAGATGTTTTATTAGGAAGAAATTCCTTCTGTGAGAGTGACGAGGCACTGGAATATGTTGCCCAAAAGTTGAGAATGCCCCATGTCTGGAAGTGTTGAAGGCCAGGTTGGATGGGGCTTGGAGCAACCTGCTCTAGTGTAAGGTGTCTCTGTCCATGGCAGGAGGGTTGGGACTGAATGATCTTTAAGGTCCCTTCCAGCCCAAACCATTCTATTATTAATCGAGTGTCAATCACACATCTAAAAACAAGTTCCCATCTGCTGTAAAGATAAAAAGTTTTTTTCAGTATATTTGTATACAAATACAATGTTTAACTAGCGTTCTTTTCGTCTGGTTTAGATAACTGGACAGAGCTTTGGAATGGTATGGTAATCCTAGTTTTCTAATTATTATGTGGTGTATACATGTTGTTGGTACAGTATTTCTAACATCTTGTTCGAAATACATATGTACTGAGTGTAAATGGAATTACTTAAGTATTAGATATAAACATAATATGTAGTAACTTTAGTATTCCCAGAGAGATATTTCAGAAAAGCAAGTCCAGAATTTTAAGCAATGTTGGTTGCCTGACAGTAGCATGCTTACTTATTTAATTGACTGTTTTATTCAAGCCATTTTATCAAAAGTATTATATAATGCTTTTTGAATCATTCTTGCCATTAAAATATTCTTATTGAATGTTCAAATCCAAGTTTGTGGATTGCTGTCAGATATACGTGCTATTTATCTCTGTTGCTTTTAGAGTTATTACACAAGGAAACCAGTAATATTTTTTTTTTTTACATTTTTCTTGAATTCAGTTACTGTTTTTTTGGTTTGTCAGTGTATAAAATAAGATGCTCAACATGTGTGTTTTTTGAGAGAATGAATTGTTTTAAAATTGCTAAAAAATGAGCATGCCTCTTCTGCGGCATGCCAATTCTCTCTTTTAAATGAGTTACAGAAATGCACTCTGTGAAGAAACGCATTAAGGCTTTGAGCAACACAATTCACAGAATCACAAAATGGGATGGGATCACGATGGGTCATCTGGTCCAACCTCCCTGCTCAAACAGGGTCATCCCAGAGCATGTGGCACAGGATTCCATCCAGACAGCTCTTAAATATTTGCAGTGGTGGAGAGTCCACAACCTCTCTGGACAATCTGTTCCAGTGCTTGGTCACCCACATAGTAAAGAAACTCTTCCTTATGTTCAGGTGGAATTTCCTGTGCATCAGTTTCTGCCCATTGCCTCTTGTCCCATTGCTTGGCACCACCGAGCAGAGCCTGGCTCCATCCTTTTGGCATCCTCCCTTCAGATACTGACAGACATTGATGAGGTGTCCCCTCAGCTGTCCCTGCTCAAGGATGAACAGGCCCAACTGTCTCAGCACTTGCTTTTCTATACCTTCATGAGAAATACTACCGAAGAGTAATGAATCAGGCATTTGGTGTTCTCTTTGATGTTTGCATTTGGGTTTGAATGACAAGATTTTGGTAGTGGGAATGGCTACAAGGTTATCCTCTGGAAGAAGGTGACAGAAGTTTCCCCCAGGTTCGACAGGGCCAATGCCAGCCAGCTCCAAGATGGACATGCCACTGGCCAAGGCCTAGCCTATCAGTTTTGGTGCTAGCATCCCGGGATTAGCAGACTTAATTACTGCGAGAGCAATTTCAGCCAGAGAAAAGAGAAGTGAGAATATGTGAGAGAAACACTTCTGCAGACATCAAGGTCAGGAGGTGCTCCAGGTGCTAGAGCTGAGATTCCCTTGAAGCCCATGGTGCAGATTATGGTGAGGCAGCTCTGCCCCTGCAGCCCAGGGAGATCCATGTGGGAGCAAAGGTTTACCAAAAGGAGCCCCACCATAAAGCAGGGGAATGGCAAAGGGTGCTGTAACACAATGGGGAGCGTGGTCCTATCAGGACCCATGAAGAGAGGAACTCACACTGGGGCAGGCATGCTGGCAGGATTTGTGACCCTATGGGGGACCCACACTTGTGCAGTCTGTTCCTAAAAAGCTGCATCCCATGGAAGGGACCCATGCTAAAACAGTTTCTGAAGAGCTGAAGTCTATGAGAAGGACTCAGACTGGGGGAGTTGGTAGAGCAGTGTCTCCCATGGGAGGGACCCACAGTAGAACAGGGGAAGAGTGTGAGAAGTCCTCCCCATGAGCAGGAAGGAGTGAGTGGCTGAGCCAAAGCTGGTTGTGCACCCTCCATTCCCTGTCTCTCTGTACCATTTAGGGGAAGGAGGTAGAGAAAATCACGTCTGAAATAGAATCTGGGAAGAGAGGTGTGGGAAGAAGGTGTTTTAACACTTGGTTTTTTCTCATTATCTTACTGTGGTTTGCTTAGCAATAAATGAAACTAATTTCTTCAAATTGAGTTTTCCTCATGACAGTAATTAGTGAGCGATTTCTCCTGGTCCTTACCTTGACACATGAGCTTTTCATTATTTTTTCTCTGCCCTTCTCAGCTGAGGAGGGAAGTGACAGAGAGGCTTTGATGGGCACCTGGTGTCCAGCCAGGGTCAACCCACAATTGTTTAAATAGAACTGAGTTGCTTCAGGACCAAGGTCAGTGTCTCTGACGAGCAGTTTAACAGCTGCCTTGCCGAAAAACCGATGGTTGCCTGGCTAGCGCCCAGATGTAGCCAAGCATAGTGAATGCAGAAGGAGACGGAGTAATGTGATTCATAATAATGGCCTGGAAATCTCATTTTCCTTCTTTGTGTAAGACTCAGAAAATGCAGGGGCTAATTAAAATACTTAGATTAAGCCATGAAAAATCAAAGAGATGCAAAGAGTCTTATTCTGGGTCTCTGATGAAGCAGCTCTGGGATGATATAAAATGCTATTCTTCGCTGTTTTTCTGCATGGCTTTAGGGGACTAGTCGTTGTCAAGGAGAATTGAAGTGGAGTGATTGATGTGTTAAGGTAAAAAGTCAGTGATGTAATCTTTGTCCCAGAAGGCATGTTGTTCCGTGGTATATCGCCTGTTTTACAGGGAAAGGCTTAGAGTAGATTGATTATGTATGAGAAAGAGTAAGCTAGAAGAATTAGCCAAGAGAGTACAGTATTTATCTAGACAGTTTCCTTCTTAAATTGAACAAAAAATCTGTGCAAGTGATTATAATGAAAAGCAAATAACCTTAGGGTGAAATATAAGTGAGGATTTTATTGTGTGGAAAAAAGAAATAAACTGTCTTTGTAATCATTGCAACAGGAACATGTTTCCAGCTATATATAGATCTATCTAATGCTTGTCTGTGTTCTGTTGGGCAACTTGTAGAGAAAACTACTGGATAAGATGGCATCTAGAAAAATGCATCAAGATGGTATTGTTACTTTTATGTTATGTGTTTTACCATTTTAATTCTAATTTTATAATTTATATGGATTGTATCCTGGATATATGCAAAGGCATCTAATGTAGCATCATGATTTTCATCCTATCTTCTTTGAGTTCATAGGGCTAGCTGGCTGTGTTCCAAGATGCATCTGGGAGCTAAAAAAAAAAAAGAAAAATAAAAAATGAAGAAAAAATAGAGAATAATACATCTCATTGGTTCCTGTGTTGATTACGTTGTTTCTTTTTGTTTATATCAGTGGGCTTCTGTTAGAAAAAGCATCTTAATTTTATGCTGAAAGCTAGTGAGTGATGGCTGCTTTTGACAAGTTATATTTGCTGTCTGATCAGTATAGCTAAGCACTGTGGATTCTTCTGGTTTATGATAGAATGATAGAATTGAGGAAAAATTGAAGTAGAAGTAAAAATCAAATGTAATTAATTTCTGGGAAACAGAATTAGAAGCTCTCTCTTTTCTGCGAGCTGTCTGGTACAAGAGACTTACTTTTAATTGTGTCGTGTCTTAAAGGAAAAGAGGGTTTTTATACCTTAATCGTGTTTCCAGCTTTTTTAATTGTCTCTAAGATCTGTCTTGATTTTTGTCTCTTGATACTGGACATCTATGAGCATATTTAACTCCAAAGTCGTTCTTGTCTGTACGGTGTTTTGATATCATGCAGTAAATTTTCCAGTATAATAAACTAACTTTATTTTGTCTGTTTTCAAATAGTTTTTCAACCAGGAAGCCATTGACCAGAATGAACCTAGCCTCCTTAAAATTCCTGTTGATTTATATGTCAGTCTCATACCAAAGAAAGCATCTCATTCACTAGTTTGCTCAGAAGTACCTCTAGCCAGCTGGAATGCTAACCCAGCAGATAAGGAAATGCATTTGAGAAGCTTCATGCCAAGCGAGTATCACTGCTGTTAGTATCCAGCGATATTCCACAGGCACAGAGCATCTTGTGTTAACATCTTATTGTTAACTTAATATGAGCTGGGAAAAGAGATTTGCTGTGGGAACATTCTCAGGTGGGCCTCAAGATTTGCGTACGTTTATGCTTGGTTTGTGTTTTAAACTTGTGCACGGTTCCCTGGTGCTCTGATTGGATCTGTTGCCTTGCCAGCAGATTATCACACAGCAATTGAATACATTCAGTTTGTGGTGTCTCAAAGCACATGTTAATGGCTCCAATGTTTGAACAGTAAGACAAATGTTGGCTGTGGTATGCAAGGAAAACAAGATGTGTGTAATGTGTGGTATACTCTAGCGGTACAACACAAACAATGAATAATGAGCAAAGTTTAAATTGTTTTTGCACAATTTAGTATAGAAGTTTAGTGTCTTCGCCTTATGCTTGTATTCTATTACTGTTGAATACCCACAGTCTTGGAAGTACAGCTCTTAGTTGAATGGCCAAGTATTCCTCTGTTCCCTATGTTTTAATGGCCACTGCAATCTTAACTTCTGTTTTAAACTCTGTTCTGTGGATGTTGCAAGCCTTAAGAGAAGTATTTTGGGTGGGCATGTCTCGGGTAGGTCACTGTGAGAACTAAGGCAAGACATACATTTTTCTTAAGCCTACACTGAGCACAATTAAGGCATTTAGGGATCTTTTCCCTGCAGTTTATATTATCTTGAGGGTCACTGTACTACTGTTACAGTAGCTATGTAAGTCCCATGTTTTGGAAAAAAGTTAACAGTATAAATGCTTTTATACTGATAAAACTGCCCACACCATAGGGAAACAATCTTCTAAATGGCTTTCCTTAACTGTTTAATGCAGGATAAACACAGGGGTGAATCAATGGAAGGTCAACAACCCTAATATGAAGTGGAAGGTCAGCAGCTTTGTAGAGCACCTTGCTTCCCTAACTTGGCTACCCTTATTGGCATTATATTAGTGATTTGTTTCAGATTATGTCTAGCCTCAGCATAAAAGTTAAGCTTGAAAAGAATTTGATAAATCATTAAAATAGTAGCCTGTGACTGAAGAGTTAAAATGATAAAGTTATTTTGGTCACAGAACTGTAGTTGAACATTTAATTTGGTTTTAATAGGATTATTTATTCAACTATATTATTCAACTGCTTAATTTTTCCATAAATTGAAGGATGCTACCAAGAGTGACACTTCAGGACACACTGACAATACTGGTCAGTATACCAGTATTGCATCATAGTATAAATTAGATTATAAAGGAAGGAAGTAAATAAGAGAACTTCCATTTGGTGCACTTGATCATTAAACCCAGTCATAACTTTTTGACTGTTTTCTCACTATGAAAATCCCTTTAACTCTTGTTTGCTTTTTTCCCTAAAAAGTTGTACATTGCATCTAGAATGTAAAATGCATATGGTGGAGATTAACAGGAAGAAGTTGTCTCTGGTGGGGAAAAAGGGAACCAATTATTCAGAATGCTCTCCTAGTTCCCAATGCCCCAATAAATGCTTCACCAGATGCTCTGCTCACTTCTGCCCTTCTTGCTAGCACTTCCTCAGTTTTATTTCTTGATGCTGACAATCAGTCTGGGACTGTCTTGTGATGTAATGTACTCTACTATTTTTTTAGTATTGGACACAAATTGTTCCCGGAGTGACAATAAATTATTTGTGTGTTTTCAGTGTTTGTAATTGCTGCTTTTGTAGCATTTCCTCAGTATTGTCAGGGGTGATTTAAGATGACTGTATGTTATGACTGAAGGAGGAAAGTGAAAAAGTAAAGGAGAAACAGGCATAAAGAGTTCTTGACATTGCATAACTTTCATCTCAGACCATCATGTTTACTTAAAACATCTTCTTAACTTTTAAAGAGTGTACTTTTATAGCAATTAATGATACTTACTGGATGACATGGTATATTTTATATTAATTTATATTGTAATCTTCATATTATACCGTAATTTGTAATGTACTGCTCTTTCAAACACTAAGCAAGAAACTATACAGCATCTACCAGACTTCTGAGATGCAGATCAAGTATAATTTCTACATTAAATGTGGTCACATGTCTGGAGTATGCTGCTATGGCATTGAACAACCCATGTTGATTTTAGCTGTTCAGACACTGGAGTCTTTTGCTGTTAACCTGTTATACCTTCTTTTCTTGAAAGTTACATTCTCTCTGCAGTTTCTTCTAAAGCTTTGTCCTTATATCCAAGAATACCTTCATTTTGGTTTTTGTTGGGATTGTTTGTTTTTAATTTAATCTGTAATGATGTTACAATGGTTCATGTGAAAATGGAGTGCTAAGGGCTTCTGACCAGACCAAGTCAGAGGAGAATAAAGTAGTTTTTTTAATAAAATAATGGGTTTTATTCCTTTCCACTCCTATTTTCTCCTTAACCACTGCTTCAATAATGCTAGAGATTGAGGCAGTCTTTAACTTGTGTGTGTTTGCATAGGTGTTGCAACAACTAAGCAGGGTGTGTAGGCAAAATTAAAACAGATAATTTTAGCAGGGGTCACTATTCAGCAGATATATGGGCACAGTTGTCTACCGTCTGACTTAGTTAAGCCTAATCGCTCTTGTATCTCAGAATTGATTCTTATTCTAGTCATTAATTCAAATTTGGCTTTTAATGTTTTTAGAGAAATTATCTGCTGAAAGGTAGAGCACAGCTCTACCTGCCTTTAATTCTGTATTAATCTTAAATTTTTTGAGACATTTTGTGTTATAGGTAGTTTTTAACTGCCCATTAATAACAGCAGCAAAATCCTCTCAGTTCCTCCAGAAATGGCAGAAATTATGGAATTATGACACAAGTAAAATCTTTTTTTTAATTTTTTTTTTAAACATACTGTTAAACTGTTTCTGAGATTACGTTTTAAATATTTCTTCAAAATGTTTTTAGATGCACTCAGGCTAGCAAGTGAACAGATGCGCATCCTGAAGCAGCAAGGTAAAATGAAAGAAATGCCAATGGCCCCTTTAGGGCTGAGTTTTTTTGGTTATCATTTTATCCTGTCATATGATTTTGCAGTCAGCTGCAGGCTCTCTGAAGCAAGAATTATTTTGAGATGTGCTTCTATGTATGTCTAGTATGGTTCCTGTCTCAACTGCTGCATGTAGGAATTACTACACAGCACACTGAAAATAAAAATAAATGGATTTCCTCATAAACAATTAATATTGTGTTTTTTAAAGGTAGCTAGTAGCAATACCTCAAATATTAAACAATGCCTCAGTCTGAATGAAGGCTGCCATTATGGGAGGCAGGTATGCTTTTCTCTTCATGAATTATTTAATTCCTTTCTCATTTTGTGTACCAGGTGCTATCTTGTTGGAAATGCTTATAGTTTTCTATGGAAATAGCTTGAAAGATTTTCTAACATTATGTATTCCCAAAACTGTGGTATTCCAGGTAGGAAATGATCACTTAAAACAGTAAACTGTTCCTGTTTCATGCTAATGTGCACTGTTAATCCCACGCTCTTGTGTGGGTTCCTAAAGTTTTCTTTTAGAGCATGTGTATCCACCAATCTCAGTACTTCTTACAGCACTTTTGTTAGAATTGGATCATGGTTTGGAAACTTCATTTAATTTCAATCAATTCCCCATTCAGCTACGTACAGATATTAATTCCTGGACTCCTTAGATAAGTGAGTTTTGCTCATTTTGTCTTGTCATTTCCTAGGATAAATCGTCATGACCCAGGCAACCAAATTTATTCCAGTTATGAAACATGAGTCAAACTTAATTTTTGGAGGTGAAAATCAGTAGTGTGTATCAAAGCATCATGTCACCTCCCTCCCTAGTTAGCAGTTTTGTTTGCACTGTGAAGATGGCAACCAAAAGTGCTAATGCAAATTACTTTCTCTACAATATGGAACTGGGAGAGAATTAGTTTATTTCTGACATGAAACTGTGAGAGATAGAGTGGAAACATAGTATCACATTGATGACATTTTGCAAGAGACCTCGGAGAAACTTCTGTATGCTTGAAAAAAAAAGTAGCTTAAACCTTCTGGGTGAACTTACCCAGAAAGGGAAAAATGGAAGAAAGCAGGCAGCTCTCTTCAAAACAGAACTATAATTGCATTTAAAAAAAAAAAAGAAGAGGCTAGGAAATGTAGTTATAATTTAGTATCTGTTTTATTTGATAAAGAATACAGTGCAAAATAAAAACAGAATTTTAACATGTTGTGTGTTTTTATATTTTTCTACTACTTTTATGTCTGTCCTTGCATAGACAGAATTTTCATGATAAGTACACAATACACACACATTTTTATTATATAAAGCTCTTAGGTCTGTAATATTTTTCTCAGCCTTTTGTGTGTCCCTAGGTCCACTTAGAAGTATTTGTATTTCTACTTTACCTCATATTTATTGAGACATAAACCAAATTTGTGGGCAGCCAGCTGTTCTCTTTTAGTAGTTATGTTGGGATTGCATAGATACTTTTTACTGTTTTTAAAAGTATTTTTGATTGTGAAAGTAGCAATATCTTTATTGGTACTATTAATTATTTTATTTGTGTGATTTATATATGGCTTGATGTATATTAAATAAGCTTATTATCTCACATTAATTGATTTTAAAGTACTTTATCATCCCTGCTAATCTGCGTGCATTAGGTTCTAGTGGAAAGCAAAATAAACAACCCCTTTGCCCTACACACCCCCCTCGTAATTTTTTTATCTTTTGTTGATCATGATTATGCAAATTTAAGATCTACCAGGTCTGGTTGGAATTCCTAAACACAGCTGAATATTTTGCACTGTGAATATCCTGCTGTATTACTGGCTTAATTAACAAAGTTGATTGCAAAACTCTCTAGATTGTACTTCTACGAAACAACTTTCATAGCACATTGCCTGTATGAAATGCTTAGGATCTTTTAAAGACAAGTTTTGTTAGAAACTCTGTATTATTACAGATGGATTTTAAAGAAAACATACTCTTAAAAAGGTATTGAGTTGCTTCTTTTTCATACTGGGTTTACTTCTTGCCTGTGGAATGTTATAGCAGCTTCTCGTAGTGAAGATTTTTTCAATTATTTAATAGTCACCAGCCAGTGTGAAATTAACAGTGTAAGCTTATATTGTCATCATCATTATTACTTTTTAATTTTGTAAATATTTGTGCCCCTGAAAGTGGTCTTTTTATCACACTCTCAAGATCAGCTGTTCCATATATTTTGTACTCATATGAACAGTATACTCAGAACTTGAATTTTGCTCAAAACAGGTTGTAATGTACATCAGACCTTAAATTAACACATTAAAACAGTTGGTGACTTCGCTTTTCCACTTGCTTGTGTCCTTTACAGTACAGAATCATGATAAATGAGGCTCATTTCAGTGCTGGACGCAGTGTTCAATTTGACGTTGTGGTTATCTAATCTAAAAATTTTGAAAACAAGAGTACTAACCAGATTTATAGGTAGCAAAAAGTATTATTGCTTGTAGATGATCTGTGTTATTCTGAAGTAACTGGAAAACCAAAAAAACCTATTCTTTCCCCTTTTGTATATCCACAGAAAATCAGCAATCTTTGTACAGTTTCCTCTTCTGTTTTTGCTCTTGAGGTTACAGATACCATTGGCCAAAAATAACAGTTACTTATCATTAAAGTGGTACTGGATATCTGGGGCACAGTTAATTCTGATGGAATATAGGTGTTACTGCCAGAGCAATGCTCTGCATCCCCTTCTCACAGGGCTGATAATACACTCTTGAGAGAGTAAAGCAGGTCATAAAAGGAACGATGTTTAAATTAAATACTTATTCAATAATCTGTGGCTTAGTAAATTTTTGAGGCTGAAGTACTAATGTCTTTAAATTTAGAACTTGGTACCTTTTTCTTCTAGAAATCTGTGTCATTATTTTGAACAATCCTTTGTAGCAGACTTCTGTTTTTTTAAATGCATGTGGTATAAAACAAGCACCTATTTAGTTCAGTTGCTTTTGCTTTCCTACTTGCCAGTTTTTGCAAAAGGAGAATCAGTAAACAAAAGCAGGGTTATCACTCTACCTTTTGTCTGTCATTCATGTTTTCACACATAAGGCTTGCCTTCAGTCTTCAGTCATCTCTTTTCTACCCTGAGGAGTGTTGGTCTGCTTATCATTCTTATCATTCCTGATTTCAGAAATACTTATTCCTAACATCTCTTTTTCCTTTTGCTGTTTTTTCTGTCTTATATCTTGGGTGGCAGTAGAGAAAGTGCTGTAGATACTACTACAGATTTGGGCACATAACATATTTGAGTGGATTTATATATTCTTTGCATTCTGATTCTTATTTCGATTCTTAGTGAACATTAAGGTTTTTTTTCCACTGAGATGTCTATTTATATCTATTGCCAATATTTTTTTTTCTGTACAGTAGTTTTCAGCTCAGTTCAGCATATATTTGAAGTTAGCCTTTCCTTTTCCTTGTGACTTATTTTGATCTGGATTGAAATCGGTCTGCCATCCAGTTGTTGATGAAAGAATTTAGTCTTTTTTACAAGGCTTTTTGTCAGCAAAAGAATTGTTATTTCGCTGTTAACTTCTTTCTGAATCATATATGTGTTAGTTAAAAATCAGTGTAATTTGTGAAATCTGTGTTGTCTTGCTCTGATGTGAAAACTAGCATTTGCCTATCATTAATCTTGTGATTAGGCAGTAATTCTTTCATGAAATGAATTTTCCCTCCCTGACATTTCAGTTGCTTTCTATTTTTATGTTTGATAAAAACAACATATAGATACTGTAGTATGATATATTATCCATATGTGCATTGATTCTGGTTTTTGATCCACTTTCTGTCAGTTTTCTTGATACTGGTGTCAGACTTTAAGAGCTGTAGTTTCCCAGATCCTGCAAACATGCTCTTTTGAAGTACTGAGGCTATATTTGCTATCTATTTTTTTTTCTAATGTCCAAATGCTGATTGATAGTTGTGGGCTGGAGTTGCAATTCAGCCATTTCATGTTAGTGTTCCCTTAAATTCCACGTAGGATAGCCTCTGCTTCTGACATTATGAAATTGATTGTATTATGACTGTTTTATAGTTTCTTCTGCTAGTGATTAATTTTGAGACAGATCTTCCACCATATTTGTGCTAAGTAGGAGTTGTAATGTGAAAATCACCACAAACTTTTTCACAGTGCATGCAGATGCCACTAAATATGCAAAGATTTCTGCTCTTTTCATGTCTGATTGGTTTTGTACAGTAGCCTCACTTTTTGGCAAGTTTCCCTCTTTGGAAGAGAATTTATTATTAGGCACACATACTTTTGAATGCAGTTCTTTTTTTTTTGTCCTATCCATTTGAGATAGGACTCTCGATTTTTCTAATCATGAGGGTTTTCAGAAACATTTAGATTTGACTTAGAGGATAACCATATTTTGAATAGGCTTTGATGTGTTGCTGTTTGACCAGGTGAACTTCTTTCGTTGTCTCTTTTTCTAAAATGTTGTGTATTTGTTGCAAAAATCCCCCAGTTCTTCGGGGATGCTTTTTATCCTTTCAGATGCTCTTCTTAACATTCTCTTACTGAACTTTTTTATATTGATGTAATTCTTATTTGTCTGTCTTACTGAAATCCTATGCAAAAATATAGAATATAGGAAACTTCAAAATCTGCATGGAAGTTGCATTCAATTATTCAAACACATTGAATATTGCTCATGATAAAGTGAAAATTCAGTTTTCTTCATGTAGTTTACTTCACTGTGTGCTGATGTATTTTTTTGTTATGAATTAGTCTTGTGTCCTGACCTGAACTTTATGTAAATAGCATTGCTAATGAAGTCATTGCTGATTTGGGAGTTTCCTACTCACAAATATGCTAATATCGATTAGTATGTTGGTCATTGAAGTCACTGTTTAAATTGTGGCACAGTACTATTTTTCCCTGTTCAGACCACAAGTATCAGTCTGTATTTACTGTCTGCCAAATCCCCAGCACAAAAAAAACCCAAAGCAAAACAGAAAAAAAATTCCAACTAACAAACCAAAAAAAAGAAAGAATACCCAAAAGATCCCACCAAGCCAACAAAACAAAAAGAAACCCACTAGCATGATAAAGGAGTCTTTGCTTTACAGCTGGAAGCTAGACTGACAAATACTGAGAGGATTGGAGCTGTCTAGTTATATTGATAGATGTCTTGCTGTGGCCTTTTCTTTAATATTAATGAAAAACAAATTCTATAGTGGTGCTCAACAGCTCAAATCATTGTCGGTCAATATAATATGCTTTGGGTTTTTTTTTCCAAGTAGGATCTTTATGCATATAGACTGTAAATACCGAGCTACTTGACATTTCTTCTGGCAAGCCAACACAATCCCAAATCCCCATAGAATGTAGTAGCCTTGCCATGTAAAGGAGGGTAGCTGGTAAAGTTTTGCCAAAACAAAGTGGGAAAGTCAATTATCCCTCATTGCTGCAGTGAATATATCAAGTTGGCTCATAATAGCAAGTACTGGACTTGTTATGGGGTTTGCCTCCTTAGTGTCTGTCAATATAATATCTTCCAGACATTCCAATTTCTAGCTGATCCTTTAGGGTAGTGTAATATAAATAATTACACCAGACCTTTCCCCCTAGGCATGCTGTCTTCAGGGGGGATTTTCCACTCTCTGCATGTCTAATGTTTGTTGAATGGTTTTGCTTCTTCATGTTAGTGTGTATCTTATAAACAACTGAATGTAAGTCGAGCACTGCATTTTCCTGTATCCTATTAGCCCCAAGTGATCATGGTATGGAAGAAGTCCTGTTGATTAACCACTCCATTTAAGGCATTTTTGTGACATTTAAACAGTTGAATTTCTGTTGAAACAGTTGAATTCGTCCTCTGTTGCTTTTGCTCATATAAGAGATTGACATGAAGTCATGTACCTGGAAAGGAGACATTTCTAACTTTTTAAAATTAAATTTAAGAAGCAAAAATTGTTTACTTTTCTTAATTATGTGCAAAAACAAAGGCGTAGTTAATATCTCCCTGCTCCTTTTGGTCTGAATAGACTTAAGTCTTCAGTGCTGACTGCAGAATAAATCACGATGAGGGGTGACCCTCTTGACTATATCCTCATTGTAGTTTTAAGTGATTTTTATATGTATCGTTAGGTGTTATCAACATGGAGGCTTAAGCTTATGGAGGGTTTGAGGCATATAAATCTTGGGTCCTTTTTTAATTGCAAAGAATTGTGACTATTATGCAGCTGATCTTGCAAATTCAAAAATATTCAGTACTTTAATTATGCTTACTTTATTTAAGTGCTAAAGGCCACAGCAGGCCTGCAATTGCTAGCATGCTAACAGCATATAATACAGCCAATTGCAAACAGCAGTCTAATTTGTTGATTTCAACTGAGGTGTAATTATATTGCTTCATTTGCTGAGCAAATCATACCAGAGCTTCTCTAAATCAGCCTGATTGTGTAATGAAGAGCTAATTACAAACAGCAGTGTTCTTGCAGTAAATTTATGGTGACTGCTAATGCCAGGTTGGCACCACTACGACAATGGCTCATTAGTACATTTACAAAAGCAACAGTGGAATTCTGCCCAAAGCTCAGCAACTGTTCCCTGTTTCAGGAGATGAGAGTGATTAACTCTCTCCCTTCCATTGTTACTACTTCAAAGAACAAACAAAAGCACCACACCGTGTCACTCCTCCTTGAAAGGAATTATATAGCAGTTCTAGAAAAGTCTACCATAAGCCTGAATGACTTGGAAAGATTTTTTTCTATCACTAAAGGCATATAGACTTGGAAAATGTTATTTGGCTAGAGCCTGTGCATCAGTGACAAGTGGACGCCTGATTTGTATTTTTGCAATTTCTCTTCTTCCCTTGTACATTTGCTGCATGAAGTCAAGGATTGTCTTGGCAGTTGTGAGGCTGAAAGAAAATTTCTGAGAGAGAATAATTGTTGTGTTGGCCCTGTGATTAAAGATTTTTTTAAATAATAAAGATTTTTAGATTTCTTCAATTTAATATTTTTTTCTGTTTAAGTTATAATTAGTAGTAGCCTGATATATCTTATTTTATTCAATTCTAAATTATGTTTACTGTCAGATCAACCAACTCGAGAGAAAGATGAACTGGTCACTATAAAAATTCACAGCACAGTATAACTTCTCTAGTCTTTCTGAAGTTTCCATTAATCTCTTGAGTTTTATTAATTTCTTTGAATTCCATGAAGCATACATTCTTAAAGGTACTTTCAAGCAATTGGAATAATTTATTTCTGAATTAGAGATGTGTAATTGCCTGTTCGATTTTAAGCCTGACACCAACAGTAGATTGAATGCTGTTTTACACAGAGGCTTCTAATCTATTAAATGGTGCACTGGGACTGATTTCCTATTAAATTGTCCGAATTACTTTTTTCTCTTGGCAGAATAGCACAGAATAAATTTCTTCCTCTATATCTCCATCTGGCTTCTTTCTCTTGTAATACAGAAAAGTGAAGTTGTAGTCTCTTTTTATTTCTTCTCTAATTCTGTTTAGTTACAGGTGACCCTTAATGAATGGTTTGAATTGGACAGCTACCCCAAATACAAAAATATGGATTCGTTAGATCAACAGCAATGGGCTTGAGTTTATAGGAAGCAAACTTCCTTGAAAAATATTTCATATTTAAGTCCAAAATAGTGATGTTTTTTTTCCCCCACGAGCACCAAAGTGGCTGTTTGTTCTGATGCCTTTGAGTTTTGGCTGGTTTTGGAGCTTGTATGTAACATGAAGACAGTCCAAACTAAATTTCTAGATCAACACCTTTTCATCAGTAGTGAATTTGTGAAGAAATTATAAAAAAGGTAGTAGGACTAATACACTAAGCCACTGGTAGCTGTTGATGTGGGCATGCATATTTTGAAATTCTAGGGAGGAAAGGAATACATGCAAATTTCATCTAACTTTACATTTTTTAAGTACGGGGAACACTTTGTAAATGCTGATTTTTTAATTTTTTTTTTTTTAATGGTGGTTTGCCTCATTCTTGTGAAGTACATATTCTTGATGAGATATTATGGACACTCTTATTTGGCACCATATTCTAACACAAAATCTGTTTCGCTAACCAGATCTTCTGCTCCAAAGCTAATATATAAATAGGTGTTAGTAAGACTATCAAAGGAACCATATTTTTATTTTTCATGAGACATAGCCAAAATATAGGAGTAGAGAATATAAGTTATTTTGTATTTCCTTAATTGTTTGTTCCCTAGTGAATAGGGGAAGGGAAGGTCAGAAAGACATAGTGAAAATTATTTTCCACAATTGTTTTTCCCAGTTTTCAGACTAATATACAAAATAATTTTAACAGAACCCTCTCATATTGGGGGAAGTTTGCTTTTTGGATGAAGACTGGTCTCTAACGTAGAGGTGGCTTGCAGTTTTCTCTTTTGCTTTCGGATTTACAGGCTAGTCTCCTTATCCGCACTTTCAAAGAGCACAGAGTAAGAGCAAAGAGTATTTGTCTACTTCTTCCCTTGATCTTCCTAAACAAGATTTGTGTTAGAGAGAGACCTTCCATAAATTATTCTCTTACTTTGATTTCCCATTAGTATGAATTTTAAAGTCAAGTTCAAAACAAATTATTCCTTTGAGTGGGGTAGGAGAATGGAACAGAAGAGCGAACTACCTCAAAATGGACTGATGCCTGAGGAATCTGCATGAATTTTTATCTAGTTTCTCATAAAAAAGTATCATCACTTTCTTCCCTCTGGTATTTGCATTTATCACTTTTTGTTACTGTGTTACGTGAACTCTAGATCATATTTCCTCTGAGGAAAGAATCTTGGACTTTTCTGGTTTTGGAAAATTACACGAACAGGTATCTCTCTGTCATGTTCTCTCTTATCTCCCTTTGGTTTTTGTTGGGGTTTTGTTTTTGTTTTTTAAAGCAAAACAAAAAAACCCAAACAAACAAAAAAACCCAACAAAACCAAAATCAAACCACAGAAACAGATACACAAAAAAAATCACATCCCCACAACCAATAGAAGTTTGTTGTCTATATAAATTTAGTAAGAAATGGTTTGAGTTAGAGCAAATGTAAATCAAATTCAAACACAAGCCTGTAGCTTTAAGAACTGTGTGAAAAATCATTAAATAAGATGAGGTAGCATTATATAGGGAAAAAAACAGAAATTACTTTCATTATGAAATTCTCATGTGTATCAGCTCAGATAAATTTGATCTTGCAGAAGTTAGGATGAAATATATTGTTGAGATTCAGAATTACTGTTATGGTTCTCTAGTTTCCATGTGCCTTATCTGTACCATATCTTATTTTGCTATTTTGTATTGCTCGCTTTTAAAAAGTCTTAATTTTTTGTGCATATTATACCCTCCTCTGTGCACTTTACAAACATGGTGTCTACAGTTTGGTTTGCTACTGAAGGAAAAATGGAGTGAAATCACAAGGTTGATTAATGATTTGGCCCACAGAGCAAAATTCATTTATTCTAAAGTCATAGTGACTCAGTTGACTGGACATGATGAACAGATGTAAGCTGCAGAATTATTCATGCATGTTTCTGGGGCAACTGTACCATTTTAGAAGTATTGATGTAGATTACAGATAGTTACAGATTTTCTTTTAGGAATGCTGATACTATTTTTTTTGTTGCAGCACTTCACAAATTCAGTTATGTATGATGCTTGCCGTCAGGGAATTAAATTTTTTTTGTTTCTTGAAATAACATGAAAAATATTTTCCAAGAGTTTTTGAGACATAAGAAGTAAAAGATACAACTTCTGCTCTGATCGTAGAAGCTTTTATGTTTGGATATGGTTTACATGTAGGCATGAATGTATGTGCAGATGATGCATGCATTGGAATATTCATACTATATACACATTCTAGATTGAATAATACCATTTAATTCCAACTGTCTTTATAAGAATTATGTAGGTATCCTGCTTAGTGATTTCATTTAAACAGTGATTTTTCACTTGAAGAAGTGTCTCCTTTTGCTTAACAGATTGCTAATCGTTCTGTCTGAAGTTGTCTTGCACTCATGATCCTTTTGTGGGACTGTTTGGTTTGAGGTCTCCTGAAGCCACCTGTACTTGAGTGTTACCTACATGTTTTCAAGTCTATGCTTTAATTGTGCATTTGATAGCTGATGTGTTAAAGAACAGGGATCAACAATTTGTTTCAGTTTATTGCCTCATTAAACCCACTTAATTCTATCGAAATCATCCCATTTACACTTACTTCATGCTACTAGTGTCCTGTTTTGATAGTACTTACTGCTATTCCAGATTGTTAGCTGAATCAGTTTTCTGGGAATTCTTAATAAAATAGCAGTCCCAGTTTGGCGGATCTGAATTCAGCCAAATACTTTGTAGCAGTATCTTACACTTGTGCAGCAGTTCGCTTGAAGCCTTTTACAGTCATGTTTCAAACAGCTCCTGAAGTGGTAAAGGACAGCTATTAACTGAGGTTGTAGACAGTGAAGATTAAGGACGAGGAGAAAGTTCCAACAGTTGTGTTAAAGCAAACATTATTTTAACATGCAGTCCCAGCTCTTCAACATCAGCTTAATTTAGCCAGTGCTGGTGTTTTAGAACCTAACTGAAAACCCTTAGAATCAGTGATCTAATGTAATGACTTTGTCATTAAAAGACTGACTCATTTACCAATTTTTTTTCCCCACCAAAACCTTATTTCATCCACTAAAACCTGTACTGGTCTCCCTTGAAGGAGAAGAAACTTCGCTTTATTTGAGAAGCTGCTTTGCATTGAGACTTTTTGGTGGTATTGCAAATATGTTTTCTATTTGCTCTTTTGGTTTTATTGAAGTACTAAAAGCACCACTGAAATACTAATAGCTTGTCGCTCAGTTCAAGTTGCCATCTTCAAAACAAACAGTGATTGGATTTTGCTCCACATGCCCCCATCCCTCACAGATACTGGCAATAGCCTGACAACTGGCTGTTTCTCATCCTCATTTCTTTAGAAGTGCCCATATATTTCCTCTGTCTAGAACTCTGTAGATGAATGTTAAGAATAATTGGAAATATTACTATGTTCATGCAACCTCTTAAAAGAGAAAGTTATTTATATTTGTGCCAATGTCTGGTTGAAAATGATAAAAATGTTCATCATAAAGTCTTTTCTTCTGCCTAGAATCTTAAGAAGTTGTTTTCTTCTTAATGTGAAAAAAGAGGGGGTTTTGAGATTACTTCAGATTTAAGTATTTAGGTATAAAAATAATATATCAACTCCATAGAGCAAGCCCATTGCATGAGTTTTGATATCCTGATAGTCTTCTGCAGTTGATTTTTTATGTTTTTTTTCATGAAATTTGCATCATAGTCGTATTAAAGCTTTATTCCCACTCCAGAAATAGTAATGGATCACTCACACCATAATGTCTCAGCTGAAAACCATCACTGAAATGAGCAGCTGAAAACAATCTGAAAGTGTCCAATTTGCACAGTTTAGGAAACATAGGATTTCCTAGTTAGTGAAAACTAGTACTGACAAAGAGAAGAAAGGAGTGAATTAGGTTCTTCATTATCAGTTTGTGTTGCAGCTGCAATGAAGTGAGTTCTCCAAGGAAATCTGATATTTGTAAGCAGAATTCAAGTAGGGCCCAGAAACTCACACTTGTCTGTAGTGTCACTTTCAAGGTTTTATGGTATTATCCCTGTAGCGGAAAGGTATTGTGTTACCAGTATCATAAGGATAGACCTTGGGGCAAATGGACCCGGAACTTTTTGGGTGACCTATTGGTTCACCCTTCAGGAAGTAAAACTGAAAATTACACACTAGTGAATGGGAACAATTAAGCATAAAAAAAAATTAGAGCTGCCAATGAGACATTCTGTGCATGAATGTCACAAAATATTTTAAAATAATACAGCTAGAGTGGTGACATGTAAATATGTTGCTTTTCTGAAACAAATAAAAATGATGTAGTCATGTCCACAGGTCATATATATCAGATTCTCCTCTTAATGTCTGCCAGGAGAAAAAAGGCGGTTGTTGTCAAACTATCATTTTCTTTTGGAATGTATGATTTGCAATTGAAATTATGGTATACATGCAGGAAACATTGTTCATTGGAGCTTTAGGAAATTCCCATTTAAAAGTCTCAGGAAAAAGAAATTCTGCAAACAGACTTGATTTTGGCAAGCAGTTGTTGGAAACATGCAAAGTTTCAATTCTTTGCAGCATCCAATTTGTGTGCAAGCCAGCTGGAGACATAAAATTTTTGTCTAGAACAGGAGATAAACAGTACTGGGTGTCAGTATCACGTGTTTCCAAGACTCCTCATATCTTTGGAATTATATCTTTGGAAATACCATTCCATTTTTTTTTTTTTCTTAAACATACAGTAGGATAGTATTTACTTTTGAAGCCCTTGGAGGGAAAGTGAGCAGTAGGCAGGAAATTCTCAAGGCATTTGAATTCATGTTCTTTCCTTGTAGGTGACTCTAACAACTGTTCCTGTACCTGTTTGCAAAATGTGGTTTCACACTTTGAAGGTTAATTTAGCTCACAACAGAATTACGATGGCAGATAACTTAAATGTGACGACATGTGAATGTTCTCATATGAGAAACCCTGCCCTCGACTCTCACGTTTTTAAAGTTACATGATAGTTTAGTGGTGAATACTTAGAGCCATCTGTGAAGATGGCGTGTAGCCCATTTCTAATAGGTGCCAAATAAACATGTTCTTAGATGGTAATCTTGTGCAACACTGCAAATGCTATCTCAGCTACAGAAAGGTCATGCATTGTGACAGCTTTGCCAAGCATCTCTTTACACTTTGTGATACTTGTTGACACTAACAGGCCAGAAAAAGATGGTATTTCTGAACAGTGAAACTAGACACCTGTGCCTGCCCACAAGGAAAATATAATTGTAGGAGTGACCTTGAACTACAGAATTAGTCAGAAAACTAATATACAAAACTTCAGTAGTAATTATATATTATTAGTATAATTCCAGAGTGCATTAGGAAATTAAAGAGCAGGTCACAGATTTCAAAAACTTTTTAAAGACATTGGTAACTGGAAATGAAAACAGTGCTTCCTCCCACACACTGTCATTGTTGGATTTTGGTGTTGCAGTTAGATGAAAGGGGATATTACAGATTTGCCATTTTTTGTGATGCTTAGTCATCTGTATTATAGCCAGCTTAATTAGACTCTTAATTCAGCACAGAAAAGTTGTAACCTTTGGAAAATATCTAATTGACAAAATGAAACATTCTGCTTAGAGTTTTGTTAATAATTTTTTTTTCCTTTAAATACCTGTCTCCTAACATGTCTCAAAGAATTACTTAGTGTCATCTGCTGTAGTTTGCAGTGCATTTCAGTGGACAAACTTACTAACAAGGTATATGTAAAGCATTGAATTGTCATCACATAGAAGCCTCTGAAGAAGTTTTTATCTTATATATGTATATTTTAAATAGGCAAAACCCCACATTAGATGTGGTTACTATTTGGAAAGTGTGCTTCAATGAAGAAACAGCACATGCTTGAGCAGTCCTATATATACTTTTGAGCTTATTTTGTCATTTCAGAACTCATCAGAAAGTTTTTCATGCTAATTCCCTCTTTAGAGCCTTGATAAAAATTCACACAAGTTTTCACCCAGAAATTATCTTAGGCGGAGTTACTCTTAAGAGTACCATTTGAATTGCTAGATTCTCTGTGCAGCAGTAACGTCTTCAGTCTCATATTAGAATTCCACTTCCTTCCTTTTTCTTTTTTTTCGTCTCTATTGTAAAAGAATATAAGATTTTATAAATAATTCTCTTATGATCTTACTACTCCCCCCTGCATATGCACGTTTTACCATGGCTGAGTTACCAGAAAAAAAGGATTCCTTTTTCTAGCTTGATTATCCTGAAGAGAATGATCTAACTCACAAAATGATGGGACTGGTAGAATAATTAAAATCCAACTTGTGCAACTTAGTCATAAATCTGAGTGAGAGATAAATTCATTTTGATCTTGGACAGAAAATTTATCTCTTCCAAATTTACAGTATAAAGATGAACTGTTTCATTTTTTGTGACTTTCTATCTTGACTACATTGATGACCCCAACTTGTCATAGCTGGGAGGTGTTTGTATGGGTGTTGCAAGATCTACACTTACTTTTCAGCAGAGGACATGATTATGGTGCAATATAAGCAGGGCTAGTAGATGACATAAACTGCAGGGGCATAATCTGTACCATCTGTGGAATATCAGCAGCAATAACAGAACATCTCTGCATTGGTATGCAGTTAAGGTATTGTCTTCAGTATTTAGGACTAAATTGTTTTATTTGCCCTCAGTTACAAGAACAATTTACGTTCCTCAAATACAGCAAGTAGAATTGGTGCAAATCTGACCAATTAGAGAAGGCCAGTGACTAGTGCAGAAGTTGTAGCTGCTGATGAAACACAAGCAAAAAAGAATCCTAAATATGGGGGTTTTTGTGGACTGGTTCTTGCGGCAGCATTTGATGTTCAAGGAGGGTGCTCCCTGCAAACAGCACAAGTTTGAATTCAAGCGACTCTGGGCAGTTGTGACTTTTGCTGCTGTGTATATGTTGGTAGCAATATTTTACCTCTTCAGTAGCTATTCTTTCAGATGAAATTGTGTGTTAATGGGCAAGGACTGTTTGTACAGTGCCTGGTATAACACTTCCACTGCATTAGCTCCACCTTATATGTTGCTAGAATGGACCCTCCTTACCCCTGCATCCACTAAAAAAGTTTTGTAAGTTTGATTTTTTTTTTCCTGTTGTTATTTTTATTGCTCTCCAGTGTTGGTACCACATTTTTCAAGGATTCATGTTTAGAGAATTAATTTCATGAAACAGTGTTTGTGATCTTTCTTTATACTGATTTTTACATGCAGGTTGGAAATTTGACTTTTATTTTTAAATATATAACTAAAGTTTTAGTAGTATGTGGTATGAGCATAATAAATATTTGAGCACCTAAGTGTTACTAAATATGTAATGAATGATACATAATGAAAACTGATATTTAAAATTGGAATTTTCTTTTCTTTAGAATGTTGTCCATGTACGTGGCTCTATCCACGTTCTATTTAGTAGAGTCTTCAATCTAGTGCTGTTAAAAAAACATTTGTCCTTTTCAAAAAGGACTAGTCATTCACAGGCTTCATAGAGACTCTGAGAGTCTCTAAGTAGAAGAGCAGATTTAAAGCCAAATTTCACTTAATGTTGCTTCTGTTTGTCTTCACTCTCATTAGTTTCATCACCATTCCATCATAGTTGGCAGCTCTGAACAATAATTTTTTTTTTTTCAGTTGCTAATACATTTATTTTCCCTCAAGGAGACACTACATTTAAAAGTTAATTAGCTTCCTCACAAATGTACAAGCCAATAAAGTTGCATTATTATTATTATTAAAATCATAAAAAATTGCATCAGTCTTACAGATCTGGGAATTCATCACATGTGAGTTTCATTGGGATGCAGATCATCTGCACTTCAGGCTTTCAGGCTCTTATAAGACCTTATAAGACAAAATAAGACAATATGCTAGGACAGGGATGATCTCCAAAAAAAAAAAAAAAAGGAAGGTCATGTTTAAAGAAACGAAAATTGAGATGTTAACTGGCGCCAGCCTGCAGAGTTCTCTTGCTGTTTGGGCTTTCCTTTTCTTCAATCACTTTTCTTTCATGGTTCTACTTTACATTTGGGTTAATTTGGAGGTGCAATTAAGTAACTTGGCTGTGTACATGGGCTAATAATAACAGGAGGGTAAATGCCTGATCTGGTAGTGAATAACTTAGCTACAAGTAGAATATCGGAAGGAAGAAATGCGCCAACAGGAAGCAAACAGCAATTTAGCAGAAATTTGTGTGTGTCAAATACATGTAAGTTCCAAACTTCTGTTTTTTGCAAATATAATTTTTCAGGAAATTCAGGGTTATGTGTAGAAAAATGTCATCCAGTATATATGACCTACTATATCACTAAAGTATGTCAGCAGCATGTCTGGTGGCATAGGCTATTGATCCTTCCCCTCCATAGTGGAATAGTGTTGCAATATTTAGACCTTAAAAATGAGTTTAAGGTTGAAACGAGTCTATTCTCAGTCTAAATATTTCTGAAGCTGAGATCAGTTCACAGTTCAGGTTGCTACACTTTAGTAGAGTTTTAGATAACAATCATCTCTACTCTGGCTGAGTGTCAAGATACGTCTTTTTTTGAAAACACATAAAGGATAGTTGCATAAATAAGTAACTTATAGGTGAAGCTACTATTGTAAGTGCAACTGTGCTTACAGTGATTCTCAGAGACCATATTCAAAATATGACAAGGTGTGTGTGGCTCCATGTGGTTGTGCTCTGCCTCTGATAATGTTGTGTATTTTTGCTATTGGAAGATGGAATAGAGCATGTGCCTGTTGAATCTAGTGACAGTTAAAAGCTGTGAGGGAACCTGCAATGGTTTGCTTGCACGACTTCAGTTTTAAAACATCTTGACTACTTGGAGAAATGACTGGAAAAAAAATGAATTATTTGCAACAAGGCAGTTCACAAAGGACAGCTGTGTTCCTGTTTCTTTTTAAAAATATATTCAACTTAATCAATATAGGATAAGGAAATCTTGCTTATATGTAAGCCTCAAAAAATGTATGTAGGTATCTTCAGTAGGTATCACTTACGTGTATATGTGAGACAGAGTGAAACTAAAGCAGACAATGAGTCAGAACAAAAAAATATAGTATAAAAACAGATGCAAATTACTTTTTCCTCCACTCAGTTCTATTTTGTAACAAATGAGAAAAACTAAAAACACATTCCTCTGGACACAGCCAAATGTGTTAGAAAACCTCCGATTGTGTGTTGGATTTCTTTTTCTTTTTGAAGTGAAACCATATGGAGGATCTTTTATATCACTGAATTTCTAGCATAAATGACACCTTTTGTGTTGTAAAATTATACAACTTTAGCTCCTTTTATATATATATA